>WBNH01010109.1:99133-244012 GCA_013401255.1 Urocolius indicus
GCTGGGCTGGGCTGAGCCGGGCTGGGCCGAGCTGAGCCGAGCCGAGCCCGCCCTCCCCGCCCCGCCGGGTGACCGTCCCCTCCCCGCCCGCGGGAACGGCGGCAGGACGATGGTGCCGGTGTGCGGCGCGGCGGGCAGCCGCCTGCTGCGGATGGTGGGGGCCGGCCGGAGACCGCTTCTCCTCGGCGTCACCCGCGGCCAGGCGGGGCAGAGCCAGCCCCCCCGCGCCCGGGCCCTGGCCGTCAAAAAGCGAGGCTACGACATCACCCGGAACCCTCACCTCAACAAGGTGGGTGCCGCGGCGGGTGCGTTTTCCAGGGCCGTGGGAGGAAGGGTGAGAGAGGCTGGAGGGTGCTCGGCGTGGGGAGAGCGGCTGTCCTGGTGCCGGGTGATGGTGCTGTGCCCGTTCCCCGGGCGCAGCCGCGCTGTGCCAGCGGGTGAAATGCCGGGGGAAGGTCGGGGAGAGGTGGCGGATGAGCCCGAGCAGGGCACAGGGCGAGCAGGGCGCAGGGCGAGCTGTGCAGATGTTCACTTGCCGGTTGAGTACCGGTGGCCGCCTGCTGAGCCGTCACCTGCCCTCCCCAGCCCGCAGCGGTTGCGGCGGTGGTGGCACAGGGAGAGCCGATGCAGGACAGAAGCGCCTTCGCTTGGGATCTGAGGCCTGAAATCGCAAAAATCCCCGCAGTGATGCAGTATACGTTGCATCAAGTGTGTAACAGTGCAACCGATTGCTTATACCTTCGTGTTCAAACAAGCGTGGGTGGTTGTTCTTGCTGTAAAGCTTCGTTTCTTAGCACATCCTTAGCAATCTCCCTACTGAAGCAGCATGTTTTGCTGGGATGGAGATGTATTCATCCTCAACACTGCAGAAACCTCAAGAGTTGTTAAAAAAAAAATGCACACAAAAAACCCCAACTCTAAAAAAGGTTTTCAATAAAGTCTGCAAAATGTGTAAAATGAGACCCTGTGATTTAGCCCCACGCTGCTTTTTCCATCCCTTTAAAGCATTTGAAAGGAGGAAAAACACTGGGATGGAAATTTTGGGATCAAATATGTCAGTTTCAAGAATGTTAGGTTCGACTTTCTTGTATTAATATTGCTAGAAATAGCTACTGATACATCAATTTCCAAAAAATAAGAGCATATATTAACATGGTATTGATAGCTGATGGGCCCGTGACTGTTTATCATATGCTTGGTTTATAATTGAGATAGGTGAGCCTCTTGTCTCTTCTTCTGGACTTTTTGGATGACAACTTTTCCTTTGTGTAGTACACGGTGTGCTGGACTTGCACCTCCCTGGACCATTTCAGCATCCATAGAGGGGGGCATCATAAGGACCAAAGCACGCTATGGCACAGGACGTCACTGAGCATGCAACAACTTTGTAGGGAATCTGATTTCAATTGTTATACTGTGTATATCTGTAAGACTGAAGAGGAATTGTCAACTATCTCATAAGCAACAGTAATTCATTGGCGTTAAGAGGTTTTGATGGGTTTTTCTTCAACACCTGGCTTGCTCTCTTTGATCTTCAGTGACAGTTATAAAGAATAACGTAGGTAATCTTTCTACTGATCTTACCTTTTTCAGTTTGAACTGAAAAATTAGTGCTTTGACCTTTTCTCAGTGTAATACAAAAATGACACGCAAACAGTTGAAGCTATCCCATTTGAAATCCATCTGGCTACTCAGAGGTACATTTTGAATGTCCCATTGGATACTTTTCAGAAATGTGACTTTTCTAAAGTGTTTTTGCCCTTTCCAGTGAAATAAAGTATTTTTCTTTTGGTCTGAGTGGAACTTCATTTATGGAGAAAAGAGACGAAAACTGCCTCTGTTGGAGGTAAAAGAAATTTGAATGTGCCATATTTAATTGACCATGAAAAATCTCTTCCCCTCTGGTCTCCAGCCTGGATGTTTGCTGCTTATGTTGTTATGTTCCTCTGTCGGTACAGACTTTGCATTCATTGGTGCATCTGCAGAAGATCGGAGTGAAAACAGAAGTGGCTGGTATCTGTGGTTAAGAGATAAGGACTGGCTGTTTATGTGTCAAGGTAACTAGTAACTAAGCATTAGTAAGTGCTCAGGCCCTCTTTCCAAACTTTCATAAACAGGCTTCTCTTTCTCTAGTGCTTTTAACAGTTTGTTGTGGTATCTAAGGAATTAACTGGGATGTTCAGACGGTTCATCAGTTGCCAATATATGATTGACGGCCCCTTGATCTGTAATGCTGCAGTGGCATCGGTCAAAATTGGGGACCTCAATAGTTTTTCAGCAGTTGTCTTCTCATCACATAGCGATTTTTTGTTTACCCCTTTGGTAGCTAAATGCAGGCATGGAATCATTGCCTTTTTTCTGCAGTGGATCTTACTTCAAGCTTTCATCTACTTGAAGGCTGCTCTACAGGGAATAGTCTTTATGTCTCTCCAAGAACCTCTGAAAAAAGTTGCCAGAAGTGAGGCTTTGGGTAACAAGTGTTGTGCTGTTTTATTCAATGTCCTGACTGTTTTACAGCTTTTGGGTGAAGCTTAAAAGTGACAAAGTGTAAAGCTGTGAAGTGTGTGTTACTTATTCAATGAAGAAGAATATGTCCCTCCACCAGAATGACAGATAGATTTATGGTCTAAGGTTATTGATCCAAGTCTCTACTTGTTTACTAGGTTGAAGGTGCTTTGAAGAAGAAACAGTCTTGGAAGTCACTGATGCTAGGTCCTTTGTAATACCCTAAATATCAGTAAAAGCAGACTGTCCTCTGTGAAGCTCATCTATTTTACAAATCTGCCCGAGAAGAAAAAAGTAAATAGAAAAGCTGGTGATGAATGTAAGAAATTTGCAGTTTCTTTCCTTTGGTCACTGTTTACTGTGTGAAGTTGGCTGGTTTTTGTGATATAAAGGAACTGAATATTGATCAAGGATGTCAACACTGTTTTGAGCATGGATTGTAAATGAATTATCCCCAGTCTTTAAATTTTGGGCAATCTCTGCACTGTGTATAAGAGGCTAGGCTTTGGGGGCAAAACTGGGAGGAAAAAGCTGTCTTGCAGTTAAGGCAAGACTGTGTTCCATCTCTGAGATGGGGATTGATCATGCCTTGGATTTTCCGTGTCACATGAAAGGGAGGCACGTGGAAGGAAATCTTGTAGCTTGAATCCCTGGACAGTAAAAGGAACTTTGAAGACGGAGCCAGTTATGCTTCATCTATATTGATGAGACTTGTAAGTGCACTGTGTATTTCTATACTATTCAAATACTGCTCTTCCTTCTGTTGTGAGGGATTACAGCCTATGTCTGACACAAGGGCAGGACTCAGGAAATGTCAGCATTCTTCTGAGGGGTACTTGCAGTCTTAAAAGGCAATAACGGTTGTTCTCAATTGATAGAATACCCTCAGAAATAACAGGATGAAGAAGAGCCCCTCACCTGTTTTCATGAAATGCCTAACGAAGTTGTTTTCTCCTGCTTTTGAAAGCTGCAAAATTGAGAACACTTTAAGTTGTAACAATGTCCACAATGTAACCACAGAGAATTGGTGAGACCCTTCTGTGGTGATCTCAGTACAAACTGAGTTCAAGGAGAATTTGTTAGAAGCTTTGGTTGTGTGTCAGTGACTTACTGATAGGGCAGCAACAGAGCTGAACTTGCTGAAGGACAAGTCTACTGTGGGACCTCAGCCTTGTGGAAAGTTAATTCAGCACTTGGACCCTGGGAGGAGAGATGGGGCATCTCTTAGTACCTTTATTTATCGAAGTTGCTTTGTGTTTGGTGTGGCCAAGGTCATGCTGCATCCCTGCTCTGATGCTGCTGTCAGTTCTTAAAATTTGCTCAGTTCTTCTCGTCTCAGATGTGCTGTTCTCCCAGGGACTCTGTCAACCTCATGTGCTCTCTCTGTGTTTTAACAAACACAGACTGAGGTGGACAAGTCTCAGTTTGACAACATACCTGTAGGAAATCAGAAATCTTGCCCAAAATCAACTGCAATTTCGTTTCTGACATCTGACTGCACTGTTCAATTGGAAGGTTGATGACTTGAATGCACTTTGCTGGAAGTCTTAATTTTGAGGTAAATCATGCCTCCTTGAAGTTCTGCCATCACAATCAGGACTGGAGATCACAGATTGTTTTCATAGTGGCAAAATATTACTGTATTTGAAGAGCTAAGACCATACCTTGACCTTTTGTGCAAGGTGCAGTGTGAGCATCAGAATTTGAGGTTGTCTATGTACATCTGCATTATACCCTGTACTCTTTGGATGTGCCTGCATGCTCTCCATTGCTTTTCATGGCACGTGTCAAAAAACAACCCCAACAAAACAAAATTAATAATCTGGAAGAATGCAACTTTTGAAGAATTGCTGTAGGCTTCTGCAGCATTTTTGGACTATACAGCTGTACATATCATTGAAAGGCAGGGAGTTTGTCCTTCAGCTTTGCAGGGATCAGAACTGAGCTCACTGAGGATTCTTTGAACGTAGTGCGAGTAATTGCCACTATAGCTGAGCAAAATAAAAAGATATGGTCTTGCATGAGGCTACACTCGACCTCTGTGGTGTAACAGGCCTAAAATTAGCTGGATTTGTCAAACAGTTACCTTTAAACAAAATCGGTAATGAGTAATTAGCAGTGAGCAGAAGAGTGGCTGAAATCACAGTTGGCAAGGTCAAATCAAGACAGCCTTCTGTTTTGAAATTGGTAAATCTCATCTCTAAATGCCTGAGGTTGTGTTCTGTAACTGGAGTTTCTGGTTGGCTTGCTTTAGGTCTGGATAGGCACATAACTACCAAGGTTCACACAGGGTGTGAGGTGGCTGTGTGACTCCCAGCATGTGTTACCTTACCGTCTGTTCATGTTTTGCAAAGTAAGAGTAGGGGTTGGGCAGCATTTGGAGGTTCCTCTCTTGTTTTCAGGAGGCAATAGCTGTTGAAGCAAGTTTTAGGGGACAAATTCTGGACTGGACAAGTTTGTTTAAAATTAAAATCCACTGAGGATTACTGGATACAGCAAAACCACACCTGGTGTAACAAGTTCTCAAGCTGAAAATGATGAAAGGATAGGAGTGTGCAGGGGCAGAGTGTCCTAATTACCTGTATTATTTACTCTTCTTATGGCTGCTGCTGGATACAGGGTGCTCAAGCAGATGAACTGACCTGGGAGTCATGTTTCTAGAGATATCAAACAAGATGCTTTCATGGGCAAACTCTGCAGCACATGGGTCACTTCAAACCTGAGCCAAACCATAGAGCTCTCTCAGCTTTACTAAATCATGCTCTCTTTTAGAGTTGAGATTCGAGTGACCTGCAGCATTGTGTAGCATGATGAGCCTTCTACTGTGTCTAGTGGAGAGAGGCTGGATGTATTTCTGTTTTGTTCCTTATTTCATCAGCCAGACCTAGATATGTTGCTGTTGGCTTCAGTGATTCAAACTCCAAGGAGGTGAACTTTGGCCCAGTATTTTGGCAAATGTGGTGATGTTCTCGAAATGTGACTGCTCAGTTGGACTTGTTTTGACCTTCGTCCGGGCCCATGGAGTTTCATTTTTGTTTCATGTTGATGTCAAATAGTATCTTTTTGGTTTTTGAGTCCAAAGTATCTTTTGGCAAAGGCATTTCCTAATGTTTTGTTACAAAAAAACTTGTTGTTACAGCATGGTAAACAAACTAAGCCTGTTGGTTTTTCTGGTAGCAGAAGCAGCCTGCAAAAGTCCCTTTGCTTCCCCAATTGCGTTTGACTTGGTCTCCCTTATCCTAGCCAAACCAGGAGCCCACCTGCCTTCTTATCTCTCTGCATCATCTCCTGTCAACACTGTCACTCTCCTTTTTGGGATAACACCGAGCTTTAGGAGTCAAGCTCTTGTGGAAAAGCTTAGAAGTGTGAAGAAGCCTGTTGCTGCCAGGGTGAGAGGGGTGCTGATGCAGACCCTACCTGTCTCTGTTGTAACATGTTGGTCCTTGTTTTGCCTTTAGCCCTCAAATGCATTGAGAGGTGTTGGAAGACTGGGCAGCATCTGTGAATGCTGAGCTTGTGCTTGCAATCAGTGTAAGATATTAATAAAAATAAATTGTGTTTGGATCAAAAAGCCCGTTTCTGTTTTCTGAGCAGTTCATGTTTCAAAAATGCCCTTTAAATTGTGTTGAGGTTGAAGAAATTCATCAATATGTTGCTTTCTTTTTATCATGCTCTTTCTTTTAGAGAAGCCTTAAGCCTTACACCAAACAGGTTTTGGTAGGACAGAGCCAAGACTGAATGTAGCTCTTGTTTTATAGGGTGGACTAAGTTTTTTGGCACTTGAATAAGAATTGCATTGGAATAGCTCAAGTTTTTTTATAAATAGTGTGAAAATTGATATTGTTGCAGTTAGAATGGATCTAGGGCTGAATGTTACAACCTGTTCAGCATTCCTGTTCCTTGCATCTCATTAAATATGTGGCAAACCACCAGCTGATTACTTTGGAAGACTGTGGATGTTGGTGGGAAGACAGCATTTTATTTGTGGGGCTGGTCCTGTAAACAGTCTTCACTGACCTCGGCAAGCTTCAGTCCTTGCCCCACGTAAGTAACATGACATATGATGTTGTTGATGTTACAAACTGTGTACTGCGGTACGTTGAGTCACTGGTGCTCATCAGAATTAGTGATGATTTAATTGAAGCTGCTGAAAGGCAGTGCTAATTCACAACATGAAGGGAAGTGCAATACTTTGTGGCTTGGCTTTGATTTCAGATGGATTTGCCATGCAGTAAGGTACCTACTAGAGATGGGTCTGGCAGCTTTGTAGTACTGTGGGGCAGAGTTTTACCTGTGATTTTTTTGGGTTTGATTTGTCAGATCTAGTGCTTGCTAAACAAATCTGGACCTAAAGCAAATTCTGTTTAACTTGATTTTTGGATAAAGGGAATGTAAATTGAATTCCTCTTTAGATTCTATAGCAGCCAACTCCAGAAGAACACTCCAGCTACTGTTGCTGGCATTTGTTCAGAACTGAGAAAGGAAAGGTGAGTCTTTAACAAATAACTGTATACCCCTTGCTGAAGGAGGTGGTTGTGATTGTCTATAATATTGAGGCTTCTCCAGGGCTTTGGGATAGTTTGGTTTGTTTTTTTTTTTTCTCTGCTTGCTCTAAAGGATGCTGATTTACCTTCCTGTCTGCCTCCCCTTGCCTGGCTGACTGGAGGTACTGTGCAAACATCTGCTTTTGGCAGCTCTCCTGTGGTTTCAGTGTTTTATTCATTCTTGAAAAGTACCAGTGCCAGCACATGCCCTCATGCAGACTGCACTCAGGAATTTCTAGCACAGAGCCCCTTGCAGAGTTAGGGCCTGGAGTTTGATGGTGGAGCTTTGGATGCACATGCCTGTTGTAGCTGAGAGCTGCTGCCCTACATGGGAGAAGCCTTGCTTGTACTTGTCTCTGATTAAAGGCCACACAGGAGCATAAAACATCCTGTTTTGTTGTTTTCTATTGCTTGTTTGAGGTTTTTTTTATCAAGGGAGCACGGATCTGAGAGGTAATTTGGAATTTTTTTTATTATCCTTGGGTTTCTGACTCCACAAATAATCTTACACTGGCAAAACCTGGGAGACAAGTCAGGCTGAAAAAAAACATTTTGCTTTCTCTCTTGCTTTTCCTCTGCCTGTTACTTATTTTTCTCTTTTTTTCACTGGCTTAGCACACTGTTACCAAACCTGGAACAGCCTATTGTAGCTTTCACTTAAATAAATTCTTTTGGAACAGGCTTAGCTTTAGAGCTGTTGTGAGCAGGTCAGACAGGCCTTGATGCTTAGAGGAGAATAAACACTGTGCTGTAATTCCCTCTCTTTCAATAGAAGGCTTAGCACAACAGCAAACTTGACTACTTCCACCTTAGAATGTGCTCTAGTAGAGAAGATGAGCATGGTTTTAATTTTGAACCTCCTTTTTGAGGCCCAGGGGTGACACTTGCTATCTGTATCCCCAGGCAACATGACATTTTGATAAATTACTTATGTATTGTCAGCCTAATACAATATCTTTCTTTTAGAAATGTTTTAAATGGCAAAGCTTTTTATAGTTCTGTAGCTGCCAAACGTAAAACTCAGACAGAAACTGAGCAGCTGGGGGTTCTGACAAGGAGAATAATGCCAACTCAAAAGTTTTCTGCATATCAATGTTCTCTGCTTCACTTCACTTTGCAGCTCTCTGTTGCACGTGTATTTTTTTTCAACACATGGAGCCATAGAACTGAAACAATTTTTCAGTAAATTTCTGTAGCATTTTAGAAAATATCATCTCCACATCTCAGAGCATTTTTTTCCCTGTGTGTCTAGCTTGTAAAGTGATATGTCTATTTTGTAGTATGTCCATATGGATTAGTTCTGTTCAGCCTCATAAAACATGTAGTGAAAGGTTTTCTGTGTTTCTCAACATAGGAAGGAATCAGTTATTTCAAATACAGCAGTGCTGTGTTATCCTGGACAAGACATCTTGAACTTTAACTTATTGGCTTGGCTAATGGTCTGTTGCTTTGCCTAGTGGTTACATTCATTATGAAAACTATTGAACTCTGTTTAGCCTTCATTTGAAGGCTTTGATGTTAACCTGCAAGTAATTTAAGATGGGGTTATTTGCAAATGAGAGAATGGATTACATGTGCCAAACCCTGTCATTTTTGGAAGTGTCTGGATTATTAAAGAGTTTCTTTTATTAGGACGGTCTAAGTATTTGAAGCAGGGGCTGAATGGAGACATAACGTGTTTTATTAGGATGGTCTAAGCATGTAAGTGAGGCAGGGGCTGAGTGGAGACATAATGTGTTTTATTACACCAATTGATTTAACTGGAGGGGAGGAAATAAGCACAACCTGGATTTTCATATTCCTAGTCCTAGCAACTCAATTTTCTTTTTGCCTCAACTAGATCAGTTGGTCCAAGAAACAAAAAACAGCAAAAAAAAAAACTTGTCCAAAACCCAAACCTCTTCCTGTTGGCAGTTTCCTACCACAGAGGGAGTTAGATATCTTCATGTCACCTTTTATGTCTGTAGCTAACTACTGGGATAAAACAACTGCATCTATAAATCAGAACCTTTTATCACAATTATTAAGGGACAAGGCACTTGTCTCCCCTAATAACCATATAAAGGTTTCTAAATCTATAACTGAGCCAAGTAACAAAAAATTACTTGCTGTAGTGAAGAAATCTCTTTAAAAGCAAAAACCACAGGGAGAGCAAACCATTTACACTCACGTGGTGTGCACAAAGTTGGAATTTGAGCAGACACTTGTAGGGAAGAGAAAAAGAGTTGTGCAACAGTTGTGGGAGCATAAAGGATAGTTGAGCAGTTCAGGTGGTTTCTGGGTGAGAGATGCAGTTTGCATAAGGATCTCCAAGTATTTGAATCATGGAATCATTTGGGTTGGAAGGGACCTTATAGATCATCTTGTTCCAACCCCTTGCCATTGACGGGGACATCTTCCACTAGACCAGGGTGCTCCAAATCTCATCCAGCCTGGTCTTGTGGCCATTTGAAATGATGATGATGTTGGGAAGAAAAATTGAAAACTTCTCTCTTGCCCAAGTGCATAGCAGATGGCTCGGTCTGGTGGGTGAAAGCGGTGGAAAGCCATGAGACACGTGGCCCTGGGCTCCAGGTAGGTGCATCTGCAGAAAGCTTTCCAGTGTAAGTTAACGTGATGGCAGCATGGAACGGCTGCACCCTGCTGTGGCTGCTGCTTCATACTCACCACTCAGTTTGCTGACGTGGGGCTTGTACAAGCTTGTCAAGTAAAGCACGTTCAAAATCACATTCAAACACAAACTTTGTTTCTCAAAGGTAATAAAAGGAGTTTTTTCTCTTCTCTCAAGTTTGGAGGATATTCAGTGCACCTACCACTGGGACTTGTTTTTCATTGCACAAGAGCCACAGATTCCTCTTAAGTTTGGTAAATTGCCCAAGTTGTGATGTGCACGAGTATGTGTTAGAAGGAGACGTGTGTGACTTGCCTTTTTCTCTGTGTGTCAATGCCAGCAGGTTTTACTGGCTTATGGCTGAGAGGGGGAAAAAAAAAGGCTTGTAACAGCACAGAGGTTCCTGAATATTGCTCTTTGGTTTCCAAGAGACAGCAGAGGCTCGTGCCATTGGGAGACTTTCCACTGATTTCAATCAACTTTGAATCAAAGCTTTTATGAATTTATGATTAAGCACCATTCAAGATGTAAGGTAATTTGATCACAAAAGGATAAGGTTTAACATAGTATAGAGTGAAATGTCACCATCTTGCTCCCTTCAAAGATAGTAACTAAAATGGAAGCATAGGTGAAAAATTGTGCTTATTGTTTAAGCCAAAATTTCAAAGCAAAAATGAAATTTGCCAGTATCATCACTTTCTACTGATAGAGAACCACATGAAGGCTCCAGCTGCTTCCACAGCCGTATGACCCAGAAATCAAAAGTGCTTTTTATTTTAGCATTATCTGTCCAAGCTCATTAATTTTCCTGATGAGCTTTGGAACAGCCAACTCAGTGATGCGTTTCCAATGCCAAAAGCTGTCTTCTGTGGTAGAGGCAAGAAGAGATGGACTTCTGCACACAAGAGCTGCTGGAGAGAAAACGCAGGCATTGAGCAAGATACTGCAGAGAGCTTGAAGCTGCCTTGGCGATTTCTTACAGATTAATAACGCTTCAAAAAGTGTCTTTGAGTTGTGACCTTCCAAATGTCCACTAGTCAAGGGTAACTGAGATTATGAAACCAGAATGAATGCATGACTGATGCTTGCTTTCCCTAAAGCCAAGTAATTGTTTTGGATTTCCCATGTTAACTGCATTTCAAGGTACAGGATAACAAAGTCATTTCTCATAGGAATAGAAGTGATGCAAAGGTGCTGGAAAGACTGGCTGCTGCTGGAAAATAGGTTTGATGTTGGCCACTTTTTAATAAAATGTTAATTGACTTTTAAAGATAAGCTTTAATGGATTTGGCAGTGAGAGTGCAACTGTAACCAGACCTTGTTGTTTTGTACCAGTGCCTTTCAGGTTTCTCTGCAAGGTCAGATGTCCTATTGACTATCAGCCTGACTGCTTTGCTTGTAGGAATGTAACTGGTATTTGGTGGAGTTGCCAGATGAGTTGAAGCCAAGTATAGAAGTATACGAGAGTCCAGCAGTTCCACTTCCTGGAAGGCTGGAAACTCTTGTAGCATGCATTAGGATTTCCTGCAGGGAAAGAGTATATTAATTTTGTTTGACTTACAGAATCATAATATTTGCGCTGCAATTTGTAACACAGAGAAAGAAGTTTTCAATTAGTGTTTCCTGAGGAATAGCAATTTCAGTAAAGTGGATGCTTTTCTGTCAGAGAATAAATAAAGCAGCACACAGGACCTTAAACATTCCCCAGTGTTGGAGTAGGGAAGCAAAATGGTGATTGTGCTTACAGATCTACTCAGAAGCAATGAACAGCTGAAACCATTCTCAAGGCTTTCTCAATGTCTTTGCTTGGCATCATCGTAATATAATCTCTGAACTGCAGTGCTATATAAAGTGTGCTTGCAGGAGGCATAAACTTCAGTCTTGTTGATAAAACGGTCACTTGGTCAGTTCACCACTGGCTTTGCTCTTCCTAGCATTTCAAAACTTCTCTCAGACTCTAAGCTGATGTCAATGAACTGTGATTTAGGGCTCAAGCCAAATCTGCTTGAATTCCTGTGAACCTCTTCCCTTTCATGTTTGTGGTAATTTCATACCACAGGAAATGCTTTATGTCTCTTCACAGGAGGCTTCAACCTTTGAGACAGCACTGCTTTTTCCTGTCCTTGCAGCAGAATGCTGGTAGGAGAGGTGAGGCACTTAGACTGAGGAGCTTTTAGGATGTGAGAGTTTCCAGATCTGCAATGTGCATGGTGGTGGGACCATCTGGACACATGTCACTATTCACTGTGAATATTCCTCATCTCCATTCCTGGTGAGATGGGCCACATATCTGAGACTCATGGGCACCCAGCATCACCTGCTTTGCATATATTCTGTACATATGCAGAGGCTGGTCATCTTTTGGGTCCATTGGATTTACTGTTCGCTTGCAGATTAACTCTATGCATAAGACCATAGCTCTGAGCCAACCTCTGGACCTTCAGAAATCTTGGAGCAATGGTCAAAGTCCTTACAGGCTTCCTCTAATAAAAGATCTAGGTGGAAACAGGGGGTATGCCTTCAGATACCAGTATGTGAGAGAATACATCTCAAAGCCCTTTCTTGAGAGGGAGCATCTATAGGAAAGTTTGGTAGCTCACCGAAAGGATGATAGTGGAAAATATATTAGAAGTTATAAAGATATTTATTTATTGCTCTATAAATTAAGAGTCATCATCACCAGAATGTAGCTCTTCAACTTCAGAATTTTCTCCAACTTGAGCCTGAAGTAGAGACATGGCTTAATTACTCTTTCACTCCAGTGAGCATGTGGTTCGACATATCGTCTCTGGCTGTGGATGCCAGATTGTGGCAAAATATAAGAACCATTGAGTTTCATCATGAAGACTTTGGATGAGAGAGGAGGAAGAAAAGAAAACAATGTGACTGGGAGAAATACTTATGGTTTATTGTTTCTTATTCCTAATTCTTGGAGGCATTTAGGACATAATAGGACTTTTAAGGCATGTATCATTCAGCTTCTGCTTTTCTTTAATGAGGTTCATTCAAGTGTTGAAGTTGAAGCTGTTGGAGTGCTAGCATGCTAGCGTTACATCTAGCACTTGAGCTCTGATGTGTTTCATATCAAATTCTCAAGGAGGGCAGTTGCTGAATCACTGATTTGCATTTGAGAAAGTGTCAGGCAATCACAGGCACTGTATTGACATATTATATTTAACATTTAGTTTTGGAGCACTCTTCTGAGACAGGGAAATAGTTACTCACACTTCAGTGGGGAACTGAATTTAGCTTGCGACATTTGTGACAGACCAAGTAGGTCTCTAAATGAATTCCCTAACCATTCAGCCAGCATACCTATTTGCTCAGTTGTCTTATCATAGCATCTTTTATCTGTACCAACAATGATGTCAACCACAGCCTGTTAGAAACACGTGGTATCTCAACTTCTGTATGCCACACAGGGCATCAAATATGCATTGTTTTATAAAATGAAAAGCATTTTGTGAAATATTTCCCAAAAGCTGTGCACAAAGGAAGTGAGCACTAACAAGCAGCTGTTCTAGGCAAGTTTTTTGAATTCTGTTTACCAGAGCTGACTGCAGTTTCCATTAATATGATTAGTTAATCACTTAAAATTTCTGGGTTTATTATGTAACAGTTCAAAACTTCCAGTGACACTGTGTGTGTGTGACAGATGCCAGTACCTGTAAGCTTGAGGTAATCATCTTTTCTACGTTATTAAAGTAGTAATTCAAAGACAGAACCAAAATAGGGTAAATATTTGGGCTTCAAGTTAATAGGCCAGAGGTGTGGGTACAATGTGAAGTCCCTCTGTGGCTACTGCTTAAGCATCTGATTGGACTGAAGCTACAACCAGTGATTTCTTAGAAATTGAGATTATTGGCATGATCTTCCTCTCATTTATTTAATGACACCTTCCAGCAAATGCCTAGGACTAGATCCAAAGCATATTAATGGGAAACAAATGAGTAATTACAGCCCTTTGCAGTAAAGTAATCGGAGTTATAGACTTATTGGCTTCAGAGTGTTTAAGAAAGTGCTTTGCTGAAATAGGGCAAAGATTTTTGATTTAGTATCCCACTGTTGTAAAACTTCTGGCCAATGTCTGTCTGAGAAGTGGCTTTATAGGAACACAGCTGGGTTGTAAGCAAGTACTGATGCATTTCTGCTCTGCATTCAGAGGGAAGAGAAACAACAGTAAAACCCAATGATATATCTATTATTGAGTATCAGACAGAAGAAAATTATCTGTGGAAATGAAATGAACTTGCAGGATGAGGTTCAGACAGTTTGTAATGTCTCCAGTTAGCATTTGCTTTTATTTCATAAATGAGAATAAAACAAGAAGTAAATACCCCATGAGATGAGGTATTTCAGATATTAAGACTTTGGAATGTATAAATTTTCTCTCAGCTTTGCACTGCTGAGGTCACGTGGAATTTTTTCACCAAATCACTTTCTTCTTCTGTATTTTTATAAGGAGAAGCAGAAGAGTAGTGGGCGAAAGGAAAGAAAATTCATGAAGCAGTATGACAGGCTCTTTTATTTGCAGTGGCTTTAGATCCTCCATTCTCTTAATCCTAGTGCAGGAGTTTGACCAGTCCTTCCCAGGTACTATGCAATAACTGTGTAGTTTAATTACAGTATGACTGATTTAATAGAAACAATAAGAATATTTGGAGCCAGAGTCTGCCTCCAAGCCGTGAAGAGCAAACATTTTCTCCTCCTCNAGATGCCAGTACCTGTAAGCTTGAGGTAATCATCTTTTCTACGTTATTAAAGTAGTAATTCAAAGACAGAACCAAAATAGGGTAAATATTTGGGCTTCAAGTTAATAGGCCAGAGGTGTGGGTACAATGTGAAGTCCCTCTGTGGCTACTGCTTAAGCATCTGATTGGACTGAAGCTACAACCAGTGATTTCTTAGAAATTGAGATTATTGGCATGATCTTCCTCTCATTTATTTAATGACACCTTCCAGCAAATGCCTAGGACTAGATCCAAAGCATATTAATGGGAAACAAATGAGTAATTACAGCCCTTTGCAGTAAAGTAATCGGAGTTATAGACTTATTGGCTTCAGAGTGTTTAAGAAAGTGCTTTGCTGAAATAGGGCAAAGATTTTTGATTTAGTATCCCACTGTTGTAAAACTTCTGGCCAATGTCTGTCTGAGAAGTGGCTTTATAGGAACACAGCTGGGTTGTAAGCAAGTACTGATGCATTTCTGCTCTGCATTCAGAGGGAAGAGAAACAACAGTAAAACCCAATGATATATCTATTATTGAGTATCAGACAGAAGAAAATTATCTGTGGAAATGAAATGAACTTGCAGGATGAGGTTCAGACAGTTTGTAATGTCTCCAGTTAGCATTTGCTTTTATTTCATAAATGAGAATAAAACAAGAAGTAAATACCCCATGAGATGAGGTATTTCAGATATTAAGACTTTGGAATGTATAAATTTTCTCTCAGCTTTGCACTGCTGAGGTCACGTGGAATTTTTTCACCAAATCACTTTCTTCTTCTGTATTTTTATAAGGAGAAGCAGAAGAGTAGTGGGCGAAAGGAAAGAAAATTCATGAAGCAGTATGACAGGCTCTTTTATTTGCAGTGGCTTTAGATCCTCCATTCTCTTAATCCTAGTGCAGGAGTTTGACCAGTCCTTCCCAGGTACTATGCAATAACTGTGTAGTTTAATTACAGTATGACTGATTTAATAGAAACAATAAGAATATTTGGAGCCAGAGTCTGCCTCCAAGCCGTGAAGAGCAAACATTTTCTCCTCCTCAAATAGTTACATATTAAATTTTGGTTCACCCTTTCTTGGTGCAAAAGTACATATTCTGATACATTTGCTATCCTAGTTAACAATTCTGTTGTCCCAGCTGACCCATTCCTGGCTTTGAGAAGTCATGGAAAAGAAACAAACTGTAGCAGCAACAAAGAGAATAGCACATAAGGTATAACAAAAGGAATAAAGCCCCATAACCATGACAAGTTTATCTCTGTTCTATGTACCAGTCACCTTTGCAGGCAAAAAGTCCACATATTTCTTGAAAAGAAAACTGAGCTGAGCAACACTGTGTAAATGTTTAGGATTTGATCCTACAGGTGCTTAGATGTAGTGCTTACAGGCAGGAAGGGGAACCTGATCTCTCTGATCCATATGGAGACTTGTATCTAATATCAGGGTCAGGATGATGCACAACTTCTGAGATCCGATGCGAAAATTCAGTGACACAAAGATTTGTGAAGAATATTAATATTATGAGTAATATGTCTTATTCAACATCTTCATCAATGACCTAGATGATGGGGACAGAGTGTACCCTCAGCAAGTTCCCTGGACACCAAATTGGGAGGACTGGCTGATTCCCCAGAAGGCTGTGCTGCCATTCAGCAGGATCTTGACTGGCTTTAGAGTTGGTCAGAGAGGAACCTCATGAGGTTCAACAAGGGCAAGTGCAGAGTCCTGCATCTTGGGAGGAAACCCCATGAACCAGTACAGGCTGGGCATTGAGCAGCTGAAGAGCAGCTCTGCAGAGAGAGACCTGGGAGTCCTGATTGATAATAAGCTAAACATGAGCCAGCAATGTGTCCTCATGGCCAAGAAGGCAAACGGCATCCTGGGATGCATCAAGAAGAGCATGGACAGGAAGTCAAGGGAGGTTCTGTTTCTCCTCTACTCTGCCCTGGTGAGGCCTCATGTGGAGTCCTGTGTCCAATTCTGGGCTCCACAGCTCAAGAGGAACGGAGAACTGCTGGAGAGAGTCCAGCGCAGGGCACCAAGATGATCAGGGGACTGGAGCATCTTCCTTATGAGGAAAGGCTGCAGGATCTGCAACTCTTCAGCCTGGAGACTGAGGGGTAACCTCATTGATACTTATGAATATTTGAAAGGTGTATGTCAAGGGGATGGGGCAGCATTTTTTTTTCTGTACTGCCCAGTGATAGAACTTGGGGCAATGGACAAAAGCTGCAACACAAGAAGTTCCACTTAAGGAAGAAATTATTTACTGGTCAGGTGGGAAAGCCTTGGCACAGGCTGCCCAAGGAGGCTGTGGAGTCTCCTTCTCCAGAGGATTCCAAAACCCACTTGGTTGCATTCCTGAGTGACCTGATCTAGGTGGACCTGCTTGAGCAGGGGAGTTGGACTAGATGATCTTTAGAGGTTCCTTGCAACCCCTATCGTTCTGTGATTCTTTTAATGTTGTTGACCACACCTATGTAAAAAATACTCCAAAGTATGGATTTTCAGTGAGGATGAAAATAAACCCAGAGTGTTTGCTTCATGCTAACTCTTAGCAATGCTGCTCCAAGATAAATGTAATTTTGAAGTTGTTACTTTTTGTTAAAAAAAAAAAAGTGAGTTTTTTTAATTCCTTGAAGTATTTCAGGTAACCTTGAGCTTTACAGAACTGCTTTGTTTTGCCTGGGGAGAAAGCTTGGAGAAGCATCAGGGCAACTTTTATGCAGCAATTTTGAGTGAGGCTAGCATAATGAACTAGGGAGGTACGTGACTCTATAAGCTTAAATGGATTAAGAAGCTAATTTCAAGTGTGCAGCTGCAGGAGCACCCTCTGTACTTAGCACGGTATTTTAATCTGAAGTAAAATTTGGATAGGTACAAAATGTACATCCCCAACAGCACAGGATTTGAGCAACTCTAGTACAATTTGGATACTCACCAAAGCAGATCTCACATGAAATTTATCTGAGACCACTTTTTTTCTTTTCCATAAGCAAGCACATACATGTGTCTAGACCATGTGTTTTTTTTGGCAGAATCTGGCCTCTTAGTATTCTGAGTCCTAATTCAGCCCTGCTCCTGCTGTCCTCTGAAATGAAAACCTTCTGATTTTCCTGCAGGAATAGGCATTGCTACTGCCATCTGCAAATCATCACCATCTTCTATATGATGCGAAAATCACTCTGACCTCTCAACATATGATGAATTTTAAAGAATGCTCAGAGATGTATCCTTATCTTCTGTCAAACACTGAAGTTCAGAGACTGAATATGTCATTTCACATAGCCAGTTTGTTAGCTGGGCATCAGTTACTTTATGATGCTCCTTAGGAGCCGCCAATTCAGACTTCAGTTCATGTGTTCTGATGGTAGACAAATGATGTGTCGATCTATTTAGTATTAACCCATTATTTTGTATACTTCTGCATCTTACAGTTAACACCATTTCTGTGAAACACTAACAGCCTTCAGGTGCTGAGTTTGGGATAGTGCACTCTGGATGTATTTGCACAAGCTATCTCTTTTAGAGCTTTCCTTTTATAAATACTGGATGTAGATACTGAATGGATCTGCTTGGAAATACCTTCATAAATTCAAGCTTGTCTGCTTTCTGTGGATATTCTGTAATGCTTTTGAGAAAAGTGTGAAACATTCCATGCTATTAATATAACCTTCTTTTGACTATGACATACTTGTCAGAAAGGGATTTTAATATAACAGTGAAAGGGTTTTTTACCATAAAGTCTACAAGATAAGGAGATGAGATCTAAAAATCTCTTTCCCATAATGAAATGAAGAGTGAGAGCAAAAGCAATTTGATGTGTTGCCTGTGTCTATACTGTACTTGGGCTGGCTTGGAAGAACTCAGGTCCTACTTCTATCTGTCATGGTAAACAGGCCATCTTCATCTTGTTTGTGAAGACGAAGGATTCTTGTGCAGATCTTTTCAGGAAGAAACATTTATAGTCTTGTCTGTTGGTATCAAGTCACTAAAAAATGGATGAAAGATAGAAGTATCTGAACTTCATAGTCATCAGCAGACAGACATATGCTGAAGTATACTGTAAAGCACAGACTGTGTTTTGGACCTTTCCCTAGTCATAGCAGCCTGATCAGCCTGGTAATGGTTGCTATGGGCTCTGAATACTCACAGGATGGGTAAGAGGTGAAACAGGTCTTGAACTTGGCTTTTTAGAAATCATTGTAGAAGTTGGTGATATTTATCTTTCTGAAAACTTGGACAGAATATTTTTGTTTTCAGTTATTTTATTGATCTGCATCTTGAAGCAAAAATAAACCTCTCAAAAGGGATGAGAAATCCTGATCCTGTAGAGTGGGGAAATGTGCAAGATAAATACGATGCAGTTCACAGGTATAAACCACCGTGTAGCTGCAGTGCAGTGTACTTGAGCTCTCCATTCTGTGTCAGGAGCTCTTTGAGTCTGCAGCACATTGGTACAGATACAGATATCTCGTGCCACCCTGAAGAGGATCATTCTTTTAAACTTTACTGATGTATCTCAGGAGACTAAAGGTAGAATTAATTCACAGTCTTCTCTCTTTTCCTATGAGGTTTTAAAAATGTGATGAGAAATCAAGTGTAAGATTCAGCTACCAAGAGAAGAAAAGAGAAACTGCTTTTAATCAAGATGCTTTTTGCCATAAATAACTTCTTTGATTGGATGTGAACACACAACTGCTTTAATTGCCAAGAAGGCCAATAGCATCCTGGGATGCATCAAGAAGAGTGTGGCCAGCAGGTCAAGGGAGGTTCTGCTCCCTCTCTATTCTGCCCTGGTGAGGCCTCATCTGGTGTCTTGTGTCCAGTTCTGGGCTCCTCAGCTCAGGAGGGACAGAGAACTGCTGGAGAGAGTCCAGTGTAGGGCCACCAAGATGATCAGGGGACTGGAACATCTTTCATAAAAGGAAAAGCTGTGGGAACTGGGGCTGTTTAGTCTGGAGAAGAGGAGACTGAGGGGAGATCTTATTAATGTTTACAAATATCTAAAGGGTGGGTGTCAGGAGGTTGAGGCATCTCTTTTTTTTCTATGGTATCCAGCAACAAGACTCAAGGGGTAATGGGATGAAGCTGGAACACAAAAAGTTCCATTTAAATATTAGAAAAAACTATTTCACTGTGAGGGTGATGGAGCCCTGGCACAGGCTGCCCAGGGGGGTACTTTCATGGAGGTCTTCAAGACCTGCCTGGACATGTTCCTATGTGACCTCATCTAGGTGGACCTTCTTCTGCAGGAGGGTTGGAGTAGATGATCTCTAAAGGTCCCTTCCAACCCCTCTCATTCTATGATTCTATGATTAATTGCCCACAGTTTACCAGGCTTTCTGATACATCCAGAAATACTTCTGGAAAACATCTGATTTGAGTTTGTATTGAGGCTTTTCCATACCTATTTGTCTTCACTGTACTTCATCAGACATCAGGTTTTGGTAGTATGATGATGTTAATAGAGGTGTTTTTAACAATTTTGAAGGGTAGGTATTGGAGTTAATAACATACAAGCTCTTGGGGAAAGCTTTTTGGATGTGGTTAGAGGTTTCTCTCTGCCTGAAATCTGGAATGGTTGTAGAACCTCTGCAATCAAAATCAAATGTGATGTATTACCCATCTCAACAGCCAGGTAACTGGCCAGATCTCAGCTGTTTTGTGATCCAGCAACTTTCCTTGGGCTCTTATTGACAAGTACATTGATGCTCATTTAAAACCATGGCTGATGAGCTGCTTTGCCATGTGTTGCTAGTCTCTGTAATCTGATGACAGTCTCTTAATACAGGCTTTATAGCTTGAGTTTATCCATGTCTCATGGGAACATTTCAGTCAACATGTTCTGTGAATGGAGCTACTTTGAATGTTGTGTTGTACTGGATTCCTGCCACTGTAGAAAAACAAGAACACCCAAATGACATACATCAGATATAGGCAGTATCTGTACTAACAAATTAAACATATCCAGGATATTTTTTGCCATTGAATCTAGCTGCAAGGTTTGCATGTACACCAACAAACTCTTATCCTTCACAGCAGTGTGTCTGCTTACTGGGTATGGTCTGGGTCCCATCAGAACTCCCAAATGGCCAAGCCAGGAGTTGCAGAAGTTTTGAATCCAACTGTTATTGGGAGACATCATGGGTTTTCAGTTAAAATACAGTGCTGGTACTTACAGCTTTTGAAAATCAGCAGCTGCTATGTGTTTATTTAATTATTCCCCTATGCTTGTTTTGAATTTATTACAAAACTGCAGTTTTATTTTCAATATTAAAAAAATTGTTATTTAGTTGTTGTTAGCAAAGTTGTCTCTAAATCTCAAAATACAGGCTAAGTTTTTGGGGAGACTTTTCCTTCATACTGGTTTTTGGATTTCTTGGGAGGAAGTGGTAGTTTTTTTGGTTGGTTAGTTGGGGTGTTTTTAATATCAGTGATGGCCTCAGGGCCTCATAGAATCATAGAATGGCAGGGGTTGGAAGGGACCTTTAGAGATCATCTAGTCCAACCTCACTGCCAAAGCAGGTCCACCTAGATCAGGTCGCACAGGAACGTGTCCAGGTGGGTCTTGAAGACCTCCAGAAAAGGAGACTCCACACCCTCCTGTGCCAGAGTTCCATCACCTGACCAGCGAAATATTTTTTCTGTTAAATAGAACTTTTTGTGTTCCAGCATATGTCCATTACCCCTTGTCTTGCTACTGCAACAGAAAAGAAGTGATGCCTCAACCTCCTGACACCCACCATTTAGATATTTGTAAATATTAATGAGTTTGGAGCATCCCTTTTTTCTGTTGTATCTAGCAACAGGACAAAGGGTAACGGGATGAAGCTGGAACACAAAAAGTTCCATTTAAATATAAGAAAAAACTGTTCTACTGTGAGGGTGACAGAGCAGTGGCACAGGCCGCCCAGGGAGGATGTGGAATCTCCTTCCTTGGATGTCTTCAAGACCTGCCTGGACACATTCCTGTGCGACCTGATCTAGGTTATCCTACTTCTGCAGGAGGGTTGGAGTAGATGATCTCTAAAGGTCCCTTCCAACCCCTACCATTCTATGTTTCTATGATTCACCCACAGACTAAACAGCCCCAGGTCCCACAGCCTTTCCTCATAAGGAAGATGCTCCAATGCTCTGATCATAGTGGCCCTGTGCTGGACTCTCTCCAGAAGTTCCCTGTCCCTCTTGAGCTAAAGAACCCAATTCCATTAGAATATGGAAAAGTACTCTGACCCAGTAGAGCTCTGCTTCCCCAGGTCTCTGTGCCTACACCTATTCAGTGTGGTCTATATGACAGCTGCTTGCTGAATTTTACACTAGTCCACGGCAAAGTCAAATAGCTGAAAGCCTCTTGTGCAACAAATGGGGATTTCCCACCCACATTTTAAGGAATTCTTTGAAAATCATGTTTCTTGAGGGCTACCTCAACATTGGTGAATCACATGGCACTAGACCCACAAATTATAGCCTGATTAAGTGGTCTAGAGTAAACAAAGATTTCCAGTATTTGAAGAACAATTGTAACCCTGAATGCTTGTCTGTTTGTTTTCCCCTGACTGTACTGACTGTCGTAGCCAAGCCCAATGGAAATGAATGACATCTGCCAGGAGCTCATAATTCTGAGGCTGAGAATAGCAACATGTGGTTAATCCAGAAACGGTTTCATGTATTTGCTGAGCATTTTCAGGTGGAAAGATGTTCATTGCCCTGGGATTGTACTTTTCTCATGGACTAGTCTTTCACAGTATTATTAGCATGAAAGCTGAGAAAGTAATTTCCTTTAGTTTTATACAATAACACTGATCTTCTTACTTTTCAAACTTTATGATTCAAAATATTTCATTCTGTAATAGTGTCTTTTAAATCTTGGATTCTTAATTGGTTTGCATTACCTAGTTAATGGTTTACAGTATGTTGCTTGCTGCTTCTCATCTGAAGTGGGCAGCTCTTTCAAAGAGGAATGAGAAACTAGAGACCATTAATGAGGTTTGTTTTGTGGAACAGGGCTGCTTAGAACTCCACAGCTTCTGGTGATCACCAGTACTTGGGATTTGTGGAAACATCCTTCCACCTACAACAGCTGTAAGATTTTTGTCATTGGAAGGTACATACAAAAGGTTTCCCCAGAGAGATCTGGATGGAAAAGGTCACAAAGATGAGTCAAGTAGCCTGATGGACCTCCAAAAAGTAGTACTTTTTATTTTTTTTTCTTATGAGTTTTATTTCATCGACCCTGGGATAAACGACAACTTGTGTTTCACATAGTAGTTGGTCACCCTTCCAACAAAGATGCTTCTCAAGGGAAATATTGAACGGTTGTAGTGGTTTAGGCCCATCTAGGAACACAGGACAACAATCAGCTACTTTTTTCACTCCTCCTCCTGCCTGAAAAAAAGTAACAACGGTCTTTGGAACTCCCTAAGGACAAGGAGGGCTCACTCACCACTTATGGTCCTGGACAAAACAACTAATCAGGTAGGGAAGAAAACAAAAATTTAGTCTGGCACCAACAAAAAACATAACAAACTAAAATACCCAACTGAAAGCAATACAGAGTAGGGTGATGAGCAGAACAATTATGTAAAGGTTGGGTGTCAGGAGGATGGAGCCAGGCTGTTCTCAATGATGGCCAACGATAGGACAAGGGGCAATACATGTAAGCTAGAACACAAGAGGTTCCAAAGAAATACAAGGAAGAATTTCTTCACTGTTCAGGTGAGAGAGCACTGGAATGGCCTGCCTGGATGGGTTGTAGAGTCTCCCTTTCTGGAGACATTCAAAACCTACCTAGATGAGTTCCTGTGTGACCTACTCTAGATGGTCCTGCTCTTGCAGGGGATTGGACTGGATGATCTTTCAAGGTCCCTTCCAGCCCTTGAGATTCCAGCCCCTTGAAGATCCCCTTCTTGTCACCTCTTCCCTCTTCCTGGGCTCAGACACCTGATCTCGATGCTTTTATCTCCTTTTCCGCTGAACGGCTCAGGGGTGGTGAATGGGAGTTTCAGTCAGTCTTTTCCAGATGGGTCCTGCCACCTCTCGCCTCAGGGCACGTGGATTCCTCACCGGTCCTCCCTGCTCCAGTGCAGGTCACTCAGCCCCTGCATGGGCCGCTCCGATGTGCGTTCATCCCAAGAGCTGCAGCCCCTCTTTGCTTCCTCAAGCACGGGGTCGCTAACACAAACCCTGTCTGGCATGAGGTCTTCCTGAAGCTTCTGGCAACCATTAGTCCTGCCATTGCTCTCTGTGGGTCACAGGAAAACAGCTACTCTCTTTCTGTGGGCTGCAGGGATGTCTCTGGTCTGATGCCGTGCCTCCTTTCCTTCTCTTCTGAATGCAGAGTCCACGTGATTGCTCTCATCTTGCCCTACCCCATCAGGAAGTGTTTACAGGGGCAGCACTGCAGCTCCTTCCTCCTGTTACCAAGCACAAGCATCTCCACACAAACCTATTGCAATAGTGTTCAGTAATTGGGTAACTCGTGTTCTGGAGTTAATGGAGCCAAAGTCAGAGGGAGTTTGGTGGGTTTATCTTGCTTCACAGTTGTACCTTTATCAGTAGTTTAAGCTGGTTGCTTCATGCTTTCTGTGGATATTGTAGACTGTGTCTCAGCTTCCTACAGTCAACCTTCAGCAAGGCCAGACAATCAAATTGGCACATTCAGAACTGTAAAACTACTGCAGCAATTATGTTCAGGGCCTTGTGACACAATTCTACCCTAAAGCAAATGTTTGTACTTGAACCTAAAGCTTTACTACCATAGTGGTTCACAGACCCTCAAAGGAGCCTCGTGTGTTTTGTGGCATTGGATTTGGAAAGGTTTGGCTCCATCTGTGAGCCCTGAAGGGACTCTGCTCATTTATAGAATGTTGCCTAGTCTTCTTTCTACAAATAAAGCATGTGTTTCAGCATTAAAAAGATAAGGGGTGTTTTGGGATATGTTCTGCAGACAGATCTTACATTCATTAACCACGAAGAGGAGCCTGCTGTCTTTATGGTTGGCAAGACTCCGTTCAGAAGTGTTGTCAGGTTTCAGGCACTTTGGGCACAGCAATAGGGATCAGACTGAATGATGCATGTTTTTTTCTGTGCCGTGTTCAGAACGGCATTCAATTCGGAAATGTATTAAAGCATCTTTGAAGCAACACTGCATCTTAGTTTCTAGCCTCACAAACTTTTGAGACACCACTTTTGTCTTGACTGTTCAGTTGGGGGAAACATGCATAAATCCCATAAGTGCTGTTAGCTGGCTACATGTAAACATGTTAGTAGTAGGGAGCTTGTGATTGTTTTATGCTGTTGTTTCAAAGGATGTTTGAGTCTTGCTAATCTTTTCAGTCAGCCTCTTCTGTAAAGACCTTTCATAGCCAGAGAGTTTCTCCCACAAGAGGAAATTTGAGGGACTTCTTGATATAGTTGGGAGATCTCTCTGTGGTTACATATAGGAAAAAAAATCCTCTGTATGATGTAGCTGCTTTTAAATTTTGCCTTCTATAGAGTAAAATTTCCCTCTGGATAGCTTTGCATTAACAGTGGTGGTACATCCAAAATCTTCAAATTGCAAAAGCACTCTTCCATCTATTACTTGACAAACTGTTCGTCTAAAGCTAGTCATACATGTTTCACTGTGTCGGTGCTGTTTCCTTAGCACTGCCTATACCATGTTTGATCTGATTTTGGCATTTTTGCCTGGCTGCTGTGACTGGAACTACACATATCTCAATTACAGAACACACACGAGTCTCTGTAGAGCTTTGTGGCCAATAACTGATGCTAGATGATGTTTGGCACTCTCAGCAGGGTTTGGCTGGTCAACCTGACTCTTATGTTCTCCTTCCACCCACCCTCTTGTGTTCCTCTGTTACACAGCTTGGAAAAGAAAAATCTGAAAGTGAAGAAATCTCAGAGATTCCACTACTTCATTCTCAGTGCTCTGCCATTAGGAAATTCAGCTCCTCTGTGAATAATAACCACCCCAGTGTGAAGCTTACTGTAGAGAAAGTGCAATCATGTGTTGATGTTAAGATGGTGTTCAGCTACTTGAGTCGTTCTGATGCTGTTTTAGTGCTTTATAAACCATTAGAACATACTTTTGCCTTTTAGGGGATCTTGTTTCAAGCCACCACTTGGTAGTTGCAGAATGTTGGTTTCTGCACAAACTGTGTGGTAAGATCCCCTGGCACATGCGATTCCTCAGCTCTGTGATGAATTGGTCTCAGAGCTCTGATGGTAAAAATACTTGTGGAGAACCCCACAGCAAGAAACAGTATGAAGAAACATGAGAAACTTGAACGAATTTGGGATGTTTCAGTATTTTGACAACCAAATGTCTCTTCGTATCTCACCTTCTCTTGGATCTCAGGTGGCTTGACAATTTTACTGCTTGCATATGTCTGTGACTTTAATTAGACCAGAGCATTTATTCTAGTATCCTGTCCTCACAGTGGCCAACAGCAGAGGCTTCAGGGAGAATGGGATAGCAAGCAAGCTGTGACAGTGCTTCCTGCCACCAGCTGTTTGTGGCTCAGGGACACACCAGTTTAGATGATTGTGTTTAATAGCCACCACGTTTTTTTTCCCCTCTATTTGTTAAATGTTTTTTAAACTCCATATTCAAAGGAGTAGCATACAAGGGAAGGAGTTTTTTAAGATGACTGGAAGTGGTATAAAGAAATGTTTTATTTGAAACCTGCAGTTTGGTGGTGGTTTTTGGTGTCTTCTTGCTCTTCTGTTGGAAGACAACTGTGTAAGATACATTTTTTTTTTTCTTAAGGAGACAGTCCTTGTCTATTTTATTTAATAATCTACTCTGAACCTGGCTTTAATTTAAATAAATAGCGGGGATGCTACAGGCTGTGCTGAAGCCATCCACTGCACAGCAGGCTCTGAGGATTCATTATGAGCTGGTAAGGGAATGAAGGGAAAACCAGCAGGTTCATCCTCACAGCTTCAGCAGAAACTCCCTAGGATGTCCTGTGGAGCTGCAGGAGGAGACCCTGAAGTTCATTTATGCTCCACATTCATCTACTTTGTCTTACTGGGTACCCATCTGCCTCACCGAAGATTATCTCTGAACTGGGCTGGGTAGCTCATGCTGAGCTTCAGTTCAGCAGAGAATGTGAAAGACAATAAAATTGAAAGCTAGAACGAAGGAATGAGTTCTGCTGGTTGAGGAAATATGGAGACAGAAAGCCCTGTCCTTTCTTTCAGAATTGGGGTGAGGTATCTGCTTCTACAGTGCTGGAGATTACACATAAGGATGACCTGAGGACATGAAGAGAGTCAGGGCAACTGTGGATTTAATCTTCAGTATCGTGCTCAGAGAGACAGTGTGCACATAAAGACACCTGTGAGGACCAGTATGACCGTAGTGTTCATCTGCTGTCTGAAGAAGTTCAGCTCTGGTAAAGCATTTTTAGTTTTCCCTCTAAAATACATTTCTTTCCTCACTGCATCATTTGTAACTTTAATCTGTCAACTTTTGCACCCCAGGTGCCTAAGCAGCCCTCTTGGCATGTGCTTCCAAGCTGCTTCTGCAGAAAAGCCCTATGGGTCTGTGCAGTTTTATCTGCCTTGGCTGTTTGCCATCAGTGTGGTTCAGTTTTCTGGTTTGAGTCTCTTTCAGACTGTAATTGGGGTCTGTGTTGTGATTGTCACAATTCACCTCGCACCCAGGGAATTTGATGAGGAATTCTTTTACTGGGTCTCTGTTAATTTGTGGTAGAGACCAAGGAAGTGAGCTGTTTTGTCCTGAAGTCTTCCTGCCTTGGAGGTCTTCAAGACCTGCCTGGACATGTTCCTATGTGACCTGATCTAGGTGAACATTCTTCTGCAGAGGGGTTGGACTAGATGATCTCTAAAGGTCCCTTCCAACCTATGATTCTATGATTGTAGATATTGGGATTTAACAGAAGATTGTTAGTCAGCTTTTCCGGTAGGACTGGTAGTGCTGGTCAAGTTGTCGACCCAATGTCTGTGAATAGGAACAGTCTTTCAGTTCATAGTCATAGAATAGTTTGGGTTGGAAGGGACCTTTTAAAGGTCATCTAGTCCAACTCCTTCAACTTGCTCAGAGCCCCATCGAACCCAACCTTGAACGTTTCCAGGGATGAGGCATCTGCCACCTCTCGGGGGGCAACGTGTGCAGATATTTTACCAACCTCATTGTAAACAATTTCTTCCTAATATCTAGTCTAAATCTACCCTCTTAGTTTAAAACCATTTCCCCATGTTCTGTCACTATATGCCCCACCACAAAGTCTGTTCCCAAGGTTCTAAGGTGAGAACTTGCTCTGAAGTTTTGTTTATTTGCTGTTTAAAACTGTTACTTTTACAAAAGCAACTTCTTTTTTTTTTTTTTTTACTGGGAAACTTCTGTTCTAATTTTTCCAGCTTTTGATTAAAATGAAATATTAAAACTCTGTTTTTTCATTTACTCTTTTAAAGAAAGTTCTGCTTTTTGTCACTAAGTCCAATAAAAGGCTACCTGCTGTTTCTTGCTGTTCTGCCTGTTACCGCACTGCAGGGTTTTTTTAATAGCTCAAACTTAAGAAGCTAAAATAATGAAAAGGGAGTTTAAAATGTAGAAGGAGGAGGTAAGTGATATATATATTCTTTTAGAAAGACAGAACAGATGAAGAAACAAGGCTTGAGTAACAAAAACCTACCTCCTCCAAGGGTCCTACAGGCAGAGATAAACTCACTAAATACAACCAGCTAAGTGTTTTAGTGATCCATCTGAGAAAAAAAAGGAGGCAAAAAAGGAGTATGCAAATGGAAACATTTTAAAAATATCTGTTCTTATAATTGTTTAGAGCTGTATCCAAGGTCTCATTGTGCTAATTATGCTGCTGTCTTCTGCTACATGAGAGAGGCAAGGAATGGGAGAGGGAGCCATGAAAGATTGAGGCACTTGGCTTTGGCTCCTTTAGGCAGTTGAAGAAAGATGCAGACCCTGGATCAGTGAATGTCAGTGCAGAAGTTCAGCAGGATGTGAAAGTCTGATATGCCTGGTTCAGGTCACCTCTCCCAGCTCTGGGCAACTACAAATATTTTGCTTGTTTCTGTTCCTGGTCATTTGTTACTAAAAACTACAACAAAACTTGGCTTACTCTGGATGTCCAAAACCATGCTCATTTTACTACTGTTTTCATCCCTTTTATTCTGAAAAGTGAATCTAAATGATGAGTTTAGTGCTGTGCCCCTGGCACATTATTATCTTTGCTCTGTCAAACCCAGCTGGTTTTTGCGCACTTCTGTAAGGATGGGTGATGAGCAAGCTGACCTGCTCTGAGCAGCAGTGGGACCAGGTGACAGCAGGAGGTCCCTTTCTACCAAAAGTAATATGTGACTGTCTGATATACTAGTGTAACTGGGAGAGATTCTGCTTCAGGGAATTGTATCACAGTATTTTGGGTTATGCCTCCACTGCTGCCCTGGACATCTAGAAGAGCAGCTCTGACCTTATGATTGAAGCCAGGAGCTTAAGGTCATTTCTAACTATTAATTTCTAGCTATAAAAAAAAATGTTTGGTTTGTGTTTTTTTAATTTAGCCTGACATTGGTTGATACTTTGTTGCTGCTTAAGGAATATTGAATGTAGGATTTTAATGTTCTATAATGTTTATTTTTAAAGTGAGACAAAAATTAAGTTACAACTTTTGGCAGAAGGTTTTTTTTTTGTTTTGTAATCTGTGCCAAGGAGAACTGTAGTTTCTTTCCTCTCTCCCTATTCCTTAACAAAGAGCTCTCAAAATTAAAAACACTGCATGTCCATACAGCATCTCTGAAGCAGTGAGGAGCAAGAACGTTGCCCTTGCTAGCTAGATTTAAGAAAACTTAAACCCACTCTTGGATGGCAAGAAGTATTTTAACATCTTGTTTTCATGCTGAAAATCTCTGGTTCAAGCCAGGGCTTGATCTGTTTTCCACTACTGATGTTTGGGCCATGGCTTGAGGTGAGAGTCCATGTGCTCAGTATGGCACTATAGGGATGTGAAAAAATAGTTCTGAGAATAGCACCTCCTGACAGTTGTTTTGTTTGCGTAAAAGCTGGGCAGAGAGATAGCTGCTGCCATCTCATCTCTCACAGACACTGAATTCAAATCCTTACAAATAACAGTTCCATGATCCATATTTCACAACATTTTATATCATTATTTTTAAAAGATTTGCACATGGGTGATTTCTTTGTTTCTTTAAAGGGCACCAGGAAAATCTGTCAGTGGCTTATTTTAGAGATAAGACAGAGCAGAACTTCCAACATTTAGATATCTCCTGCCATCTGGAAAGGCATAATTCACAGTAAGGTGCAAGTCTGGATGTGAACTTGTGGTGCTTGAGCTCACTCACAAACACCAACAGAATAAAGGTATTTACAGGGATTCTGTGCAACCTGGATTGAAATTTCATGTCTAAACAGGACGAATATAACCTTGGATCCTTACTATTGGCTCTTCTACCAGGATGGTAACTCCTAACTGCATATACATAGAGCACAGGGACAGAAAACACTCTTGTATCTGGAAAATCCAGTTACTACCGTATCTGTTGCTTCATGTCTTGTCTAATATTTGCCCAGAGGTGAAACAGTGAGACACTGTCACTGATTCTTTCCAACAGCAGCTGATTGAGGTGCACCACAAAAAATTTGTCATGAAGTGAGGTGCCAGATCTGGCTTAAAATTTTGAGGTTTTAAGGGCTGCTTGTACCAATGATTACAAGGTATTTCAGATTCAGTGACCCTACAGAGATAAAAAGGTCAAACATCCATGACAGTTGTGCTCAGCTTATATAAGATTAAGTATGTGTGTGAGGAAAATTGATAGAAGGATGTTAAAAAGGGCAGTTTAGAGAATTAAACACAGGAGGCATGGAGATGCTGAACAATGACCAGAATCACTACTAGTATGTCTCACATAAGGGCTTAGAAAATGGTCAAAGGAAGCAGGTACATGCTAAGCTAAGCAGGAAGATAAATTAGTTTATAAAATGAGGAGAGGGCACTCTTTGGAATGCTGAAAGTTTATTCAGAGGGTGAAAATGGGAAGGATTCTAATATCTGGCAGAGGAGATATAAAAACACAAAGTAAAAAGAAGGAACAAGTAGCTAAAAGACTCTAAACCAGTATTAGAACAAAAAACTGACCAAAGAGTTTGTGGAGTCACTTTCTGATTGCAGTCTAGAAAGGAGCAGCTGGAGGATGGATGCACTATTGCAGAGAAACCAAATTCATTACTTACATTGTTATTCACTGTGGAAGAAACAGGTGAGACAGCCATAGAGCATTGTGGGTTAAACCCATGAGAGAATATGTCCATTATTGAGGCTACTGTGGAAGAAGTTATGATGCAGTAGGTACTACAAACATGATGGTGTTCACCCAAGATCTGTAGGGAAACTTGAACATGAAGTAGCTGCATTGTTGACATCAAAATGTATTGTTGCTTAAAACTTCCTCAATATCTGAAGACTAGAAAGTAGACAATGGATGTCTACCTTGAAAAGATTCTTAGGGAACGTAGGGAGCTACAGGACTGTAATGTCACCAAATTAACAGAGACTCTGATAAAGGATAGAATGAATAGACACTTGGACAAATAAAATCTGATGAGGAAGAATCCATATGGCTTTTTTAAAGGCTTCTATAAACCTCTTGGTTTGTAAATCTCCAAAAGGATCAACAAATACATAGGTATTGCTCACTGTTGTCTATATGGATTTTGATACAGCCCTTGTAAAAGGCTTTCAGAAGGCAAAACAATTGTGATGGAGGAGGGAAGATCCTGGCATGAGTGTATCAGTAATAAAAAGGTAAGAAACAAATGCTTGAGGTGAATGAAAGGAAGTTACCAGTGAAGTCTTGGAGGAATCTGTGCTGAAGGAGATTTGTCCTCAGCTTATTCATAGATGCTCTGAAAAAAGGGATGTCCTGGCAAAGATCCACGGAAAGGCAGCAGGGCTGATCAGAGAAGGAGAAGGACTTCCATGTAAGAAATGATTGCTCAGATCAGAACTACTTAGTTTCCAAAACTATGAGTGGTATGGAAAGAATGGACAAAGCCAACTTTAGTCTTCCCAACACGTATGAAATGTAGAATGCTGTTCTCATTAGCTGTCTCTTGGAAGAAAATCCTCAGGAATTAAATGAGTGAGATAAAAATGTCGCAATTTCCCTTTGATTTTCTTAATACTTTCCTTAAATTTTCAGACCTTGAATTGGGATGAGAGTTTAATTTGATTGAGTTTGGTCCTTCTGTTTTCATTTTGTTTCTGAAGTCCTGGCCATCTGTAGAGCTGAATGAAATCACGTTTTCTCCTTTTATCTAAAAGACAGACACGAAGTGCTTCAGCACAAGAACTGAGAAGTAGTGACAATTTTCAAATTCCTGAGTATCGCTTAGGGTTTTTTATAAGACACTCCCTGTATCTAAGCAAATGGGTCTAGAAAGACTTGAGTTATGGGCTCAAGTTGCTCTAGGAAAGGTTTAGATTGGATATTAGGAAGATCTTTTTCACTGAGAGGGTTATTAAGCATTGGAACAGGATGCCCAGGAAAGTAGTGGAGTCATCATCCCTGGAAATATATAAAAGACAAATAGATGAGGTGCTGAAGGGTATGGTTTAGTTTAATGCTGGGCTTGGCAATGTGAGGTTAGTGGTTGGACTTGATGATCTTAAAGGCCTTTGTGATTCCATGAGTTTACTAACTTCTGCTAGAAAACTGGTCAGAAGTACTGTAGCTCCAATCCAGAAACCTGCAGTCACCTCAGTCTCTGATGAAGTGACCTGCAGCTTTGTTTACAGAATGGAGCAGCTTTGGGTTTCCTTAGATTGGAATCCAAGAACAGTAATTTATGTTCCTTCCTGTATAGCCCCCAGATTATTAGTAGTCTTCTGAAGGATGTTACAGACCTTCCAGGATAGAAAGGAAGAGAGGAAAGGTAAATAAAAGATGATTAGATTAGAACTAGCCAAAAATATTTGTGGGTACTGTTTCAAGTATCCTTAGTACTTCTCCTGCATTGTGCATACATGCTTTTCATGAATACATATGAGAGTTAGATCAGCAGGCCAAGCCTGAATCAGATAGAAATAAGCACAAACTTTTATTACCTGTGGTCCTGAGTCCTTATTTTCACTTAGTCTGATTTTAGCCTGTTGTTATGTTATTAACATCACTGGAGTTGCTCCAGGTATTGCTGATGAGTGATATCAAAGTCATACTGTCAATGAGAACCAGACTCACTATTTCAAGGGAAAACAGTTGCTAGAACTGTTCTTACACGGAGAGCAGTGCTCGTTTTCAAATCAGCCCAACCGTGGCTGATGTTTATTTGCTATGAGAATTGTTGCAGAAGTATTGAGGTTTATGCTGATCAATAAAGGGACTCCCATAAGTCATATGGGCCAAAGTATTAAAGCTGTTAACTTTTTCACTGTGGATCATTTGAAGGACTTACTTCATTAAAGGGGAGTGGGCATTAAATCACTGCCAAGGACATAATAATCCTGTTGTGTTCACGTGCGATACAATTAAAGGCTTCTGGCATTCCAGTAAGGATCAGCCCAGACTGATCCAAATCACTGAACAGGAAATGCTGCTGGGCAAGATGCTGAGCTTTACTATTCAATTTTAATTTATGTATTAATGTCTTGATCTAGATAATACAATAATTATAAATGCTTATGCTTGAAGACCATAAAACATGGAGGGAAAAAAAGAAATTTTGCAATCATCAGCATGTGAAGGTTGGTCACATTTGGCAAAAAAAATGTTTATTTTGTTCCAGGGCAGAGTGTTTGCAATTAAGATGCAAGTAGAGACTCTTGCGTAGGCTTAGGTCTCTGAAGCACATACTGACTTTTAGACTCACTAATCATAGAACTGTAGAATAGTTTGGGTTGGAAAGGACCTTAAATATCATCTCTTTCTAACGCCCTGCCATGGACAGGGACACTTTCCACTAGACCAGGCTGCTCCAAGCCTCATCCAACTTGGATTTGAGCACATCCAGGGATGGGGCAGCCGCAAGCTCTCTGGGCAACCTGTGTCAGCACTTCACCAGCCTCACAGGAAAGAACTTTTTTACATCTAAAATAAATCTCTCTGCTTTCAGTTTTAAGCCTTTACCTCATGTTGTATCAATAGATGCCCTTGTAATAAGTCCTTCTCCAGCTTTCTTGTTGGCCGCTTTAGCTACTGGAAGGCTTCTTGAAGGTCTTCCTGTAGCCTTCTCTTCACCAGGCTGAACAATCCCAGCTCTCTCAGCCTGTTTTTCCAGAAGAGGTTCTCAAGCCCTCTGATAATATTTATGAGCTCCTCTGGACTCACTCCAGCAGGTCCATGTCCTACTGTTGCATGGGCAAGCACAGAAATGGATAGTCTTGCAAAATAAATTTCAAAAAGCAACCCAAAGCTGTGAATGCCCAAACCATCCTTTTTGTACTTGTGTCCTTCAAATGACTTATTTCTTCCCAGGACATTTATTTTAACCATATTCGTCTGTGAATGATGGAATGAGACAGTGTTTTCAGGATCAGCACCTGATTTTGCACTCCTGCTCTTTGCCTTCAGGCAATGGTTTCTCACCTAGTAAGGAGACATAAAGAAGTTTGTCAGTTTGTCTGCTATCCCACCAGTCTTCAAGTCAGCTGCTTTCTGCTTGTTGCCTTCAGGCAATCGTTTCTCACCCAGTAAAGAGACATAAAGAAGTCTGTCTGCTATCCCACCAGTCCCCAAGTAAGCTGCTTTCAAGAAGGCATAAAGTATGTCTCCACCTTTAGAGAAGTAATTAGCTTATATCTGAGAGTACTTGTCATGTCACTCTAATGAATTGCTGCTCCCAAAGATTCCCTGCAACTGTCAGATTAACGCAAATTGGTTTATCACCAGACAAAATTTAAAGGTAGTAATTAGGTTTGGCCGTTATCTTTGCAGAGTAAAGCTAATGAAATTATGATAGTACTATTTCAAGCATCTACAAAAGAAAAGCGTAAGAAAATTTCTTTCTATACAGTGTTAGGCAAATGCCCTTCCTTCTCAGTGTTAAGTGTCTTAGCTGGCTGCAGCTGACTTCTCTTCCAGCCGCCGAAGTTGGTTTGCCAGAGCTGACTCTTTGCATCACTCAGGCTGAGACTTGGCCCTCTGTAAATGGGAGGATTTCTCCTTTCTCAGTCCTCTCAGGCATCTTGTTTTGAGCCTTTTCAGTGGTAATGCTGCTTTAAGACTGTGTTACATACATGCTGAAAATGTCTCTTTTTTCTTCCTTTGCATCTGGTCTCTGGGAGGACACTAATCTTCCCTTGCTGCTTCTAGACTGGAGTTCTCCTTGCTTTGCTGACCTTGTCACAAAACACTATGTTCTTCAGCCACCATAGCTTTTCTGGATTTAAACTGCTTTTTCCTGTTTACAGCCTTCAGAAAATCCAGAAATGCAGATGTATCTCATTGCCATGTGGAGCTTGCAGCAAACATTTTGTACTTCATGCTCAGTATGGTAATGCATATGCCAGATTTGGCATCGAGTCCTGTCCTGAAATTACATGCCTCACCTGCCTATCCTCCCTTCACATTAGTTTGGGGATTTTACTGTTACAGCACCTGTGAATTGCTTTGTTTCATCTGAGCGTGCTCTCCTTAAGGCATGAGAAGATTAGGTGATACCAGTTCCACAGTTTGTTTGCTTCTGAAGATGAAAATACACATGCTCGACATGCACTGTAAATGTTACATTTACATTAGAGTTGCATTCAGAATCTCCAGAAAGGTAGTTCCTGCAGGGACCTTAAAATCTAGAAGATCCACAGTGTCGCTCTACTGCCTGTACCTATATCTTGCCTGTGATGTATTGTCAGTTTGTTTTTCATTCACTCTGGCCATGTACATTTGATATGAAAATATCAGGGGTTTCTAATGTATAGGACACAGAAAGTTTAACTGCCTTAACAACAAAAGATATGAAGATTATATATCTCAAATGTCTTCTAGTTCTGGTTTTCATTTAAAGCCTAGGTATGTATCTTTCTAAAATATCTGTTGCCGTTGAGAGGAAAAATGGCTACTAGCCAGCTGTATTTCCTAACTATGAGTTTACAGTTAATGTATTTCCTACCTACCTACATCCACTTCAGCAGCTGTGTGTGTATACAATTAAGGAGGATAAACTACTTGTACTAGTTAGAACCAGAGCGAGATGTAAACTGTGGTCTCATGTCAGCATGGTTTCAGTTCTGCTGAAGTTAATGGGAGGGTAGTGGGTGCTTCTACACAAACACTTTTCTGACTTTGGGGCCATCCCACAGATAAAAACGTGTTGTATCTTCTCTGATCCTGATATAGCCAGGGAAACTCAGCACAGAGCTGGGGAAGAAGTAATTGGAACTGTCACAGGCAGCACTGCCAGAGATTTAAAAGGGGTGTTTTGTTGTCTCCTTTCATCAACTTTTCCCTAAGACTGTTTACTTAAGAGCTCCTCAGCTATTGCCAGGAATGCAGTTATCCTATTTTAGGCTATATGTACTCAATGAAGCTCTAAGCTGTTCCCACAGTGGGTGAGAGAAGCTTTGAGCTGGTATTGTGATGCTGCAAGGCCTGTGGTCCACCAAACTCTGCAGGTATTTGAAAGAAACCTCTTCTCTTGAAGGTGCTCACCCTCTCTGAAGTCATGAGCAAACATCTAAATGTAACTTTGTTGTTTAGTCATTTTTCTCTCACTTGCATAAACTGAACTTCCTAAAAGTTGATGCCTCTACCAAAATGAGATGGAGAGAGAGAGGGATGGAGAGGAGGATTTGAAGCTTAGAGAGTGGGTGATAAACACAAGAGATCATAGGACAGATGATAAGGAGGAATTGACATAAATTTAGCCTCACTGTGTGTGTGTGTGTGTGTGTGTAATCTCCCCAGCGTTTCTCCTAAATCATCAGATCTCAAATTTTTAACAAATCACCAACTGGTTATGTGTGCAAAATACAGCAGATGCAGAGAAAATACAGAAAAGAAAGATTTTTTTATACTTATATAACCTGCTGCAGAAAAATACATTCTTATTCAACCTGTTATAGGGAACATAATGCCTTCACTGCTGTATCTGTGAATGCTTTTTGTATACTTTGTGGCCTCTACTCTGAATCTAAACAAACCCATTTAAACTTAAACAGCCCTGTGAGTGAACTCAATTCAACTTCCCTGACAGAGAGGAAGGCCTCTCTCATTAGCAGATTCAGATAGAACAACTTTTAATTTGTCTGCTCTGTGTTCTTTGAACCAGGTCTTTATTTTTGTATGAATAGAAAGTTGGAAAAATAGTAGCAGTGTGTGGGGGGATGAGGGTAAGAATCGAAACAACTCCCTGTCAACTGCTTGCCCAGCAGCAGCAGTCCAGCTCCAACCAGGGCTGAATTTGGCACCATCAGACACTGCTCCACTACTGATGGGGCTGGATTTGTCCTGCTTGGAATCTGTGAAACAGGCTGTTTCTCGTGTTTTCTTCACTCTGCTGCTTATTAAGAATTTGACCTTTTGAGAGGTCAGTGTCTTGGAGCACCCTAAAGTCATGTAGGTGAGTGGATGTTGGAGCTCAATCTTCGAATACACATCAACCCTGGAGCTATCTTAAGGAGCAACTTCTCATCTATTTATGACTGACTTGCTGCCACTCCTCCACGACTGTTACGTCCTCACTCGTCTCTGTGAAGGCTTTTTGTTGGGCCCCAAGAGCTCATGTCTGATTTCTGCTCTCTGTTACCCATTCAGCTCATGTTGAAATCCTTGTGCTGTTTTGCCTTCAAGTGTTCATCTAACAGTTATTTGATTTGTCCCATTGCCCTCTACTAGGTGAAAAAGAGTCATCTGTTTACAGCTATGAGCTTTTCCACTACAACAGTGGTTTAAAACAAACATGTTTTTTTCTTAGACACCAGCTCACGACCTGATGTCAATGCGAAGGATTTAAGAAAGCCTGTTTTGGCTGGCATAGCAGGCTGTCTGTCTGTGCACATGCCTAAACCGGTCTCCTGCTGGGGGTCAGGAAGGGAATTCCTCTATCAGGAGCAGCACACAAAAAGCCAGGAGCATTTCTGAAGAAGGAAAAAGCTCACATTCCTCCAGGGCAGCCGCTACCTGTGGCATCCAGAGCAACATGCAACAGTGGACCTCCTTCTGCTCAGCAGGTCAGCCTGGTCTGTCATGTGGCTACCCATCTTTTGGCTGACTGTTCACCACAGCATTTGTTACACATCCTCCAGGAAGAAACCCTGACATCCACTTTCTACCTGCTATGTTAAAGCCCCTTAATTTTATTTCCGTCTGGGTGAGTCGAGGGCACCGTGGTCTGTAGCTCCCCACAGTGGGAGATCTCCGGTAATGCTTTAGGCTTGAGTGAGTTTGCAGGGATGGGGAGAGCAGTGGCTGGGTTTGGTTAACTATCTCTGCACTTGGCCTGTTTCACCCTTTGCAGGAGGTAAAATATGTCCCAAGTAATGAGATTTTTTTTTTTGTCAGTTTGTCTGCAAGGTTCAAAGGACTAGAAATGCTTGGTAGCTTTTGTCTCCCCTTTAGGAAAGGAAAAGGCAGCCCTCAAATTCCTGCTGTGCTGCTGCTGAGTGAAATCAGTCTTGAACTGCAGCTGTACATTGCTAAGGGCAGGCAGGGGCATGGCTCTCATCTGACAGGGTACAAGCACACAGGCAACTGCAACCCAAATAAAATCCTTTACCATAAATGAGGAAGGGAGGAATTTAAAAGCAGATTCTCATTTGGGTTTTGCCCGTACCTTTGGAGCAGGTTTAATTCAAATGAGGTTATTAACATTTCTCCCAGGTTTCAATCTGTTTCTCTGCAGATGCTTTTCAGATGAGGGTGTCTGAAGAGACTCTTTACTTCTATTAGTCTCTTCTAGGAAGAAACTACCAGTCTCCTTGGGATTTCCTTGTGGTGTCCCAGATGGCTCCTCAAATTAATGTGGGATTTGCTGATGACCACGACAGAGAATGAGAGGAAGATAGGAAGGGAAGTTATACTTTCATCAAATCCCACCTCCATATTAAGGTAAAATTTATACTGAGTGCACTCAGTCCATGTGGGAAGGGAATGACCTTCCCAAGAAAGCCTTTACCTTCAGTAGATTCAGTAGCTTCAGACAAGTTGTCCTCTCAGATTAAAACTCAGAAAGGTCCCTGTAACTCAGAAACATCTGCAATGTACCAAGCATGGGAAGGACACTGATGAGAAATGGACTGTGGATGGACTCCATGGGACTCTCCTATGGATCTGGCTCACACTGAAAGGAATGAGCTACCTGCCACCGTTGGGCATCTGCATTGAACTGCACATTTCAATTATTTCAATAAGCCAACATTTAAGTCTAACATTTTTCAACACATAATAAGAATTTACAGTCCATACACCTTCTATCTTACAAGAGGCTGTTACCCAGAATAACATTCAGAAGCCTACATCCATGTCCTAGTCTTGCATGTTCTCTTGTGGCTGAGATAGTCATGAGGAGCAGAGGAGGATCTTCCTCCTTTTTCACCCCATTACATTCCTGTGTTTATTTGGGGTCTTTTTAATCTTTGTATCAGAATAATGCTTTAAAATTGGCTGAATGTTTCTTCAGACTTAAAATTTACATCTTACATTTGGTGCTAATGAGCTTGGTTTCATCTGTGTGTTTGCTCTCACTCGCTATAGTCGCATTTCGCTCATCTGAAATAACTGGCGTCTACATGGACCAATCTTCTGTTCAAAATCTGGTTCCATTCCTGTGCCTTCCAAATAGAAGAGTTATCTTCTAGCCAGGAGAGGTCTCTGCGAAGGAAAGGTCTATGCATGGAAATTTGGAGAAGCCATGCACTGGTTTAGCACTGAGACATTTGAACTACACACGCCACAGGAAACCAGGAGTAGTCTGAAAGCACTCAGACTTTTGGGACCATTCCTATTGGGCTATTTTTTTAGATCCATTGCAAACAAACATGGTATCCCCCCAGTCAGTATTTCACTTTCTTTGTACCCATACATCTACTTTATATAATGTGGTCAAAGGAGGAGGACAGTCTCTCATACTGATACTGGAAATAACACCCTGGTATCTTCCCTTCAGGTCAGTCCTGGCCTGAAGTAGCCTCAGCTGTTTCTTGAATGCATTTCATGTACTCAGTTGCCCTGCAATTTCTGCCCCATGGGTTTTTTTTTTCCTGCAAAAGCCATAAATTGAAAGAAACGTAAGCACAATACATCCTTATTTTTTATTACATAAAATTACATAGCTGTAAAAAATGTTTGTTTATATAATGTGATAACTTTTGTAAAACAGATAATCAAGAGCTCTGGTTTGAAAAAAATATTTATAGGAATGTCATCCAAGTTGTTTTACTGTAATCATATTTGAGTCACATCAACAGAAACAGCTGATGAGGTTCAATGGGAACTGGACTGTGCTTCACACACTTGAGTTTTTCTGCCTTCTTTCACTTCAAGAAGCAGTATTATTTATATTTTTATTTATTTTAAATTTGAAGTTTTAATTTTAAAACCCACAGTCACTGCATCTGTGCATTTCAGCAGCATCTCTGTGACCTACAGCTGGAAACTGGCCCCCAGACACTGAAAACCCAATAGTTTCCAGGCAAGTTGTGACACAGGTCTATGTGTCACAGCTCTAATTCTTGCCACAGTTTTCCAAAGTTGTAAAAGTCAAAAGCCAGTGCACTGGAAATTATATTTTGCTATGGATGCAGGTCAGTAAGGGCTTTTCCAGGGGAAAGGGTTCACAGAGCACTGAGTGTTCAGCCATTCCTGTCTCATGAACCCAGTGTTGTAATGGAGGGCTGCAATAACATCTTTGCTGCAAGCAGATTTACAGATACACCCAGAACAAACATTTCCTGTCATGTTTTAATCTCCTTTGTTAGATACAAACACAAATGTCTCCAAGGACAATCAAATGGGAACACTTTGAAATGAACCCAAGCAGTGAGCAAGTGCATTAACATGCAGGATCCCATTTTCGTTTTCTAATTAAACTCAATTGTGGTCTCTGACCTGCATTTTAAATACTGAATACGTAGTGAGAGTCATACTTTTTCACTCCTATCCTTGCTCCTTTCAGGCATTGTTCCACATGTGAATAGCTCCGTTAGGGAAATGTGAAAGCACTGGACTATGCACAGAGTTGCTATTTTGACATTCCAGAGGGAGATGCTACTAAGCTGTAAATTACAGAATTGGACCTCATTGGTTTGAATTCAGATCAGTTTGGCCTGAAAAGCTGGGTTTAGCTGTTTGACCTGCCCTGACCCAGTTCTGTCCTTTATTCAGTAAGGTACCTGAGTTGTTTGCTAATTTCTTCCTACCCTACTTTGTACAGAAATCTGAAGTATTCAAATCTTTTAGCCCACATCTCTTGCTTTGGCAAAACAAAAATCATTTTGTGTTGAATCATACTACAGGATTTTAAACCATTTTGTTGTTGCCTTTTTTGCCCCACGTCCCAATTTCAGAAGAATGGCTATAAAAAAAATACATTGGCTTATAAACCCTATGAAACTGGACATTATCAAAGTTAACATGCAATACAGTGATTAAAGCCAGTATATACAGTTACCTGAGCTGAGTTTGGAAAGGCAGTGAGTTGCAAACCTTGATTCCAGGAAGAAATACAATACTGTGTGCTTGAGTCATAGCCTAGTGCACAGCTTTGCTTACACCTTGAAGGGACGGAGCTAGGGAAAGAGGACCAGCACTGATGGGCCTGCACTATGTTGAGATGGATGCTGAGAGGCAGAGGTAGAGAGAAACAGTGAAGTGAAGAACATCACCTGTTTTCTCAAGTGAGATTTGGTTACAAAAAGATTGGGATTTAAGAGTCCTAGGCTTTGTCCTTGTGTTTTCCTGTTGTTTACTGAATGAATTTAAAGGTTTGGACCATTGCTGAATCACAATAAAAACACAAATCCTTAATTTCTACTTTCAAACTCCTTAAGCTGAGTGCATGAATGCCTCAGCTCATACATATGTAGATGCAGATGGACTGTTCAGGCATAAACCCCAGAGCTTCAAAAGAAAACCTGCTGTATGGGAAGCGAATGTTCATTTCACAGAACCACAGAATGGTCGGGGTTGGAAGGACCTCTAGATGTCATTCAGTCCAGTCCAATCCCCTGCTAAAGCAGGTGGCCCTCGATCAGATCACATAGGAACGTGTCCAAGTGGGTTTGGAAACCTCCAAGGAAGGAGACTACACACCCTCCCTGGGCAGCCTGTGCCAGGGCTCCCTCACCCTCACAGCAAAGAAGTTTCTCCTCGTGTTTCAATGGAAATTTGTATTCCAGTTTGTGCCTGTTACTCCTTGTCCTGTCCCTGGGCACCACAGAAAAAAGGCACAGTAAAAACCTTCCATCGCTGCAAATTATTTCAGCTGGTGCTGACTGAGCCAGGAGAGTAGGCTGCTTGGGTCACTGGTCTGACACCACTGCTGCTCTGGCTGTGTCTTTGTATCTGCCTGGCTGCTGGCTGTTCTGCGGCCTGCCCGCATCTCCTGCCTTCTCCCCAGCTCTAGCAGGAGACATCCCATCTGTTCCCACACTCTAATTCCAGGCTTTTCAGAAACACAGACTCCCATCTTTGCTACTGCAGCACAGTCACTGCACTTGAAGATGCTGAGGGTGACGGGAAGCTTGCTGAGGCCCTTCTGCACCCTTCCCTGAAAGTAAATGCCTTTCAAGCCAAAGTGCTCCAGCTTCCACAGCTGGCAGACTGAAGCTTGTAAAGAGTAGCCTGTAGCATGGGCAGATGTAATGCAGCAGAATTACTTCTCCTAGTTGCCTTCCTTCTATTTCCTTTTCTATTTGGCCTTTTGGAGAGGCTAAGAGAAATGGGAAGATGTAGCTTTACGTTGCCACTTATTCGAGTCTCACAGGGAGGCAGGAGATATCTTCCTGGTTATTGCTGGTTTTCCTTGTTTACTGCTAGGTTATTGTCCAAATCCAGAGAAGGTTGTTTGAAGCATAAAATGGTGTTTGTCCTCCGTGGCTGTATCTTGGGAAATGGGGAAATTCTTGTTTTCACTCCCTCAGCCAAGTCATGGATGTTGTCATGACAATGATACTGTGCTCAGCGTTTGGTTTGTAGGTTGGCTGGTGCAGAGTTGTAAAAGGCCTGTGAGCTAGGCAGGTTAGGCTGATATAAAAGGCTTTTCTTAGTGGGAATTGGAGCTGATACCTAAGTCCTATGTGTCTCTTTCCCTTTCCATCTCAGCACAGGAGATCTGCAGGGGAACTGTAGAAATTATGGACTACGGGTGGCATTGCTGGGACTTTGCAATGAGAAAAGAGTACTTTAATGGATTGCTACAGCCATCAGCTGGCTCCAGATGTGAGCTGGCAGCTACTCCTGCCTGCAGCCCTGAGCCGTCCCGGCTGGTTGCAGTCACAGCTGAGAGGTGTGTCTAGAGAGGAAAGTGAACTGCCTGGATGCTGTACACAAGGCTGTGATATAGGCCACATTAATGTGAAGAAATAATAATTCAAGAGTGCTCATTACTATGTTGTAGTAACAGCTATGCCACAGCATAAGCATTAAAGGAGTGGGAGGGGGAGAAGAAGGGTAAAAAAAAACAGAGTTGTACAAGACAGAGAAAGGAGGCTGAATGAACACTGTTAATTCATTTTTGCTTAGCTTCATGATTTCAGAGGCATTTTCCCACCTAATTTTTATAGTTTTATAACAACCATGGTCCACAAAGTAAATAAAAAATAACTTGTTCCATTTTACCTTTTCCAATTCTGCGTTGTTTCCCTGAGAAGTGCAAGTGCAGAGGTCCTCTGGCAGTAGCTATTGAATAAGTCATTCTGATGGGAACTTGCTGCTCTTTGAAACATCCAGTCTAGGATGTTTTCTCCTGAAATGTGAGGTGTAGCCGGCATTTCTGGTAGTGGCAGCTGCAGTACTTGTTTTGTGTTCACCTGAACAGTTTGGGGTTTGCAAATTTGAGAGGCGGTATGTAGAAAGCATATGGTAAAATTACTATGTTGAATTATTACCTCTCTGTTTACTCACTGCGCCCTCTAAGTCCTCATGGATGAGGGAGGTTTAAGCAACCTGTGTTTATCAGATGCTGGTGGTTGCTGCTGCTTGAGATGGTGTGAATGTTTTTGCCACTGACAGCAAGTGTTTCCCCCTGCTGGGTTTACTGAAACCAGATGAACCTCCCATCATGCTCCCATGTGCTTTGACATGGCAGAAGACGGAAATAACTGCTACCAGCAGTGATCCAAAAGAGATCTCTTTAAATACTTTTTACTGCTTTCTGAGTATTATAGGCTCTGAATTAGCAGTGATTATGAAGGAAATTTAAGCAATTCAATGCAATTATTGAATTTGTTCACTACATTCGCTGATGACAATGAGCTGTTGTGCCTGCAGACACATCTATGGGCAGAGCTAGAATTCAAAATGATTCGCACAGGCTGCAGAAATGATGTGAAAAAGCATGCATGGGAGGTCGAGTTGCAGTTATCAACTGTGCAAACATAAAATGAGAGGAGAAACCCAGCCAGAGGGTGGCTCAGCAAGAAAGAATCTGGAGGGTTCTGATAGATCTCAAACCAAATACAAAACAACAATGTCATACAGCTGTGAAAAAAATGAAGTCTTCATGCTAGGATGTGTAAATTGGAATGTCCTTTGCAATAAGTGTTTAGTAAACCTTCTCTCTTTGCGACCTTGAGCTGAGTGCTGTGTCCCATCTGGGGCACTGTTTCCGAACAGATGTGGCACACTTGGCAGTAAGGGTGGCTGTTCAGTAAAGGAGTGAAAGTGACATGACAGTAGTCTTCTAAAGTGGACCAGTAACCCAGAGAGGTAAATGGACTTTTGTAGCTCTGAAAGGTGTGATGGGAAGCAGTGAGCTTGATAGCAGTGAGGGCTGGGCAACAAGAAGGTCTTTGTGGAGTGAACTGAATGGGACATGTGGAACTTGTAATGTGGGAGATTGTTAGGGCTAAAGCAAAGATCTGTCCAGAGAGACGTAGATGTAGCTCATCTTGCCTTATGGTGTATAAATTAGCTAGAAAACCCTTTCATGTCTCTTCCAACCCTCTTTTTTTCTCCCATTCTGTCACTAAAGAACAATAACTTCACAGCTGAGTGGACCTTAAGCTCAAAGGGTGTGTTGGCTGTGGGATATTTCCGAGGAGGCTTGACTGAGTGGGAAGGAAATTAATCCTCCCCCAAGGCCTCTTGACAGGGAATGCAATCTCTTCAGGCAGATCAATAATCTTTCCCTCTGTCCACATCAGAAAAGCTATTAGAGGTAAGCAGAATTAGGAGGGAAAAAAAGGCTTATGACAGCAAAATTGTGCATAGCTCTCCCTCCAGATGCATTTTCTTCCCTGTGCCAAGGTGCAATGACATTGTGTGGGCTATGCTAGCAGGGCACTGGCAAGGAGAGAGGAGCTGGATTTGGCCGTTGAAGCACTCAGCTGGGGTGATGGTGGGCAATGGGAATTAACTTTTATGAAAGTATCAAGTTCAGCTGGAAGCACAAGATTTGCAGAGGCTGCTGCTGTCTGTAGATTTATGTTGGCACTACAAGCACAGTCTGAGGTTGGAATGATGGAAAAGCAGCACCTGGGAAAGCAACTTCCTGTTCATTGATTTTTGTAACCTTATTTGTTAAGTCTGTACCACATCAGCAGCTCTGAGCACTGGCTTTCTCTCCCCTTCCATGCAACAAACAACCACCTTCTAAACCAGGGAGAATATTGGAATGAGGTCAGAGTTTATTTTAGAGAACAAAATTACTGTTTACACAGAATATGAAGCAATTTGGGCATTGAACAGTAGGAAATAAGATGCTAATCACAATTTGTCCTTTCCCCTTCACTCATTTCCAAAAACCTGAAACACTGAGGTGATTTGGGATTTATTTGGCAGATTAGACACCTGTGCTTATATCCTGGGATTGAAGAGGAGAAAGCAAGTTGCAAAGTTTAGTCTCAGGCAAAAAAAAAAAAAAATACAGGAAAAAAACAGCCAGCATGCTAATAATTCCAATGTGATGCCTTTCTAGTGTGCATAGGCATAAGCACAGTCCAAGGAGCTTTAAACTCCTGAACAGCAACATAAACATGTTTATATAAGTGGATAGTTTACCTTAACCATAAATAAAAAGTATGAGGGAAGACTTTTGGGCCAAACTTGCCCTTAATGAAGCCCCTCAAAATTATGCCGCTACCTTCAGAAAGGTCAGATTTCACCCTTTGGAAATCATCTTCCCTAGAGCTAGAAATAGGCTAAGCTTTTACAGAGGTGGGTTTGTCTCCAATGTCAGAGAATTTTCCAGGTTAGCTTTGGGAATTAAGTTATGCAAATAAATTAAAAGAAACAGGAAAACATGTGCATGTGTTTGCATGTATGTGGTTTTAGAAAAACATGTTGAATGTATTAACACTGAATGAGAGCAGAGGGAATTCATAAAACGTTTTACATTCTACTAATTCCAGAGCTACGCAAGAGATGGAAGAGTAAACCAAGTGGCACTGGTAGAAAAGGCTTGTTGCAGAGTTCAGTGGCCATCTGGCAACAGTTAAGGAATGATTTTTTTAATATAGGATGAATACCCTGTTAAAATATGCAGTCCTAGGGGCTCTGAATTAGGAAGGGCCTACCTTAGTCAAGGGGCCTATAAACAAAGATGCATGCAATTGCGGGAAGTGTTCAATAACTTGCACGTTATGAGCGTTCAAATTGTTTTGGCCCTGGATCTAAGAATCACACTGATGAGCTGTTCGGGATTCAGAAGACATTCAAAGAGGCAAAAAAAAAGAGAGAGAGACCCTGAACTGTGGGGAATCTTCTCTCGTGATGGCTGCCGACAGCCACAGCGTTAGCTGCTCAGTTAAGGCCTCGCTCCAGATCCCACCAGGGCAGCCCAGGACTGCTGCTGGTAATGGTGTTGCCTTCCTGTGTAGGCTCCACGTAGAGGGTCATGCAGAGACCTGGAGTTTCTGAAGTTCAGTGTTTTTGAAGGCCAGGAATTTAATTTTAAGGAGTTCAAGACTTCATACCTTATGGCTCTTTTAAGGCTGACATAATCTTTTCACATCGAAATGTTCAACTTGTTTCCATGGGACAGGAGTTGTGTGCTCTCACATTATTGTCATTCCATTGGCTCTACATCACCCTTTTTTTTTGAGGTTTTGCTGTGATTTTCATCCACATATTTCCTCCTTTCTCCTGTTTGCAGCTCAGCTGTGCCTTAAGAAAGCCATAAATCCTTTATCACAATTATTTTATTCATTTTTCAGAGGGAACAGTGGCACCACTGGGAATTGGAAGGTAGTGGTGGACCAGTTCAGGGTGACAGGGAGTTTCTCCTTCTCTCATAATGCAGCGTTTATCTGTGCTGTAAGTAACTGTGTGATCCATGCTGCATATTCCTGCTGGAAGTAACTTTTCTAGTCACCTTGTGTTAGGCAAAACTCAAAGATGGTATTTTACATCCTTCCTTTTATCCCACTGTCTGTCACCATCAACAGAGGCCACGACATCTCTCTTTTAATGTCCTTTGCTATCCATTGCTATTTGCCTCTACTCAGAGTTCCCTAATCCCATTTTTCTTTTCATTATGGACTTCTTGGGGAAAGATCTTCTGCCATCTGTCCCCTTCTCTTCACTTGATCTTTGAGTATTTAACCATGACTACAAATGCAGCTACTACCACTATGTGGATATCTTAAGGTTGTATTTCTCCACACACACATCTCTTTCCATCCTACAGTCATTTCTCTCTGAGCTACAACTTTAGTCTAATTCAGGTACAACCTTATCTGGCTTTTTGTAAGCAGTATCTGACTATTAGCTTACCTCTGCATACCTGGGATGGAGAACCTGATACTTCATTCCCTACCTTGTTTTTGGATCACTCTAAGCAGCAGCATCTATCCCGATGCTTAACCCATTCCCTGTGCTACTGTAAAGTTTGCACTCAGTAAGTCTGCATGTTATCAGCTGCTTTTTGCATAACATTTCTCATGTATGGTCTGTCTTACGCTACAATGTCACACAGCTATAATTTCATCCAGCCTTTTAGCATTCTGTATCTGGATTAACCTGAAGCATTATTGCTTTGTCCCTACTCTTTCTGTGTGCTGCTAGTCTTTCTCCACTTTTTCTGTAGGGAATCAAACCAGCCTTTGCAGTGAGAGCAGTTCACAGGTGATTCTTATTGCATAGCTTCTTTTATTTATTGTCAAGATACTGACTCCTAATTCAAAGCAGCCTGCAACATGAGCCTCCATCATTCCCTTGGTATATTTTCTGCTTTCTTTCATTTCCTCCCACATTAGAAAGGACTTTTTTTGACCAAAGCTGCTACACTATCAGCTTTTCAAAAAACTACTACCTTACTCAAATTAGGCTACTGATTTATCAAACTCATTGCTTATCTTGCAGGTACATATTTGTGCCCTGCTGCATGCCTGTGCCAGCTGGCACGTCTTGTGCTTTATAATCTATTTAGGGGAGGTTTTTGCTGTTAATACCACCTCCAGCACAAGCACTCTGGGTCATATTAGCTGAGACCCCCCCAGCTAAGACACCACGGTAATTCAAGAAGAAAAGGAGGTTTGCAGAATATTTGGGATGTTCCATCTGCTTAGAGAATCACAGAATAGTTCCACTTGGAAAACATTTGAAAGATCATCGAGTCCAATCGTTAACCCAGCACTGCCACAGCCACCGCTAAACAACATCCCTTACCTCTGAGCCCTGGCCTTTGAGAGTCTTCCTATAACCTTTTATCCAGTATGGAAACAATGATTTTATTCCTTTCTCATTTTAGGGAAGTGCTGTAAACCTTTAGCCTGTGACCTCCCTGAAGGGCTATGTTGGCAGGAGTGTGCTTTGCGTGTGCTTCTCAGCCTTTCCTGCAAGGCTGAAACTAAACATCCATGTTTGGCTGCAGTTCTTCTGCAGTCTGGAAAAACTTCCCTTTGGCACAGTAAAACCAAAAACTCATTTTGCACATTTCAGCTGCAGACCACGAAATTCAGTTTGTGAACTTTGTGCGGCAGTGGTGTTGGAAAGATGAAGCGTCTTTGTGTTAGCAGTAAAATGTGTGTGGAAAGAGAGCTATTGGGGAAACTGAGATCACATTTAACTTATAATTTACTTACATATCGGATTCATAGGATCAGTAATGTATTCACAGGATATGTGAGAAGGTGTAAAAGGAGTGAAGTACAACATCCCTGGAGGGTAGAGTATTACCTGGAGCCATCTATACCCTTTGGCATGATGCCATCCCAAAACTTCTTGCAGCCTCCTGACCCACATTCTCTTTGGTCTGCTTTTGACACACAGGGTGTAGATGTCTACAGCAGAGGTAGTTCCCTCATCTTCCCTTATGGGACCTATGAGGTACTATTGTCAGAGCTGAGAAAGCTGCCTGCAGATGAGGTACAGCAGTATTACCTCTGGTAGGCTTTTGTTTTCCTCAGCTGAGGGAAATGATGTTGATTTACCTCAACTTTGGCATGGCTTAGATACCTGTGCCCTGCTTAACACTGGCATTAATCCAGTGGCTGAGCCACCAGGCAAGAGATTGTGGGGAAGCAATTATCTTATGGAAAGTGGTTTTTTATGTATATAGAATGTTACACAAATTATACAGGACAGGAGGAGTTTGGGTTAAGAAACCCAAACCTTCTCAGAAGAGTTACCACATAACAAGCCACACGTTGCTGATTTTTTTTTTTTTTTACTTTAGAAATGAATGAGTGATAAAAATAGTGTCTTTAGGGACTTAAATATCAGATTTCTGAGCATTTCAGTATACTCTACTTGGGACATTAACTATGTTTTAACATGTATTTATATTGTTGGGGTTTAGTATTTGTCGTTATTTTTGTTGCTCACTAGTATTAAACAGATGTCTATAACATACATGGTGCTATAGCTAGCTGCCTTTGGACAGCAAAAACATACAGCAAAGTTCTGTGGAAACATGCCTCCTGCAGGTGAATACCATGAAATTACTTTATAGACACACAATGATGTCTCCACCAAAGAAACACAAGCTGTTTCTAGTCCCACACGTTCCCCCTTAGGATCTTCCACAGTTTACACCGATTGTGTAATTCTGCTTCTGGGACCCTGAGAATGGAGAATCATTGGCAGCACATCGTTATGGGCATGATACAATTACAGGCATCACACAGTTATGCTTTCCCAGCCTTTTTCCTTTTGAATATTCCTCTGCTTCCCAGATGAGTTGTTGTATCTCCTTCTCTGCAGACATTCAAAACCCACCTGGATGAGTTCCTCTGTGACCTACTCTAGGTGGTCCTGCTTTGGCAGGGTGGGTGGACTAGATGATCTTTCAAGGTCCCTTCCAACCCTTAAGATTCTTTGATTCTAGGAAAATGTTGGATGCAATTGTGGGAGAAGCACTGAAGGCTGGTTTCTTGCTGCTATGGAGTAGCATTAACAGGAAAAATCTCATTTGGTGTCATTGTCTACTTTTATTCTGTCCTTCCTGGCTCACCTAATTAATTTTGATGGCAACTGTTGCATTCTAGGTAGCTAATGATCAAATAATTTATGCTGATTATGTACCTCCTGTGGCTGGTAATGCATCCCAATTACACGAAGCAAGGCAGAAATTTGGAGCATCTCATGCTTGGTATTTCTTACTCTTACAAAGAACAACATGCTCTCTTTTCTGCTCTACTGTGTAGATCCCTAGTGTCTGTTCAGTAGATACACAGGCCCTGTGAGGAAGCATTCTTTGGCTGTTATGCTATAGAGTGCTTTTCCTGCTTAGCCACATCTTTCCCAGCAGGCCTGGTTATTGCCAAAGCTGGCACTGTGTGCTCCTAATTTGCACGGCTGGCTCAGCTGGGTGCCACACAGCTCTTTGGGAGCAGCCTCATTTCCCATGCAGGAGTTTCAATGGAGCCATAGGCAATAAATCAGTGTCCTATGGTGAGGGTTTTTTTTCTTCGTGTCACAATAAGAATTCAGCCAGAGATCCTCTGTGTTTTACCTCTGAGACGTATGTCATCCAACAGCCAAACGCCTTGCACAGAAGGATTACTTTAACATAACAAATATTTTTGAGCTGACTTACTGACTTGGCTGCGGGCGTGCTGAGAGCACTGCGAGCCTTACACTGAGGATGAAGTTCATGCTCATCCGTATTGCTCCTCTGTTGTCTCCTGTCTCTCTTTACTAGTTGTCTCTTTAGGATAGAGCCTATCTTTTTTTCATTACCTTGTTTTGATCTCCCTTTTCTGTTTTTTTTTTTTACAGTGTGCTTTATCCCCTAAGGCTGTAAAGCATGACAAGAGCTATTCTAATACAAATATTTTTAAGGGTTTTTTTTTCACAGTCCAGAGCAAAACTTTCACATTTATTTAGAAGAAATATGCTTCCATTCTTTCAGTCTGTATGCTACTAACAGTCTTCTTCTAGTACCTGGTGTGCATTGAGCCTGTTCGTGTGTGCTGCTGTTAAGCCATGCTCCTGAGAGTAGTTTCTATCCTAAATAATGGGCAGGCTCCTTCTGTAAAGGGCAAAGCCTTGCTCCTGTGTTTTTTTTTTTTCATAAGGGGAATTTATGTTGGTTAATTACTTAGTACAAGTAAAATGTTCAAAATGTTGTAAATGATAGTTTCCTTATTTTCAAAGGACTTATACTGAGAAATGAATAGAGTACACACTAAATTTAGATCATAATGACAAAGAAGGTAAACTAAAAGGTAAGAAAGCAAGCCTAGGACTTCCATACTCTAAAGAATTATGTGTACACTTGACACTGCATGTCAAGCAAAGAATAAAAGCATGCCCAAAAGCCTTTGCAAAATGAGGAGGATTCCATTTCTGTTATCTGGAAAAGAATGAGGCCAGAGAGGAAGGATATGCAGGAGAGTTCTCCATGAGAGGCAGAATGACCACAAGGAGAAGATTCAAACCTACAGTGAACCACAGAAGACCACAAGTCTGGATTGGAAATGTAGTACGAAATGGAGGCAGAGAGACATCAGGGTCACCTGGATACCCAATCCTCATGGACTACCAGTGTTCTCCTGTTAGGCTTTTGCAAAAACCTTTCCCAGAACATTCCCACTCTTATTGCTACGCTGCTCAACAAGCTTTAGACCAGAATTTATGTACCTTGTGTATATATATATAGCATCTGGTATGGGCAGCCATCAGTCTTCATTGGAGGCTGCAAGTGCCACCAGACTCCAAGGTGAGGACACGCTGCTCTGAGCCTGTGAGGGAGGAGGGAACTAAATCCAGAACTGCCAGCTTCCCATGTGGTGAATTAACTGTGGCTTTTCTCTTTGCTCTGGTGGGGGCACCAGCTCTGATCTCAGTCAGGAGTTGGAGGCTTCCTCACAACTCAATAGCCCAGGACAAGCTTTAGAGGGAACGTGTGCGAAGCAGAGCCATGTGTTGTGCTACGCTGGGCTGCAACCACAACTTGTACTGAAAGTCTGCTGAAGCCTTCCAAGCACCCCGGGGGCCATGTGGGTCAGCTGTTGTGCATCTCAGAGGTGGCACCTTTCCCTCTTCACCTGGAGAGTATTTCCTCCTGAATTGGTTCTGGTCTAAAGAAGGAGAAGAGGACAACCAGTGAAGAGGTGAGGAGATATGTGGGCCTGTCTGGATGAACTCCTGGTTTGACCTGAAGACTTCCTTTCTTTTTTGTCTTTCTTTTTTTAACCAGCATTAGGGAATTCCTCACCAGCTTGTTCTTGCAGTAGCCAGGCCAACAATGACAAGAATGTGGAAATCAGCTAAGCAATTATGTTCACAGTGGTGGTTAACAGCATCCCTTCATCTGAAACAAATCAGTTACAGTCCACTGAAACCTGTGGTACCTAGTGTGTGTACATAATGGAGCCCTTGTTGTGCATTTTCACAGCGTGCCAGATCACTTAAACAGGGTCAAGGAGAGGCAACAGGAGAGAAATTTTATGTTTTATTACCCAGAGACACAGAAACCTGGATGTTATCTTATTTAACCCCCTTCCAACAAAGAAATCTGCCATTGTATTTATAAAGGTGTTTCTGCAGGTGCTTCAAATGCTGTAGGAATGAAGTCCAGGAGTATAACTTGGAATTAGCTGTGAATGAGAGCGATGAGCAATCGCCAAGGAAGAAAAAGTCAACAAACTTAAAAAGTGGGAGTTACTCTGACCTTGGTCACCTGGAAATCTGCTGTATTGTCTATACCACTGGTGAATTGCTTCTAAGCACGTCTGTGAAGGGTGGATGGAGACACCAGTGCACATCTGCTAAAGAGCAAACAATGTATGGACATCTAAAAGAACATTTGCATCTTGCTGGAAGATTTTCAGTGACCTACACCTCAAAAGAGACTACAAAAATTAGTATGTTACAACAGGTAGAAGCTTATAGAAGCCAGCCAGGTTGTGCAAGTGGCAATTTGGAAGGCCTGCCCTAAGGTATGCTCCCAATTAAAATGACATACATCCAGAACAGAATTTAATCCTTGATGTCCCTTGACCTAAAGAGTCAACTCCTGTTCTTGGAAGTGAAAAGCATTGCTGTTTCCAGGCAGAGCACCACAGAAACTCCTTGTTTCTGGGGCTTTTTTTCTCTTTTTTGTTGTTCTTTTTTGTTTGTACCTTGTTCTTGGGCTTTTGTTGAAATAAGAGGGAAGATGCTTCCTATGTTTTCATTACAGCAGGTTTGGGAAACTTCTGCAGCTGGGTTTGGCAGTGTTCACCCAGCAGCCATATAGTTAATGCAGCTAACGCCTGCTTATGGCTGAATTTGTTGTTTGAATTACTCTCTAGTCTGTGCAATTCTCTTGAAAGTGAAAACAAGCTGTTTCAGAGCGAATTGAATAACAGGGTCCTAAATGGGAGAGCAGTGTGAACTACAGTAGCAAATTTTCACGGATTAATGGCCAAATTGTTGTCTCATTAAATTCCAATGGCAAAATTCCCATAGGCTACAATAGGGACAGGATTTGACCCTAAGAAAAGATTCCACTTGAAGCATTTGAGTGTCTCCCAAAAGCCAATTATTAAATCAGAGGCGCCGTAATAACTGAGCTCAAATTTATTTCAGGACAGGGAAAAGCAGTTGGGAGGTCAATAAATGCTCCCCGTGTCATTTCTATGGTGACTTCATGGCAGAACTCAGCACTGGCATGCCTGTGGTGCTGACAATAAGGCTGAGATGAGAAAGAGCCTGAAAGAATCGTATTGTAACCAATGAAAAGAAGCTGTTTCCATCAGCCACCTCATCAAGCAACTTGGCAAAGTGGAGGCAGAAAGGTCTCTGCTGGTAACTGACCTCCATCGTTTTGCTCTGCTTTCAGTGCCATCAATAGGCACCACCTGGCTCTGCTCCAAGCTCTAAAGAAAGCTCCAAGGAATCAAACAGTTGCTGACAAACCCACACTCACAGAACGTGTCTGCCTCTGTAGGACAGTTTAATACCTGTGTATCATCATTTCCTCTTCTTCTAAACAAATAGAACAAAACAAACAAACAAAAAACCCCACATTTCCATGGCTCCAACTGATAAACGTGTTACATATATGCTTTAATTATTTATTTTTTAAAGTTAGTAGCTAGCAAAAGGACAAGGGGTAATGGGATGAAGCTGGAACACAAAAAGTTCTGTTTAAATATAAGAAAAATCTATTTCACTGTGAGGTGAGGGAGCCCTGACACAGGCTGCCCAGGGAGGGTGTGGAGTCTCCTTCTTTGGAGGTCTTCAAGACCTGCCTGGACATGTTCCTATGTGACTTGATCTACGTGAACCTGCTTCTGCAGGGGGATTGGACTAGATGATCTCTAAAGGTCCCTTCCAACCCTGCCATTCTATGATTCTGTGAAACGATCTGGAGGGAAGTGCTGGCTCACTGAGGTGGGATAGAAATCCGATTTTGTGTGTTTTCTTTCTTTTATTAAACGTTCTTTCTTCTTGGATGGTAATGCTTGTACCTGTGTTTTTCTGTAAACAACCTAGTGTTATCAGAAGGCAGCCCCAAAATGTTGGTTTTACTTAATCAGTCGGATGGCTCGTATGAATCCATTCCTACATCATCTTCTTTTTTCTCTTTCCAGATACCTTTACTGTGATTTTTCACTAGGGCTGTTTGGCTAGACATTAGAACTCTCTTTGACAGCAATTTTTCATGGCTTTTTGTGTGTGTGTGTGTAGCCAGCCCCTCTCAGGATAATTTTATTTTGCTGAGAAAAACAAATGTATAAAGTAAATGAAATAAAAACAGCCACTGTTTGGGGGTTGGATTGGATGATCTGTAGAGGTCTCTTCCAACCTCTTCCATTCTGTGGTTCACGAGAGAATCTGTAGTTTCCAGTCAAGAGTTGTAGAGGTATTTAGGTAGTGCTGTATCAGATCTCTAGGATCTGAACACAATGCAAATTAGAGCCCTATCCTATTAACGTATCTTTGATAATCCCAGTAGGTATCTTTCTGTGTCTACAACTGCCTAAATACCCCTGGAAAATGTGGCTCCATTTTCATTAGTAAATTAAAAATTCATTTTTATTTTGTCTAAATAGATTTGAGTCTTAATTCTGTTTTGCTGAAAGAACAGAGAAGGAAAACAAGTTCTCATTTATCAAATATGAGTTGGTTTTCCAACTTTGTGGCTAGCCCAAATGGAGAAAAATAACCTGCAGCTGCTAGCTAAACTCAAATCCAAAGAGGTTAAGGTGAGACATTTCACAGCAACAGAATCAAAAGAATTTATGTTTGGAAGAGTGTAGCTCAATTGCATTTGTTACATATAGTACCTGATTGTATTGGTTCCATATAGATTAAAAAGCATGAGTTTTCCTTCCAAGAAATATAGATTAATAAGTTAACATTTCTTTTTGTTACAGAAGTTTTAGGTATTTTAAGAACCTTAAGCCTATAATATAATGGAATCATAAAATATCTCAAGTTGAAAGGGGCCCATAAGGATCATTGAGTCAAACTCCCTGCTACTTGAAGCACCTTGCACGTTTAATATGATTAAACTTTGGTGTGTCTTGCCATGGCTTCAACTTTCACTTAAAGGAGGATTTATGTTTGAATTCTAATAGAGTAATTGTTGTTATTTCTATGTATGTTTTTGTCTGGCAAACAAATCCCAAAGACTTATCATATCTTCTGTGGATTCAATAAGAGTTTTACTGTGTAATTCACTGGAGCCAGGGTTTTACTGCTGGAATCCTATTTATCTTAAGCTAGAAAGAAGGGCTAGGCTGAGTGCTAAGCCAAGCCCTCCGGCAAAGGAACAAAGAAAGCTTAGTCCACTTCACTTTCCCTTTCAGCAGATACAGAGTAGGATTTTGCATGGCCTAAATGCCAGCATCCTCATTTCCACCCTAGCCTGCAGCTGCACAAAGGGCTGTCTTAGGCTCAGACCAAAACTGTAAACCTTGGGCATCAGAGATGGCTTTCAAACAAACTTCTGGAATTGCCTTTAAAGTTTTCATTTTTGAAAGTTACTCCAGCAGAACTATTAGCTCAGTGCTTTTGTCTTTAGATCCTCGTAGTTACTCATTTTTAGATTTCATGTCACTGTCTGACATCCTGGTACTCAGCCAGAGACGCTGCCCTCCTTCCTTTGGGATGTCCAGACTGTGGTTAGGCTCTCCGTTGTGTTTTGTGGTTTTGAAGGGCTGAGTTGACCGGGCTTTAGGAATAGAAGTTATTTTGAATTGTGAGGGGTATAGATGCTGAAGGGGAAGATTTTTGGTCATTTCCAGAACGTCCTAAATCTACTTGACTTTCTCTGAAACCTTCTCCCAGAGCTAGATATCCCTGACAGTGTGTACGCAGCTTGCATGCAACTTGCCCCAGGACATGGTATCTGTCTTGGCTCAGAAGACCAGACACAGCATTGGTTCAAGCTCTGTATCAGAATTCACTCTCTGTAACCAAGGGCTCAGTCCATTGATTTCCTATAAAGAAGCAAGGCCCAAGGTTTAACTTTTCTATCTGGAAACCAGTGTATACACTTGAACATGAAGCTGATGGAGTCACAACAGCCCAAAGGGAGCAAATAGACAGATTTGAAGATAGTGATCTTCAAATCAGTGTGCACCAAATCGCCTGACACAGCCGGGGGCAACAAATGCCTGGGAACTGTCTGAAGGATCCTGTGTAGTTACCACTGATGTTATTCATACAGAACATTTTCATGAAAGTAACCCAAATTACTAACAACTGTGAAAATAACCACATTTTAGTGGCAGATTTTCCTTATTGTGTGGTGAAGTGGCAGTAAGGTTCATCCTGCAGATTTGGCACTAGCAGTATTTGTCTCTTTTTAGTTTCCGACAGCCACACAGCTAATAGCAGCTAGAAAAACCAAAAACCTTGCTTCAGGAAGTCATTAGAGGAAATAAGATGACAGTGTGTGACTACTGCAGCCCAAACACAATGTTTATTGACAGAAGCTCTGATTGATACATCCTGGACATAGTAAATGCCACAAGATAACGTGGCGTTAGCTATCACCTCTTCCCTTAACTTCTCTGCATTTTCTGTGAAAGAAAAACTGAAGAGAGAGGGAGAGAGATAGAGGACTGAATGAGCAAGCTACATCTGTGTTGTAGAAACTGCTTTAGGAAGGGAATTGCAATTGAGCCTGGAAATGCCGTTGCCCAAATTACTTTCTCTGGGAGCTCCCATTGGGCCCTGGAGTAGCAGGGTCAGCTCTTGGGGCAGTGAATGACCCAGCTGTGGGGACCAAAGTATCCCACAGGCTTCCTCTTGAACAAATTATTAGAGAGCTGCACAGTTCATAACCCATTAACTGGTCATTTTCCTCTTGCCCATCCCATTCTACTCTTTTTTTTGGTCCCATTGGTTTTGACAGAAGGGGCTCAGAAGTGTGTCAAGCTAGTTCCTTAACCAGATAGCTGGCCTCACTTGGCATGCCATTAGCATGATACTTCTGTTGTCATTACAGCCTTTCAGAGCTGCAGGATATGATCCTCTTGAATTACTGAGCATAAGACATGATGACATTAACACTATACCTTATGCTCAGGTACTCCTGTAGCTGGGGAGCCTGATTAGGTCTTCCTAGCACTCAACAGTTTCCCTCAAACAGACCGCAGTGTTATCAGCTTGCAAACCAATCTGTGCAGCTCAATGAAGGAAAAGTCTGCTGCCGCTCACTGACCATCTTGCACTGAGTTCTGGGTCCAGAAGGATTGGACTAGCACCCTCATGCAGAGGCTGCCACTTCCTCAGACAGAGATTGCCTGAGCTTTTGCCAGCTACTCTGTTGCTTTAGGCAACTTTTCAGACACAAGGATATAGTGACACACATACTACTGAAACAGTTCCTTTGGGTATGAAGGCACAAGCAAATAACACTGTGCTGTTCTTAAATTGCCATTAGGTTCTTTCAACTAACAAAAAACAAAAAAGCTGTCAGTTTGCTTAGACAGGTATCATGACTGGGATCCCATCTTTAGGGATCCCAGACCTTTGTTCTGAGCATGGTTTTTATTGAAGAGGCTGCTGTTGCAGTTGTATGCACATCCTTAAATAACTGTTAAAAACCTCCCTGGGGTGCCGTTCAGCTTCAAGCCTTCCCTCTGAGAGCATCCTTTAGTTTATCAGCAACAATAATGGATCAGTCAGTCAAAACTGCTGACCTCTTCTGCTGGGTTGGGAAAAAGATGCTGTTGTGTGGCAGCAAGGCAGAGGCACAGCCAGAAAGTAAATTGTGTTGGGTAAGGACTGACCTGGCAAAGGCAGCGCCTCTCCTTTTTTAAACACACAAAAGATATGTCATACGGACACGTGCTCTGACAGCTGTGCTTCTATTGTAAAGAATGACAAAGCAGAATGTGACCCTGTGGGTTTTATTTCATACCAAAGATAACAGTAACCCAACAACTTCAGGGTTGAGTGCTCACTCACTCAGATTTTATGAATGTTGTGATAACTGTTTATATCTGAGTTTCAGTCCCAGGAGGGACTGTGTTGTGTCTGATAAAACATCGTATAGCTATTGAGAACTGACAAAATCATACTGATGCTGAAATGCAGCCTTATTTTCCCCAGAATTTAGATTTATGGAACAGTTAGGGCTAGAAAGGACCTTTAAAGATCATCTAGTCCACATGACCAGCCCTAAGGAGGGATACCTTTCACTAAACCAGGTTGCTCAAAGCCCCATCCAAGCTAGCCTTGAGCACTTCCAACAGACAGGGCATCCATAGCTTCTCTGGGAAACTTCTTTCAGGGTCTCACCACCCTCATCTGTAAAAGTGTCTTCCTTAAGTCCAATCTAAACCTACCCTTGTTCAATTTCAAACCATTACCCATTATCCTGTGACAACAGGCCATAACAGAAAGTCTGTCCCCCTCTTTCTTACAAGCCCCCTTTATATTTTGAAGGGTCACAGTAAGGTCTCCATCTGGCTCTTCAGCTCTGAATATCCGGGGCTTCAGTTATGTCAAACACTAACAAGTTCAAAATCATTCTGCTTTTGCATTAATCTGATGTTGCTGCATGGCTGTGGTGCCAGGTGGAAGAGAATCAAAACCCCAGTCTGAAACTTGAGTTTTAGGGATTTGTTCCCAAAAATGTGCCCACCATTATCATCTGTTTTTGAAGAAGAGAAAATCAGTGGCCATCCCGTTGTCCTGCATGTAAGTCCATCATAGCAGGTCACAGTGAAAGTCACTTCAACCTCACAACTCTTTGCAGACTCTGGCTCTTCCCTTAGTGCTCCCCACACCCCACCATGCTCTTTCAGCAAGGCAGATATTAAGTTGAAACACAACTTTGAATGGCAGGTTTCAAGGTTTGATGCATCAGCTCATGTCTCCTAACAGAGGTGCCAGAATGAAATCAATGCTTTAACCATTTCCTTCTCCTGATCATCCATACAGCAAATTACTGTGGGGTAATGCTTGTGCATTGGAGGAGCATGGACTGTGTTTGTTACCCTTACTGCATTTGCACTTCATCTTGGCACCATTTAGCCAAATTGTTTTGGTTACAGAAGAATAGATCTTCTGTTGGAGGAAGGAAGCTGCTGCACTGACCCGGAACGGTACTCATCTAAGCTAGGAGAGGCTAGAGCAATTGTGCCGAGGTGGACATGCAGCAGCCATGCCAAGATCAACATCATGTACATTTGAAGTTATAGCATCTAATGGAATCAAGAACAGAACCGATTGTTGTCCTAAACTCATTTGAAGGTTTGCCAAAGGGATGATTTACAGCTTCCTAGTCATAGCCAACACTTCAGCTGTTCCACCAACGTGTGGTCATACATGTTGCAAACGGACATAAGCATTTTATAACATCTTGCTGCAGTTCCTGTTCCACAGAACTGTTTGTCAAGCAGCTCAGGGAATCAAAAGGGTTTTAATCTTTAAATTTCATCTCCAAGTAATCGTGCTTTTTTTCTTCCTCTTCATTCTGAGCTTGGATAACTTGTTTCATACTGCCCTTGATTAAAAACAGTTGGAAGAGGAGGCTGGGAGTTTTCATTTTTGAACTTTTTTGGAAAAATCTCAGCAACTTGATTAGTTATTTGATTTATAGCCTAGTGTAAATATCTTTCTAGTGCAGCGGGTGCTTTTGAAACTGGAAGTGGTTTAGCTCAATCTCAATAAAGTGATAAAAATTAAAGCATTTGTATGAAATTAGGAGCATTTTATCACCTGGAATGTTTGGACATAGTTCTGTTCACAACATATGGAAAAAATAGAGCTGAAATTTTGAGGAGCAAAAGTGGAAAATAAAAGGACTACATCATTGGAAGAATATTTAGAGGTCCTGGGGGGGATGTTTGATAGAAAAGATGTATCATTTTGTATTTGTGTTATTGTACAAATCTCAGTCCAGATGCTCCACTGTCAGGGCCAAGCAGGCTGAGGGCTGTGCATGGCCTGCACATCGTTTAGAGATGGCTTGAATGGAGTGACAATAGACCAAGATAGCAGGGAGAGTACACACAAAGGTGATGAGAGCTGGAGACATGGAAGGTCAGATTGCACGTATGTGAGCACTTAATGCATCTTCCTTTTCCTTCTTTGTATTTAAAAGGAAGAAGAAGCTCAAAGTAAAATACTGAGACAAGGAGAAGGGGCCAGGTCAGAGGGTAGTCACGGTAGGCCAGCAACTCTCCTGGTGATGCCAGAAGTAGTTTGGACAGTTGGATGACTGATCTCAGCATTTGAGCAAAACATGTGCTTGGCGAAACAACAGCCCCTGAGGTCAGCACAGAGATCATCTTTGGGCTGGCTGGAGGCTGGATTGGAAAAGGCCACGTTTGTGCTACATTGATATATGTGCATGTATATGTACAGCTTTAGCTGCAGTTGTAGAAATGGTGGAGTAAAGAGAGGGAAGCAAAATGCATCATGCCTTGAGAGATAAAATAGCAGAACATCAGAGGAATGAGTCTGTGGAAGTCTGAGAAGTGGAAAACAAAACATCATCACAGGGCAAAGCAGAGCTAAACTCTAAAGTGAGCTGCCAAACGAGGACAGTAGGAAGATTCCCCTCTTGCCTTCTAAAAAGAAACTGGATAGTCTTGAAAGTGCTGTAGGTCAGCTGTGTAGTGGATGACTGTACACATCACGATAGCTACAGTTTCTCTGTTGAGCCCCAGCAGAAGCTGCCTGGATTGAAGTCCACCAAGGACCTGGCAGTGCAGGTGGACTGCAGAAGTGGTGAGGGAAAAACAAAAGCAGTGTGTATGACTCAAACAGGAATTGAGGCTCACAGGTTTGCCACGAGAAGCTCTGTTTCTGCCTGTGTGTTTAATTGTCTTGAAGTGGTGAGTGTATAACTGGAGGAGAGCTTAGTGGTGTGTTTTCCTAGTGCAGTTGTTTTACTGAGATGACAGATTCTTTTTTATAGCCTTCTTTATTGCTCATATTTCCAGTTTTTAAAGAAAAACATGGCCTTTCTCCAGAATCTTTTATCTGAGGGATATCTGAATGGTTGCAAGCATCTCAAATGGCCCATAGCGCTCTGAAGCAGGCATATGTTACATCTTATAGAACAGCTATCAAAATTGTGGTTCAGAAGCCAAACCTACTTGTCCTGGATGAGCAGAGAGCATCTGGTACTGCTAAAGAAGCTGCTGCTGATGGTTCCTCTTTCCAGAGCTTTGGTGAAAGAAGCATATGAGGACATGTGAATGCTACAGCAGAGAAATCATCTCTGGTAAAGCTAGTAACCAAACTGGTTTTGGTTTCAATCAGATTAAGCTTCTATCCAAGCAATCTTGTTGTGGAACAGCTACTTCTATGGCTTAGGCAATAGTTTTCAGTGGTTTTCAACCAAGTGCAGCCATCATCCATGAACTGTAACCCAGCTCCAACCCACAGTTGGAGCAGCCTGTTTTGCCAGAGTGGCAACAGCAAATGAGACACAGAGAGTGTGTGTAGAGACTCCCATCCTCCAAACCCCCAGCCTGATGCAGTTTGCGTGCGAGCAGTAAGTGTACAAGCCTCATTTTATGTAATTTGCTGGAACCTCAAAAGGAAGTTAGTGCTCTTTGTAGCACTGAACCCAAATTGTGTGCAACCACGATTCACATGACTGGCTGCCTGTACAATGGGAGAAGTTTCCAGGCATTGTAAAACTGGCTTCTAAACTGTATTCTCTTCATGTTTTGGATCACATTTAAACTTTAAAATGGCCTTGATCTTCTCAGACATACTTGCCTGTTCAAATTGAGGATGAGGGCTGGTTTTCATAGCCTTAGGAATGCAAGTGTTGTAATTTATTCTGAGTTCTTCTAGTCTAGGAAAAACATCATATTTAGGAGAAATGTATTTGTGCAGCATCATGGAAACTGCCACACTCTGACAAATACTGGAGTTTCTGCTTGGGAAACCTTCTGCAGAAAATGATTTTACCCTGTTCCCTCTACCCACAAGGTGAAAGAATAGCATCCCCCACAGCAGAGAGATTGCCATGTGCACTATGAGCTTCTCATGTCTATCCTGGACTAGCTCCTTTCACTCCCTAATTGACATAAAAAGATGTCACAGTGGTAGGTGTAAAACAGATGTGGAATTACACAGGGAGGATTTCTTTTTCTTGGGATTCAGGAGGGAAACCCACTGGAATCTGTCTGCCAAGATCACGAGATACTTTTGATAGAGGGCTGAAAATTTGGGGTTTGCCTCTAGAAGCTGCCCATGCTCTTGGCTGTAACCCAAAACCTGATCTCCTCATAACTGCTTGCTCCATCAGGCCTCCCTTTCACCAAGTATTTTGCTCTACGTGATGAGGCAACTAGTGAGTGCTACATGTTTTAAGCTCATCCAGGCAGGATCAGTCTTTACCTCTGTTGTATGTGTGCACCGTGTCCTGACCCAGTGGGGATTATGCTTTTCTATTCCTTTTAATAATTTTTCACCATTTCTGTGGGGTTTTTTCTCTGTTACATCGTTTTTCTGTAGCACGACAGTCCTGTTCTTCATGCAGTTACTTTTCTTCTCTACTGAAAGATGCTGAAGCTTGTATTTAGAAGCTTTTTGCATGTAAAAATGTTTGTGAATCTAATCAAAATTAAAAGAAATGTCAGCCTAATCTATCTCTTATTAAAGCAAAAAAGTATTCCCATTAGCTTGATTAGAACTCCATGAATATCTTAATACTGCTTTTGTGGGAAGAAGGGAGGTATTGAATTTGGCCTAAAATTTGAGTGTCTTAAAAAAACAGCTGTAGCTTGTCACCTCATACTTGGCATTCTCTGTCTCTTCCTTTCTTATCAGTAGAGCAATGATGGTATTTTCAAATTCATAGATCTTTCACAAAACCAGGCTGCCAAAATAGCTGTTCTTTGAGGAAGTTTATCTAGTTCAGTTTTTAAAATATGTTTATTCTCAGTGCACCAGAATCTTGCCTATTTCTAACCTATGGCTTTATTATTTTTTCTTCTATGGAAGAAAAATTGCTGCCCTGGAGGCTCACAAACTGTGGGAAATAAGTAATGAGTTCTCCACCACTGAAAGAATTGTACCCTGCAGTCTGAAATCACAGTGCAGGACTTCAAAAGCTTTGCACTGAGGTTCTTCCTATGGATTAAGGGATAAAAACATGAAGACATGTGGCTTATGAGTTTTATCTATTGAGGTAGACCTACAGTAAGATGTGAGAACAGTGCAGCTTTGCTTCTTCCTGCCTGTGGCCCTGTCAGATCTTGCCTGACACGTGCCCATCAGAGACAACTTCATCAGAAAAGCATTTACTTCTGGGAGATAAACTGTGCAGGATCAGGCCCCTGGTCAGTAAATATTCTGGCACAGGGACTTTGTCATATTCCAGTTCTACTCACCCTTACATTGGAGTAAATCAAAAGTTGCAAGGCAGGGTAAAAAATAGAATAATAATGGAAATATGGCCCTTCAGTCCAGTGAAAAGAAGTTACTTGCACAAAGCAAAACAGTTATGGGTAAAACCTCATTAACAGTACTTCTGTTGTAATTGAATTAGTGGACCTCATTAAAGACAGTTCCCCAGGAACTGAAACAAACAAGAAGTTCAGTTGCTTAATTATCTTTGTCTTAGAGGTTTCTTTAGTGTTCCCAGGCTCTGTGGGAGAGGAAGGAACAACGATATGAAAAGATTAGAAATCCATGATTATATCACTTTGTAACAAAGGGGATGGCCAAGTGTGTGGGATTTTTCAGCTAGTGACTTTGAACCCAAAAAGAGACATAGACACTGTGGAAAGAGTTTTTAAATCACAGTCAACAAAAGGTTTGCCCAGCAACAACTGCTGAGAAGGCACAGTGGGGAAGCTTCTTTCCAGGTTTCAGAGAAGACGTGCTGACCACTGTCTTTCCCATGCCCTGAAGCATCCTGGGTTTGGGTTTTTTTCCAAGCTTAAGAGCACAAACACATTCAAATTAAAGGTAATAAGAAGCCAAAAGGCATTTAAAATGAGATAGGATTACCCCTCCCATGTGCCTCTTTCTCTCTTTTTGTACAAGTACTATTTTCGATGCAGCTTTTCCAGGGTGTGATGCAGTGCAGGACAGGGCCTGAGGCAGTCCCTCCGTGCCAGCAGGGGAAGCTTGAGAAGGAGCACTGTGAAGAGTGAAGAGGTTCACCAAGTCAGCTGGAGCCGAGGAGGCCACAGGAAGATCTGACCTTTGTAGAAAATTGATGTTTACTGCTGCTGCTCTCTGCTCCCCAGCCCCTGTGTGCAGTCTCAGTGGGGATTAGTTTAGCTCCTAGTACTGACCCCTTACAGGAGGAACTTTTGCTTGCTCATATTCAAAGTACATCCTGGCTGTAAAATTGGACAGGTGCAAGTATCTATGGGAAACACATTACAAGGAAAGTCTCTGTGGAATAATTTTATTAAGTTGCCTGACTATTAGGACTTCCCTAGCCTGGCTGTGAACATACTGGTTACAAAGGCAAAGTGGCTTACCTGCTCCTGCTCTTGCAGCCTGCAGTGGTGATTCCTGTGTGTCTGCATTTCTCCCATGTCTCCTTCCAGCACTCTGCACTCTTATCACACTAGGAATTTTCCTGTTCCAGAGACTATTTCCAAAGAGCTGGGAGATGTTTGCTGCTCCCTGTGTTCTCAGCTCAGAGCCTGCCAGGCCAGCTTCAACAGTGTGGATTTGAAGGAAGGCTGAGACCCACAGCCTGAGTCTTGATGTTACAAAGGACCATGGCCTGGGGCTGTGCAAACTGCATAAACCCCTTGGTCTTGCCATGCAAGCCTCCCCACAGCCCTTTCTGTGCTGTGGCTCTAGTTGCACTCTAGAGCACAGGGAAGATGCATTAAGACTTTGCTCCCAAAAGATATTGGGCAGCTGGAGATGGTCTGAGCTGCAGTAGACTCTTCATGTTCTGCACTAGGTAAGGCTTAATTCACCCCTTGATTAAGCCCCCACTGTTTTAATGACAGTTTCCTGATACCTAGGAACTATATTTTTTTGTCTTTGTTCTCACCTACATAAGTATGATCCATAACTTGCAAATTGTAAGGCTAAGCCATGCTTGCATCGCTCCTGCTTGTATCCGTCCCTGAGTGAAACACCTCCTTCTTATTCCTGGAGAGCGTAGGCAGGGAGAAAACTAGTCATCACCTATAAATTGGCTTCACCCTTCCATTTCTAAAATAAGTGGGTTTTCTGGGCTTGAGCTGCAAAGAGGGAGCTGCAATGTAACAGACTTGGTGCTGTCAGCAGTAAGAAAACAGAAACATTTGAGGTTCTTTGCAGCAGGCCTTTTCCAGCACAAAACCCCTCGCTTAGCCACTACATAGAGTGAAGCCTTGTGGGCAGCTGACATTTTTGCCTTTGTTTTTGGGTAGTGACATAGCATCTGCCCTCTCCATGACAACTCATTTCCCACACATTTAAAAATGAATCAGAGCACCTGGCTTTAGCTCTGCAGGGCAATGGCTCACTATCTAATCATTAGACCTTTCAAGGCCAGAAAAAAAAAAAGTGGTACAATGTGGCTTTCAGGCAGTCTTTTTTAAAAATCCAACCCTAAAAGCTTTAATCTTAAACATAGCAATACCTCAGTGAATCCCAGCTTTTGATCAGGGGCAGAATGTGTTTCTAAATTCATTTCACGCTGTGCTGTTTCAGTGAATATAACCATTTCACCCAGGGGTCCTAGTCCTAAACCTTCCAAGGAACTTCAGAAAGCAGCCTTCAAAGTTCAGGCAGGCAGTTTCTGCTCCACTCCTGACCCTGCCACAGAGCCACTGTATGAGGGACCAGCTCCGTGCTTAAAAGTGTTTTGGAGATTTAACTGGTTGTGAAGGCCGCGACTTCCTCATCACACATGGTTGCAGTTGCTCCAGTGTGAAGATATTTATGCTGATGTAGCTCATTCAGCTGTAATAAATGAGAAGTGCAGTGAACTAGAGACATTGTCTGTTACTATGACCCTTCTTACCCTTGGACTGTTAACAGCACAGCTATGATTGTGTTTAAGCAGTTTAATCTGCTCTCACAATCCAAAAACACACACTTGTGCACATAGACCTCAAAATTGCTAAAGATTCCAGTTCAGAGTCTTGCCTGGAACATCTTCCTTATGAAGAAAGGCTGCAGGAACTGGGGCTGTTTAGTCTAGAAAAAGAGAAGACTGAGGGGGGAGCTCATTAATATTTACAAATATCTAAAGGGTGGTTGTCAGGAGGTTGGGGCATCCCTTTTTTCTGTAGTAGCTAGCAACAGGACAAGGGGTAATGGGATGAAGCTGGAACACAAAAAAAATTCCCTATAAACATAAGAAAAAACTATTTCACTGTGAGGGTGACAGAGCAGTGGCACAGGCTGCCCAGGGAGGATGTGGAGTCTCCTTCCTTGGATGTCTTCAAGAGCTGCCTGGACAAGTTCCCAAATACAAATGCTTCAGCTTTGTGGGAGCTGTTGTCCCAGCAGAGCTCACAGTGCCTCTGGGGAGAGGGAAGCTCCTGACTATGCTGGATTGGTGTAGATGACGTTCAGGCAGAGCCCAACCCATTGGGAAAGAAAAAACAGGCATGCTGCTAGTGGCCATGCAGACTGCTGTTTCTGTAAGGCATCATGGTGTTATTTGAATAGAAATGAGCAGAAATACAGATTATTTTTTTCTCATATTGGATGTGTGACTATTTAATAGAGAATCATAGAAATATTTCATTCATTTGATGAAATACTGAAACTTTTCACTACTTTAGCACATGGAAAACCACAGGAAGGCCTTCTTTTCATGTTGAAAAAATAAAGCAAAAAAGTCTGTAGTAGCTGGGGACAGCAATGTCCAGAATACTGTGTCTCTGCCTTTTCTGTCTCTTTTAGAAGAGTAACCACCACTGGTTTACTTTTTTTGCTGAGCTTCTTTTCTGTTCCAGGAGATGAGGAGGGGTCAGATCTGTGACCCTGATCAGCCAACCTGTGATGTGACTCTCTGTAGACAAGCCAGTGGAGGATTTACTGCCAAATATTTCTGTCTCAGATTCTCTATTCTCCATGTTCAAAGTTCAAAGGAAGTAGATGGTTTGAAATTGTATCTTTTTCTTTTTTCTTCCATTTATTGCAGGTAAACTTTGACATTCACAGTAGCTGTAGTTTCCCTGCTGTGATACGATGTTATCAGTGCAAAGGGAAATGCTAACATACAGCTGATGTCCCATGTTGAACTTAGTCTAGTATTTTAGAAGTCTCTCTCCAGTCTGGAGAGTGCCAGGTGGTTGCAAGTTTTCTAATGAAAATGTGATGTTTTGAAAAAATAAATTTGAAATGATGACTCACAAAACCTCAGATTTTTATCTTGTGAGAATGTACCAGTTCTGCTATGAAACTGGGCTTGTCAGGCCCAAGAAGGGAATTTGGGTCAGAAATGTCAGGCAATTCAGCAGAACCAGCTATGTCCTGGATGCAACACTCAACAATGACCATAGAGACCTCAGTGCTGTTTCTGAGTTTGACAGAAAAATCTTGAACTCTTGCCTCCTGGGCAACAACTGACTCCCTGTCCACTGGCTAGACAAGCAATGATTTTTCTCTGCCATGTTCTTACATCAAAGTTCTCAAAAATACTTGGCTCCATCCTGATACAGACAAAAAAATGCTTGTGGGATAAAGATCCTTTTCTTCTCAGATGTCCTGAAGGCTGAATTTCATTTCTGAAATGCATGAAGACTTTTTAAGATTATTTTTTTTAAAGTTGCACTTGTGTGCATTTTACTGACACAAACCTTGTTGCATCATGTACAAAGCATGGCTTTGGCAAACAGGACAATCAGCTTCAGTCCTTTCCATTATCCTGTCACAGGTTTCTTGGCATCACTGGTAGTTTGACAAACACTTCCACCAAGTGAGAAGGTCTTCCAGTGGTCCATTCCCACAGCTGTATGTCCCCTGGGCTGTATGCCCAGGTTTGTCAATGACATTAGAGCTATATGCAGTGTATCATCAGCCGGGGGAGCTGCTCTGAGCTCAAATGACCTGGTTATTTTTATTCCAGGTACTTCCTCTAGCTGAGTAGCCATGTGATTGCACACATACTTGTCCTGGCACAACTATTGGGATGGCACAGGGACAGGAACAAGCAATAGGAGACAACGGAAGGTTGCCAAAACCAAGTTCATCAAGATATGTCCTCAGTTTATTTTGGACAAAATAATAACAGATATTCGTCATAGAGAAATGCTGAATCCATGGAAGAAAATAGTAGTTTAACAGCTTTGTAGTCATAAAGCTGCTCATTAAGACTTTGCAAGCATTTGTCTGTATGCTTGAGTAGACATAGTCCAGTAATTACTGATTTTGAATATGTTACTGCCAGCTGTTCACCAAGATATGGATCAATTGAGTAGTTATGAGTGAAGTTTCCATTAGAATTTAAGCTCCTTAGATGCTTCTGAAAATGTTTCTTCCTATCCTGCTGTCTAATCTGCTATCAGCATAGCAGAAACCACATTAATTAAGGACTAAGACCTTTTGTAGCCTTCTTCCCAGACTACAGAGCGCATTTGGTCATCTGGACCATCAGCCTCTGCATGCACAGGAGCAAGACTCGCTGGGGCTTCTGCCTAGGATGGATGAAGTTGGCCCCTAAAAGCAGGTTTATGCCATACTAGCTAGTTATCCCATAATCTGTCAGTAAAGCTTCAGCTGTGGGACAGTATCAGCTACTTAATATGCCACTCTATGTGATTCTTTAATAAAAAAATAGGGCTAACACTGGTAAGTGTCTGTCTTCTGCACTGCTGGTATGCTGTTAATACACACTGGGTCTGGTGGAAAAGTAGAACGTAACTGGAGTTGATGAGTGGGAGTTGATACTATGATGAGTTAACGAGTTGGGTATACTATTCAGTATCCAAATTTCAAGCTTTGCACACAGGTAGTTAGCAAATGTGATACTCTTCTACAAGAAGGGCCAGAAAAAGGACCCAGGAAACTACAGGCCTCTGGGTTACAGAGCAGATCATCTTGAGTGCCATCATGTGGCATGTGCAGGATAACAAGTTGATCAGGCCCAACCTGCGTGGCTTTATGATAGGCAGGTCCTGCTTGACTAACCTGATAATCTTCTGTGAGAAGGTGACCCGCCTAGTCAATGAAGGAAAGGCTGTGGATGCAGTCTAGTAAAGCCTTTGACACTGTTTCCCACAGCATGCTCCTGAAGAAACTGGCTGCCCATGGCTTGGATGATGTACTCTGAGATGAGTACAAAACTGACTGGATGGCCAGGCCCAGATAATGATGGGAATGGAGTTAAATCCAGTTATTGGCTGGTCACCAGTGGTGTTCCCCAGGGCTCAGTGTTGGGACCAGTTCTGTTTAACATCTTTATCAATGACCTGAATGAGAGGATTGAGTGCACCCTCAGTAACTTTGCTGATTACTCCAGGTTAGATGGGAGTGGGGATCTGTTTGAGGACAGAAAGGCTCTTCAGAGAGACCTGGCCAGGCTGGATTGATGGACAGAGGCCAACTGAATGAGGCCAAGTGCTGAGTCTTGGTCACAACAACCTCATGTAGAGACCAGCCAAGTTCAAATGGCAAGAGTGTGACTCCTTGAAGCCTTGCTGGCACCAGCACTGCTAATCCAGAAGCTGTAGGCCTGGATGGTCTGAACCTCATGGTCCTTGCAGCAAGGACTGCCTCCAACACCACAGGAGCTGCATGCTGCTGGTTCCTCTTGGGTATCCTATCTGACAGTGCATATTGTGCCATTTGAACGTGCCTTCCTTTTTTCTTCCCAGGGAATGGCTTTTACACTTCAAGAGAGGCTGCAGCTGGGAATTCATGGCCTTCTTCCTCCTTGCTTCTTGAGCCAAGACGTTCAAGTCCTCCGTGTAATGAAAAACTACGAGAACAAATCAAATGATCTAGATAAGTATGTAAAAAACATCTTATTTAATTCTCCCTCCTCCTTTAATTTTCAGTTTTTAAATGCTGCAAGAAAGACTCGAGGGTCCTGCTTCAAAACACACAGCTTCGCCTTAGAGCTGCTTTTTTCCAGCTGTCTGTACTCTCTAGCACCAGGAGTGTTTAGTCTGGCCTGTCTGCCTTCGACTCAGTTATCACAGAATCATAGAATCACAGAATGGCAGGGTTGGAAGAGACCTTTTAGATATCATCAAGTCCAACCTCCCTGCAGGAGCAGGTTCACCTAGATCAGGTCACACAGGAACATGTCCAGGCAGATCTTGAAGACCTCCAAGGCAGGAGACTCCACACCCTGCCTGGGCAGCCTGGGCCAGGGCTCCCTCATCTTTACAGTAAAATAGTTTTTCCTTATGTTTAAATGGAACTCTTTGTGTTCCAGCTTCTTTCCATTACCCTTTGTCCTGTCACCAGATACAACAGAAAAAAAAGGGATGCCCCAACCTCCTGACACCCACCCTTTAGATATTTGTAAATATTAATGAGATTCCCCCTGCAGTCTCCTCTTATGTGCCATCCCAGTCCCAAAGCAGCACTGGTACTGCATTTTTCCACTGCCATATTGCTCAGAACTCTGGTATTAGCCTTACAATTCATTGTACTTTGTATACAAGTGCACACCAAAAAGGCAGTCCCTGCTCCAGACCACTGGAGGTGGAGTAAACACACATACTGCATATCCCTATGCATATGCTCAGCAATACATTGACTGAAGTACTGGATGGAAGAACAACTGACAACTGGTAGGAAAATAAAAACCAGAAGCAATGATGTGTATTGACTGATCTTTCTGTTCATGAGCTTCCATTGTGTCTAATATTGCTCATCAGGTTTATTGATGGAGGATGGTGTTTGACTCCTGTTGTGATGGATCACAGGGTTAGCATCTCCATCTGTCTCAGGTGCCATTGATCTGGGAACGGAGGCAGCAGTACTCTGCCCCTGTAGAGAAATCACTTTGGCTTTTCTATCACAAATGCCTGTGTCATCTTATAAATTACATCTGGTTGGCAGTGTGTGATGCTTTTCTGAAGCCACGCTGTAGGAATGGATGCTGAACACAAAAGGGAGTTTCTCATTGTGTTCATAAAAGTTTTTCAGACAGAAAATCATTTGCAATCTCTAGTTTTCTGAGTTTTTCATTCTTCTGGCTTCAATTTGGCAGATTTAATCTTAACCAATGAAGCATTTTCAAGAAAGAAAAATCTTTAGAGATTTCTAATGTGTTCTCAGTCACTAAGTGGTCATATCAACCCAGAGCTGCATTTGTAAGTCTGGATAACACTAAGAATTAAAAGTTGATTTACCATTTTCATTCTATAAACTAATGGTTTTGTCTTTTTTCCCCCAAAGATGGAATTTAGCTATCTTTCTAGTTTTAGTGATTAAGTGGTTGAGAATAAGAGACGATGGAGAGAGAGGTTTTGTGTAAATATTTTAGGAAAGATTGCTTTGAAATGTGCATGTTAACTTTCTATATGCAAATTTCATCTTTTAGATTGCATAATACATGTTGCTAATGAAGATGATGTCCCACTCTGTCTGAGGTAGCCCTAAAGTCTACTTTTGACATTTTGCACTGTGTTTGTTTTTAATGCAAGCTCTGACATTCTGAGGTTATATATGGGTCTGACTTCCAGCCCTGCTGAGTCTTGGTGAGCTGTTGATGAGGATGGTGGAGCTGGTCAGACCCTGTGGGAAATTTTGCTGCTCATGATGCTGCACTGAGGAGCATCAGGGCTTGGGAGAGCTGAGTACACACTGAGTGAGCCAACACCTGCTTTTTATAAAACTGCCAACAACCATAAATACTGATATATATCTATTTTTTTTTCACTTTTAAGGTATATTGTTCTTATGACATTACAAGATAGGAATGAGAAGCTCTTTTACAGAGTGCTCACCTCTGACATTGAGAGATTCATGCCCATTGTTTACACCCCAACGGTTGGTCTGGCTTGTCAGCAGTATGGTTTGGCTTTCAGGAGACCACGGTGAGTGAAGAGACTGTTCTTGCCTCTTTTTTCTAATTTCCTGTTAATGTTCCTTTTGTATCAAGAGTCCATCTTTACATGGGTGGCCCAAAACGTCTAAAACTCAATCCCTCATCAAAAGATGGACCAGCAAGCAGCTTCGTGTGTGTACATTTGGTGATGAGCTGGGGAGTGGAGAATAACTCTGCCTTCTTCCTATAAACAGTGAACAGAGTAGTTTTGTTCTCAAACAGTACTGTACAGTCTGTTCAGCTTAGCTCCAAAACAGCTCCCTGAAATTAGGAGTGCACCCCTCCCCATCTGCTGTCTCAGGAGCACCAAGTGCCTTCTGCAGTGCTTTGAGTAATTGTTGGATTTTGGATAAGTTGTGCTGATTTTGAACTTTTGTATGCACTTCCACAAACCACCCCAGAAGAATACTTTTCACAGGAGGTGGTGCTCTGCATCAATGCCTTCCTCACTGCTCAGAACAGTTGCTGTGTAAATTCATGCAACATTAAACACTCTGTCCCATGTTGAAGGGCCTATTCTGCATAATCTTTTTAAATGATTAATGTTTAGATAAAGCCCTTCATTAGCATTGTGAAACACAGTTTAGTCGTGGCCTGAAAATCCAATGGTAAGGTTCAGTCTTCTTTGCCCACTTATTATTTGTGTGTCACTGAAATGTACCAGGAGGCAGATAAACATTTTAGCTTTTGCTATAGAATCATGCAAAGTAAAGAGACGAAATACTGTTCTAAAAGCATTTCACAAGCATGAGGTTTAACTGCAGTCTCAGCTGAGAGTAGTGTGGCAGGTGGGGAAACTGAGGCAGGTTCTACTAACTGACTGAAGGCCACAGTAGGACACTGAGGCAGACCTTGAAGATGTAGGGGTGGTGTAGGAAGATAATGAATAGGGTTACTATTGGTAAGATTATCTTGCAAATATGCTTGCATCCTGCTTGTCATCCAAGTTTCTTGTAAAGCCACTGTATTCCTTTACATGGCAGGATTGCTTTTTGGCTGTGTCTCTCCCAAGTAATTGTCTTCTCTTCCCTGATACTTCTGGGTTGGAGTAAAAGGTAGCAGAGGTACGAGAGCTCAGGCTCTGTCTGCAGGTGAGCTGTGAGCACTGGCAGACAGGGAAGAACACACTGCTGGTTTTCAGCTGATCAAAATTCATAGCAACAATTCCCACTTTGTCTTTGCTTTCAGTCTGCCTTTTCCTTGCAAGAAGTTAAAACAATATTTGGGAGCTTTGCCTTATTTCTTTTCCATACCTGATATTATCCTCAGGAAACAAGGACTTTTTGTATACTGGGCTCTTTCTGTAGCTGTTGCCATTGGAGAATTCCCCTTGCTGTAACTCACTCCCTTCTTGTGTTAAACCCCCAGTGTTGTACCGATGTGCTAAGAACATCTGTTCTTGTGGTCTAACAGTTTTGTTGCTGATCTTGGGCTTGGAGCTGTTCTGGATTCCAGCCAGTGACTTCCACAGGAAGGGGCAAACTGTCATAACCTCAATACATTGGATTTCCTATGGTAGGGAGTTTGTTTCTCTGAAGATGCAGAGTGAATTTGAGACTAGCCTCAGATTTGGTTTTAACCAAGGTTGTTTTAGCAAAAGAGTGATTTTGTTGCAAGAAGAGAGGAGCTGTTACGTCACGTCAAGTGATGAGATTAAAATGAGTAGCATTCCTGTGGTTTTTTTTCTTGTCAATCTGACTCTTACTGTCTTGCAGTATGTATTTTCTCTCCTGGAGCATATAATGTACATCAAGAGTTGGTCTGCAAGACATTTAGTTCAGAGTATGATGCCAACACTTCCTGTTAAAACCATTTGGACCTGCAGATTTGGGCAGCTGAGCGATTAAAATCTAAGTTTGAATTTCTAGTTCTTCCCGTGTTATCCTGCATTGGCAGCCTGAAAAGCTGATTCTTCTCACCCAATTTTAATTGTATCTGGGTTTTTTTTAAACAAACGATACCCAAGCAAACATATTTCACAGCTATTTTAGGAGGAACATAGCATATAGAACTGCAGAGCTTGTTAAAGCCATTCAGTTTTGCTCTGCTGTCTCGGGAGACCTTGTCATGTAATCCTCTTTATTAACTGAGTATGTTTTAAGTCTGCAATAAAGCCTCCCTACATAGCCCAATCCAGTACTTAAGTCTCATATAATTAGAAAGTGTTTTTCCCCTAGAATTTAACCTAAATGTTCTTTGCCAATGTCATCCTCTCTAGAATCACCTTTTCACAGTAGAAGATTGAGATCATAGCCTGGTAGTTTTCTTGCCTGTAGCTTGTGCTGTTCTGTCCATTTTGTCCCACCCTGCAGTCTCCTGTTTGACTGTGTTTCTTCTGAAATGCACCACAGAATAGTGAGCACCACTTTGCCACAGAGGACTGGCAAGCATCGAGCAACTGTAGCAGTTAGATTTTGGCTCTTGCTGACATGTCCCAGCGTGCCCTCGCCTTTGGGGCATTGTCTGAGTGGTCTGGGCACTGTAATTCATTTTGTCATCTCCTCCTGTGAATCTTTTATTTGACACAATTACCCCACCAAATATCTGTCACTCTATAATTGTGCTTAGCATTTCTCCTCACTACGTGTCCTACTGTGAACTCTGTCCTGTTTGGTTTGGGTCATCTCCAGTGAATCAAAGCCTTTCTCAACCTGTCCTCCAGAGTGCTGCACTTCCCAGCCCAGCTCTGGGCTTTGAATGTTTGCTGCAGAAATCACCTTTTCATCTAGACTGTCACACTAAATGCTGTTGTCAGGCAGGAGAGATGAGATATATTGGTTTTAAAACACTACATGGTACTCCAGCACGTGTGAACATGCAGATGTAAGCCCACCTTACAGTGAGGAGGGAAGCCCAAAGCATCTTAAGCGCCTGTGCTGAGATCTTTCTCAGCTCCATTAGTGCTTGGCTTATGTATTTGAAGGTTGAGCCTGAAGATTAAAGCACAAGAACTCCATATACCAGTACAGGTTGGGGAATGAACTCTTAGATAGTATAAGAGAAAGTCATCTGGGAGTCTTGGTGGACAGCAGGATGAGCATGAGCCAGCAATGTGCCCTTGTGGCCAAGAAGGCCAATGGCATCCTGGGGTGTATTAGAAGGGCTGTAGTGAGTAGGTCAAGAGAGGTTCTCCACAACCTCTACTCTGCCCTCATGAGACCACATCTAGAATATTGTGTCCAGTTCAGGGCCCCTCAGTTCAAGAAAGACAGGGAGCTGCTGGAGATGGTTGAGCACAGGACCACAAAGATGATGAAGGGAGTGGAGCATCTCCCTTATGATGAAAGGCTGAGGGAGCTGGGGATCTTTAGCTTGGATAAGAGGAAACTGAGGGGTGACCTCATTAATGTTTACAAATACATAAAAGGCAGATATCAGGAGGAAGGAGCCAGGCTGTTCTCAGTGGTTTCCAATGACAGAACAAGGGACAGTGGGTACAAGCTGGAACATAAGAGGTTCCAAAGAAACACAAAGAAGAATTTCTTCACTGTTGAGGTGAGGGAGCACTGGAACAGGCTGCCCAGGTGGGTTCTGGAGTCTCCTTCTCTGGAAACATTCAAAACCCACCTGGACAAGTTCCTGTGTGACCTACTCTAGGTGGTCCTGCTCTGGCAGGGAGGTTGGACTACATGATCTTTTGAGCTCCCTTCCAGCCTTGAGATTCTGTATGATTCTGTATAACCCTCCTCACAAAGCAACTCTTGTACAAGAGCATCTGCAAATAGACCTATGAGTTCCAGTAGGGCTTCTCATCAGAATGTATTTGTCAGTGTTCACATGGCTGCAGGTTTTGTTTGCCAGATACTGCTGTGGTAATCGTGGGTCTCAGTGCCTTTCTTACCTTCCCTTGTCTCTATATACCAAGTCTTAAGGGTGGATCCTTTACCTGCACTTTCATGAGGCTGGTGTCCAGAGTTCTCCTTCCAGGTCAGGGCTCCAGCATCCTCTCAGCAGCAGATTTATCAGCTCCAAATGGGGTCAGACGCCTGCTGTTCTTTCTTTTCAGTAAGCTACCCAGCCAGCAGTCTGTAAGCACAGGCTTTCACTGTTTGCCAGTAGAAAAGAGGTGCTAAGAAAAATAAAAACATTTGCAAACATGCAACTCTTGGCATGCCTGTCTGTGATGCCCATAGTCTCCCCACTTCTGGTGGGCCAGGCTGGGCTTCTGATGCCCCAGCAGGTTCTAATGCCCCTCTGCCTTCCCTAAACCCCTACTGCTTTACTCTAAAGTAGTTGTTTTAAATTCTTCAAGCAGACTTTTTATTTTTTAATGTGACTCCAGACTTTTTTCTATATGATGAAGACTCAGGGCTTTCAAATGACTGGAAGAGAGATGGAACCATCAAATTATTTAAAAAGACATTCTGACACTGTCACCTACGAGCCCTGAGGTTTTTGCTGGAAGGTGTCTATGTTGAATCACATATTTCCTACCTTGTTTTCCAGGCAGCTCCCTGCTGAGTTACCAATATTAGTTTATTCCAAGTCACACACACACAGAATCACACAGAATCTTAAGGGTTGGAAGGACCTCAAAAGATCATCTAGTCCAAACCTCCTGCCAGAGCAGGACCTACTAGGGTAGGTCACACAGGAACTTGTCCAGGTGGGTATCTTTTAAGGTATCTTTTAAGCTGGAGGATCTCTTTTAATTGTGATGGTATCTTTGGAAAGGGACTTTTCACTTTTTCACAAATTAAAGGCAGAGAAGGAATGGAATCAGAGTTTTATTTCTTCTGTGGTAATGAGGGATGGTTTATTGCAGTGGCATGAGACTACGGTCTCTTGAAACACTGGCTAATTCATGAGCATAATGGCATTTGACAGTGTAAAGTTGCCATCTGCTCTGTAAAAGCTTTTGGCATCCCCGAGAGCAGGACTGTGAAAGGTTGGTGTGTCACTATAGGACAGAAAAAAACTTCAGCTTAAGTTCACTCTTCTTTTCTGGAGACATAAATATCCTTGAGGATTGACTGCAGAACGGTGTGAAACATGTTGGGATGAAGCTGAACCTGGAGAATGAAAGCTAACAGGATGCAGATGGTGCAAAAATGAAGTCTGAAAAATAATGATCTGTGTCTCTGATGAAAAATGAGCAAGTGAAACATCGGTCAATCTACAGAATTGTCTTGTCAACAGATTTGGCTCTGCTGAGGTGCTTTTTTTCAATGGTGTTGCACAATCTGAGCAGCAGGAGAGAAAATGACCTGCCATTTCTAGGTGCTTTAAACCCAAACCAAATGGAAATAAGAACAAAAATGTAAATCCTCTAGTCTTATCCCTACCACAGAATTTTCTGCTCTCCTCCTTCTATAAAACAATGGAGACCAAAAGTGAGTAGGAAGACAGATTTTGGGGTTATTGTCCTGAAAATTATGCTTTGAAACCCTTAAGGCAATTTCTAATTCTTGTAAAAACACTGCTTGTCATAACTAATCTTGTTGCCACCAGTCTGGTTCAGCCTTCTTCCAGAGGCAGCTGAAGTCAGTGGAAGGGAAGATAAACGTGTGCAATGATCTGTATTTAGATCACATCACCACAAGCAGACTGGTCTTGTAACAGCTTGAAGAGGGAATCTGCGTGAAGTATTGTGGAGACAATGTGTAGTCAGGAAGCCCTGAAGAGGTTGACAGGGGATATAGGTGGGAGACAGCCCTCGATATGGATCAGATTATAAAATGAGGAGACTACCATGGTTGAAGTAGATGAAGAGGAGGCAGCACAGAGAGAGCCCAGGGATGCTGAGAATGGATCAGCCTGTCTTGAAATCTCTGCTGTGAGGTGGCAGAGTAGTTCAAGGGTTCCCACTGCTCACTCTATGCTGACCCCAGGTCAGAGTTCCAGGTAAGACTTTTCAACATGCCATAACCCCATCCTTGTCCCTTCTCTGTTCCTCCTTCAGTCATATGGTTCTTAAAATGGGGAGAGGGGCACAGACTGGCTTCTGACCCTGCAGAGAGAAGAGGTGGTCTGTCAGCCATGGTCTGGGGTACCATGAAGGCTGGGGAAAAGGATAGGCACTGTTGGTATTGTGAGGCTGTACCACAGTTGTTGCATTGCAGTGGGAATTAAATAGGACTTAGATTCATTTTTTTCATGAGAGAAATAATCAGTGTTCCTCCTTCCATATCTCCAGTGTTCTCTCTTTCCCTTACTTTTCGTGAGCAAAATGCATGTGCAGTAGCTCTTAACAACCAAGAGGAACTTCCATGGGCATGAGGTAAAATCTCAGGCCCACTGAAGTTAACAGCAAAGTCTAATATTAATTTATGAAAGTCAGGCTTTCCCCTGCTGTCAGAGGTGATTTAGATTTCAATCTGTTGAAATTCCCTGATATACTGGGAGAAGCTCAAAGGAAGAGGTGGAGTTGGCCAAAAGAAAGAGGTTGACCTGGTGAAGGAAATTCAAGAGAATGTGTTTGCCTTTAATCTGGCATAAATCTATGTTGCTGCCACAGGGAACAACCCCACCTTAAACAAAAAAATACCAGAGACAAGGAGGGAGGGGAATTACTTAGAATAATGAATATCAGGATGTAAATTGGAGGTGAAATAACACTATCATGAAAACCTTAAGAGAGTAGTATCCACTGAGCTGTTGAACAGCCTCACATGGATTGTGCATCGGGACCAAGCTCCAAGCCCCATCCAGCCTGGTCTAGTAGAAGGTGTCCTGTCCATGGCAAGGGGTTAGAACTGGATGGTCTTTAAGGTCCCTTCCAACCCAAACCATTCTGTGTTGTACGATTCTATGACCTGGGAACACTTTTTATAAGGAACAATCCTCTTTTTTAACTGCTTAGTTTATGGATTGTGTCTATTGACACATGATATTTCTTTCATCTGTATTGACTTTCCTGTGCCTCTGCAGGGTAGCTGTGAGATGCAGTCTGGTGTTGCTGTATGATGGCTGTGTCAGAGCTGGCAAGCTATCAAGCTGTCATCCTTACCCTCTAATAACAGGGCACCCATTTCTGACAGAAGAAACAGCACTAGGCAGCATAAACACCTAGTTTGCGTTTGCCAAAGACTTCCCCACAGATCTGCACAGAGTGAGGGCTTCTGTGCTTTGCTGCTGTAATTCTTACCTTCTCTGGGTTTTGCTATGGTTTGGGTTCTACTTCTGGAGAGCTCTTGTGTGCAGATACTCCAGGCAAACAGTTTCACAAGGCAAGCCACATGCATCTCCCATACATAACGATGGAGAATCTGCTGTAAAAGCTACTGATATTTTCTGTATTTGCTGCAATTTATGGCAAAAGCAGAATTTATTATGTGGATTCACTAAGTTGAAGTATGCCGGGTTAGATTTCATTTAGCTCAAAGCTGATAGCTCCAATGTTTCTTTGTCAAACTGTGTCCTAATTCGGTATTATTCATGAGGCTCCCTGCAGTGCACTTTAAAAGTGAAGGTGTGGGTCTTGGAAGAATTTGCACAACGCAGGAAGGAATTATAATCAGGGCAGGACTTCATTTAACTTCCCAAGGATTTTTGATCCTACCTTAACCTCTGTGCTCTCAAGTAAAACAAAATACACTGCTTTGCAGTGAAAACAGGTGAGGGCTCCTTGGTCAACATTGCTGAGCGACAGCCCTGATTACTCATCTCAACCCTTTGCAACCCTGTGATCTCCCAATTATTGAGATACTGCCAGGTTCCAACATACAGACAGGTTTAGGACTGAGCCTCCAAAAAGGCACAGAAAAATCAGGCTGAGTCAGATTTTCCTTCACTTAAAGATGTTTTTGAAAGGAGAGCTTCAAGGCCCTTGAATGTGATGAGCTGAAATACAGCAAACGATACTGAGTTTGGGAGAAGCACACACTTGCTGTCTGGGAGACTCCCTGGGTGGTGGGATTTTATGTCTCACCTCAAAGCCTGGTCTTTAGCCATGTGTATCTGTAAATTTACACATGGTTGCCAGAGCAGAATTTAACCAGTCAATTATGCAGCCATGTGACTATTTTCTGGTTAAACCAGAGAATCCAGTCCTGAGGATCCAGTAGGGACAAGCAGCTCCTGACAAACCAAGAGTAAGTAATCTGTCTGCTCCCCTCTAATCCTAGCCTGTGGATAGCAGAGATGCACTGGGGACCTGATGCCAACCCTCTGCTCTTCTGTGTTGCTGCATAATAACCAGTAACAATAGTTACTAAGTTGGTCTTTCACCACCGGGTTCCCCCTGAAGAGAAAGAAAGGACTGTCTCTTCTTTAAACTGTTTCCTGACTAGTAGAAACAATGAATCCAGAATTCCGCTTGATTTCTGTCCACTGTCCCCTCACAATTCATGTTGTGATGCCTTCTGTTCCCTTCCACATCCCTTTCATCCCTTCTCCATATCCACCCATGCTCTACCATAGCCACCCACTCCTGCTTTGTGCTTCTCACATTCACAATCATAGCATCATGGAAACATTTGGGCTGGAAGGGACATTTGAAGGTCATTTAGTGCAAAAAAAAAACCAATCAGAGGGATGGAACAGCTCTCTTATGAAGACAGGCTGAGAGAGTTGGAGTTGTTCAGCCTGGAGAAGAGAAGGCTCCAGGGTGACCTTATTGCAGTATTTCAATAACTAAAAAGAGCTTATAAAGAAAGACAGGGACAGACTTTTTAACAGGGCCTGTTGCAGTAGGAAAAGGAGTGTTTTAAAATGCAATAATCATAGAATCATAGAATGGTAGGGTTGGNATTCGGACTAGATATAAGGAAGATTTTTTTACAATGAGGATCTTCCCTCACCCCTCCTTTAGAGAGCATGGCTTTGAGTGCTCTGCTTGCTGTCCCCCCCGGTTTCCTCTCAGTGCAGTTTTGAATGTGACCCATAACCATTCCCTTTTTGCATTTGACTTCCTCTACAATCTGTGTTCTGCAGCACAGGAAGGCTCTTGGGTTTAGCTAGGGCTGGACTAATGAGGACTCAGTAAGAATTTGGAGTGAAGCAGCACTTTCTGTGTATAGCTGCAAGCTATCTTTTTGGCCTCCTGTCAGAATAATGGTCAGAAGAAGCTCTATGTCTCCTCCCCAGAGTGCTGGGTACATGAACCTCATCTTCTCCCTTTATCTCAACAGTGATTTCTATAAGAAGGTGTTAGGCCAGACATCTTGGAGACCTTTGCCTTTGTGATAAATTTATCAGAATCACAGAATCTTAAGGGCTGAAGCTTGAAAGACCATCTAGTCCAACCTCCCTGTCAGAGCAGGATCACCTAGAGTAGGTCACTCATCCAGGTAGGTTTGGAATGTCTCCAGAGAAGGAGACTCCACAACCCAACTGGGCAGCCTGTTCCAGTGCTCCCTCACCTGAACAGTGAAGAAATTCTTCATTGTGCTTCTTTGGGACATCTTCTGTTCCAGTTTGTACTTGTTGCCCCTTGTCCTGTCATTGGACATGACTGAGAACAGCCTGGCTGCATCCTCCTGACATCCACCCTTTATGTATTTTTAAACATTAATGAGATCACCCCTCAGTCTCCTCCAAGCTGAAGAGCCCCAACTCCCTCAGCCTTTCATCATAAGGGAGATGTTTCACTCTCTTCATGTGCTTGAAATGATGTAGCAGGTAAGAGAGGACACAGAGTGGTTCCATAAGGTCCCTTTTCTTGGAGAAAACAAACAAAAAAATACCTACTGAAAATAATACTAGATGTCAATAACTTGGCAGACTAGAGGACAGACCCAAAAGCTTTGCTTTAGGCTCTGGTCTGGACCTTTCTGCTGTGGCAGGGATTGCCAAAGAACTGTTAGGGCTGCAGCTTGCACTACAGCCTGTGTGCCCTGCTCTACATTTGAGAGCAATCACTCACCTTTGCTCGTTCACATTGCTCTGCTCCTGGTCTTTGGCAGTTCCCTATAGCTGAGCTGCTTGCCATCCTTAGGATCATGGAGATTTCCCTGTGTGGATCTGGGGGGGAGGTTGCTGTGGATAGTGAATGTTTCATTACTGTGCCTTGGAGCCTGCATTTTCTCGCTCTCACACTGAATTTTAGTTTTCCTGCCTAAAATGGATGGTGACAACATTAAGGGCATTTATAGTATTAATGCAATCATTCGTCTTGTATATTATTTGAAGTTAAATCTCTTAGAGTGCTTAAGTTATAGGATATTGCCTTATAAATCCTTTTGTAGATTTGATTAATATTTTTTATGCTTGGTTTCTATTATTTTTCCATCAGTACCTCAGGGTGCTGTTCGGCGTCCTACAATTTGCAAAGAAAATTGTCTAAACCAACAAAAAGTTCTTGACTTTTATTATAAACAAATCTGCAAAAATTGCTGGTGAATCACCACAGAGATTTTGTCCAATTTGATGATTAATTGTACTGTATTTAGGCAAATCAGTGCATGCTAGCACATGCTTTCTCTCCAAAGCCTGTAGCCCACAGGCATTTATAATCTCAAACTCCCTAAAAAAGCCAAGCAATTTCAAATTTTGTTATTCTGAAGCCCCTTATCCTATTCTGGCAGAGATCTGAACCAAAAAATAGTCAACAATAGTGGTACAGCTGGTGGAAATGTCTCTGGAGGCTCATATTGCTCAACCTGTCAGTTTTGTGTACTTGTCTTGAGAGTGTAAATAAACAAAACCAAATGTAGATTTTTACTGTAACCACATTTTACTGCATCTCTAGCACAGACTAGCCTTAAATCCAGAGTAGGTCCTCCAGACTGTTGTTCTGGCACAACTTTCTGTGGCTAGCATGCAACAAAAGCCAAGGCCATCAGCTGATGCCTTCCCATTGCAGCCATGGGCTGTCAAAATACCTGCCAGTCATCTGGGCTGGTTCAGCCAAGCTCCAGAGAGCAGAGAGCAGCGTGCAGCAGCAGGCAACATCCTTCCACAGTGACAAGCCAACTTGTCCTCTTGTTTCCCAAGCTTCAAGGTCAACCTCAACCTTATTCTGAGGGCCTGTCTGAAAGCCTGCCAGGAGCACCATGCCTGTCAGAGCCCTGCCCTCTGCAACCTCGTACTTCAGGTTTCTGACCTCTGTCTCACAGCTTTTCCATCGCTGTTCAACAGCGTTGTTGGCAAAGATCTGACTCATCTTTTTTTGTTTGTTGCTTTTTTAAGCAATGGCTTCCTATGGGCTTCATTCACATTCTGAGGGAAGCCCAGGCCCTACTAAGTCAAAACACATTTATGTGGTCAGGATTTCGTCACTCTCAGGTTGTGAGTGGAGAAGCTCAAGCTTTATCCTGAGCACTTTTGTTCTGGCAATGAGCCTTTCCTATCCAGATGAAGACACTGAATTGTGTTGCCTGCCTGTCTCATACGACTGTAATGAATCATAGAATCATAGAATGGCAGGGTTGGAAGGGACCTTTAGAGATCATCTAGTCCAACTCCCCTGCAAAAGCAGGTTCACCTAGATCAGGTCACATAGGAACATGTTTGTTTTCTTAGTGCTAACCTGCCTGGTAGTCTTTATCCTCTCCTCACTCGTGGAACAAGTTCTAGTCATAGCACCCAGACTAAAAGAAAATGAAAATGGAAAGAAAATGAAACCAAAGCCTGAGTTTTTTTGCCGTATTTGTGGCTTAGTCTTGTGATTCGTTGCACACTGACACAGCAGCACACACACATGAGGAGCCAAACTCTCTGCAAGCACCCTTTCTTGTGCTGGATGATGAGCAGTGTGCAGGTATCTGGAGAATCAGAGACCTTAGCTGCTGTTTTAAAAAGAGCCAATGCCAGACGGGTCCAAGATGGACCCACTGCTGGCCATCAGTGACAGTGATATCTCAGTGACCTCTGGGATAACATGTTTAAAAAAGGGTAAAAAACTGTTGCACAACAGCATGCAGAAAGAGGAGTGTGAATATGTGAGAACAACTCTGCAGACAGCCAGGCCAGTGCAGGAGGAGTGGAGGGGGTGCTCCAGGCCCAGAGCAGAGGTTCACCTGCAGCCTGTGGTGCAAGCCATGGTGAGGCAGCTGTGCCCCTGCAGCCAAGGAGATCACAGGGGAGCAGAGATTCACCAGCAGCCTGGGGAGGACCCTACGCCAAAGCGAGGGGATACCCGAAGGATGCTGTGACCCCAAGTGAAGCCCACACTGGAGCCACTCCTGACAGGACCTGTGGCTCCATGAAGAGAAGAGCCCAAGTTGGAGCAGGTTTGCTGTCAGGACTTGTGACCTTGTGGGGGACCCACATTGGAGCAGCCTGTTCCTGATTCAGGGCTGTAGCCCATGGGAAAGATTCACACTGGAGCACTTTGTGAAGAAGTGTAGCCCATGAGAAGTACCCATGTCAGAGAAGTTCATGGAGCACTGTCTCCCACGACAGGAGCCTCCAGCTGGATCAGGGGAAGAATGTGAAGAGTCCTCCCCCTGAAGAAGAAGGAGCAGCAGAGACAATCTGTGATGAACTGACCACAACCACCTTTCTCTGACCCTCTGTGCCACCAGGTGGGAGGAGATAGAGACAGTCAGAAGCTAAGTTAAGCCCAGGAAGAGGAGAGGGACGAGGGAAAAGTGTCTGTGAGATTTAGTTTTATTTCTCATTATCCTACTGTGATTTGATTGTTAATGTAATAGTTTCCTGGAGTTAGCTCTGTCTGTGACAGTAATTGCTGAGTGATCTGCCTCTCCTTATCTTGACCTAGATAATCTCTAGAGGTCCCTTCCAACCCATACCATTCTATAATTCTATGACCCACGAGCCTTGTGTTCTGTTTTCTTGCCTCTGTCCAGCTGAGGAGGGGACCAACAGAGCAGCTTTGGTGAGCACCTGGTATCCAGACGGTGTCAATCCACCACACCTGAGCAAGCCTGACTATTGCAGACCATTTCTTGGACCACACATCCAAGGAAAAGCTGTGTGTGACCTGATCTAGGGGGACCTGCTTCTGCAGAGGGGTTGGACTGGATGATCTCTAAAGGTCCCTTCCAACCATACCATTCTGTGATTCTGTGGATATTAGATAAAGCTGTTAGAATACATTCCTCCCTTACTGAGCAAGTATCTTTTTGTGGAGATAATAGTTCTTTTAGTGGAGTGAGGGAGCAACAGAAGGATGAAGTTGCATTGATTGAGTTGAGCTCCTGTCAACTTAAGAGCTTTTGAGATCCTTCTAGCAGTGTCTCTTTTACTTCACAGGGACATAAGTAACATAAGTATCCTACCTCAGCCAGAAAGGGGAATTCATGTAGAGTCTTTTTGCTTCATGTTAATACACCAATTGGTGGTCCAGCGCCATCATCTGTTCTGCTCTTCTGTGGCTTATGACCGTGATAAAGTTAGTGTATATAATTGCTGCCTGTTATTCATATATCAGTGTAAAGAGACCAGTAATTTTATAGATGTGAACAAGGAACTAATGTTGTAGAAGTGCTACCCAAAGCCAAGAAAGTCAGAAACGGGAACACTGACTTTGCCTTTTTGAAGAAGTAATCACTCAGTGAATGAAAAGCATTAAAGAATAGTTTTGTTCCCTAATACCAGAGACACGTTGAAACTTGTTCCTTCTAAAAGAAATGGATGTTATTCTAAAAAGCCATCACCAGTGTCTGGCATTGCTTCCTCTGGGCATCAAATATCAAATATCCTGTCTGCCTTGTCCCTGAACTCTTTCTAAAATGAATCTTGCAGTCCTGGGACAGTATTCCTTGGAAATCTTTTAAAATGCTATCAAGATGGCCAAGATCTAACCAGTGCTGGGCACCACAGCCATGGCTCACGTGGTATTCTGCGTAGCTTTCTAATTCCGAGGGCATTTCCAACAACTCAGCCAGAACAAAACCCAAAGGGAGAAGAAAATGTCCCTGGTTTAGGGATGATATGTGGTGTAGGGGAGCAGATTTTCACTTGGGCAGGTTCTGCAATGGTGATCTGTGGTCTGCTGGATCCCACAGTCCTGGCCCATTGGGGCAGCTTGACTTGGCTTGCTGAAATCCAAATAGAACTGATATCTTAGTGACAAATTATGAAGTTTGAACACTGCTTGAAGTTTCCTGGAACCTTACAGATGTGCTCAGTGGCAGAATAAAATCTATCCCAACTTCCACCTTAACTAAAGGATGCTGTATGAAATCTGTGATGTTAATGGACCGAGTAGGAGCCTGGAGCTCTGAAACCCTCAAGTATGTGGGTTGGAGCACTCTCCTCTCTGAATCACCCCCAAAGGCTACAGCTCTATGAAGGTTACTGTTTAGCCAGCAGTAGTGGTACAGTGTGTACATTCTGGCTTGACATCACTGGGGCAGTTAATTTTTACTGAGCTCTATTTCATATATTTTTACCCCCAAGCACGTGAGTTTGGCTTCCAGCCATCTATGTACATAGCTGCTTCTTTGTGGGGGACAAAGATATACAATGAACAAACCCATGTAGAATGGCAGGATCCTGGTCACAGAGGAGTCTTCTGCCCCAGAAAACCAGGATGTGCATTTACCCTGCACACTGCCCTGCACACATGCTGTGTGACCTGATCAAAATTACTTCTTTTTTAGTGTTTTATTTTAATTGAGTCATTTTTATTGCATCCCAAAGGGGACTGAAGCAGAACTGCCTCATTGTCTTTTTGTTTCTCTGAAGCAATTTATCAAATGTGCTCCCAAGAGAGATGGAGAAGGCATGATGTTAAAGGCAGCATCTGTTGCATTCCCTGCTCAGAATGCTTAGGCTGCATCTTTTACACAGAAAAAATCAAGTTAATTGGTTTTATTGCTGCTCGTGTGTTTCTTATTTACTACTGGTCCCTTCCAAAGCTGGTAGTGCCATTAGTGTGTTAATTGTTAGCCTAAATTAAGCCATCTGATTTTGCCTGAAGTAAGGAACAATTTTTCAGCTGATTTGCTCGGTGAACGTGACAGCAGAAATAAGCAGCTATGAAAGGAGATCTGGTCAATGGCATGGCCTGAAGGGAGAATGAATGTGTGTTGTAGCCATTTTGTTTTCAATGAAGGATCCACAGAAGTCAGCACACTGGATGAGAGGGCCTATTGAACATCAAATAAAGGAAGGGAAGACAATTTCCAAGAGGGTTGCCTCTCCATGCACGGTTCTCAGTCACTACCTGGCTATCTAAGCCAAGCCAGTCTTTCCTCAGGCAAAACAGGCCGTAGTGATAGCCATGAGAGTCCTTCTCCCAAATAACAGTGAGAGCAGTCATGAGAGTTTGGAAGAACCAGAGTAATCTCTCTCTGCTGACAGACCTAGAGCAGGGATTGGAAAACAACCCAGAGGCCTCGTGAGGCAACAGTCAGAGTCAGAAGCTCTTCAGAGGTGATGGGTATCTGCCCTCTCCACTCTGTATGGAACCACTCTTTATGGAACCACTAGTTGCAGGGCACCATGGGGGTGAGTGGACAGCTGGGTTTCAGCACTGGGCGTCTTTCAAATGTTAAGTAGCTGGTAGAGTCCCCTCAGCACCAGCACACAGCTGAACACTGAAGTAATAGATGTCTTTACTATGTATGGAAAATGTTACATTAAAGCAATAGCATCCTTTTTTAAAGCATGCCAGAACTTAAAGTGTCTACCATGATGTTACTAACTTGTGCTTTTAATTCCTGGTTAATAACTATTTTCTAAGCATAGATGGTAGCTGTACAGTACCCTTTATATTGTGAGGATTAGCATCTGTGAATAGGGCCTTTGAGACATGCCGTGTGTGTGTGATTAGTTCACTGGTTCCTGGGCACGGTTTTAAAGAATTATGCTGAATAAATGAGCCGTTACTTTGGGTTGGTTTTTTTTTTTTGGTCTTTTTGCAGTTCTGATCTTTCTGTGTGATTGCAGCTTGATCAGTGTTGAAGTCAGCACTTTTGTTTTTCTTCTTTTCAAAGTAAAGAGCATTTTCGTTAGAGTTCCCACAATTAACTGTGGGAAGATCTCTGCCCCTCTAGAATAATCTTGTGAGAGAAGTGCTTGATGTAGAGAGCAGCCCAATTACGATTGATTCTTTGTCACTCCTATAGACTTAAAATGGAAATTGTTTTCAGCCTCCTGTAAAAAAATGAGACTTTTTCTAGCAAACATTTCCCATTAGAACTCCAAACAGCAAGCTGATCTGAACTTAACGGGGGGGGGGGGGGGGGGNGGGGGGGGGGGGGGGGGGGGCGGGGTGAGCCATAAGAGAAAGATGTAAGCAGCAAAAATGCATTTCTCTGTTGTTAGAGCTGATAGTAATCACCAACACAACTCCTGCTGTTGTAAGCAGATAAGAAGGCAAGGGGAATTTGCCAAGAGGAGTCATCAAGTTAGAGCCCGTGATTTGTGCTGATTAGAGAGCACCATGGGCAAAACACAGTTTCTCCAGAGACAGATGTGGAGGAGGTTGTTTCTTTGGGGTTAGCCCTGCCTAAAAAGGGGCTTGAAAAAGTCCCAAAATATCTGAGTAGAGATCAGTCATTGGGAATAATGCTGTCCTGGGTATTGGAAGAATCACTTCTATTCTTTGTAATAACAGCAAAGAGGAGAAAAATAAACCAAATGTCTAAAGCTTGTTTCAAGGATACTGTCCTGCAGTTCCTAATTTTATTAAAAAGAAAACATTTTCCTTTAAAACTTGAAGACTTGTGTGTTGAGAAGTGGTTTGCCTTTGTGCAATCACATATACTGTTGCCTATGTAAAAACTGTTGCCCATGTTTCACTTTTTGTGATTTTTGATGGTGAATGCAAGAGGCAAAAACTGGGGTCAGCTATCCAGGAAAAAAAAAAAAAAAACAGCCTTGCAAAGGCAGATTTGGCTTGATCAAAGCAAATGTCACAGCAAATAGTGATCCACTCAGATCTAACTGGAGCTCCATTGACTGTCTCTGCAATAGCCATCCACATGACTGATGTTGGTAAATGGGTGAGAAGAATCATGCTTTCACTGTTTGAAGGGCCAGCGGTAAGCTCCCTGGCAAAGGACATGTAACAAGGCCTGAGGTAGAACCATCAGCCTCCCCTTCATTTACCAGAATTAATTTCACTAGACACTCTCCTGCACTGAGGCAGAGTTTGCTTCCCAAAGCAAAGATGTGAAATGTGCAGCACGAGTGGCTCTTGAGTGAAGTTGCCATTAAGGATGTTTAACCTTGGGGTTTTGAGATGAGAATTTAACTTGTTATTAGCAGTCCCTTGAGGTCTCGTTTCCATGTCAATGAATCTCCTGGTTTTGTGCTCAGCGGCTCATTACCCTTTGTTTTCAAGTTTCACCTGTTTCATTTTGGACTTACTAATGTTATTACAGGACTCCTTTTTCTTCTTTCTTTTTTTCTCCCTTCTTAGGGGGTTGTTTATCACCATCCATGACAAAGGCCATATTGCAACAATGCTAAACTCTTGGCCTGAAGAAAATATTAAGGTATGTAGCATATTGTCTGAAATTACAGGGAGTTGGGTGCAAGATGGGATTTTGAATGGAAATGCACAGCATTATTTGCAGAATTCCCTATTTAAAAGGACAAGAAAAGAATTATTCCCTTCCTCGGAGGGTTTTGAGGCTGGGCTTGAGCTTCAGTTTCCAGTCCAGGCTGGACTTCAGAGACTCGAACGTCATGTGTGTATGTGGTCAACAACAGCTTTATCAAAGGTAGCAGGACCTTGGTCAATAAAAGGAGTGTGCTATTTTAATAACAAGTTTGTACAGAGAATCACAGAATCACAGAATCTTAAGGGCACAAAGGGACCTCAATAGATCATCTAGTCCAACCCCCCTGCCAGAGCAGGACCTCCTAGAGTAGAATCATAGAATGGTAGGGTTGGAATGGACCTTTAGAGATCATCCAGTCCAACCCCCCTGCAGAAGTAGGTCAACCTAGATCAGATCACATAGGAACGTGTCCAGATGGGTCTTGAAGACCTCTAAGGAAGGAGATGCCACAACCCCTCTGGGTAGCCTGTACACAGGAACTCGTCCAGATGGGTTTGGAATGTCCTCAGAGAAGGAGACTCCACAACCCATCTGGGCAGCCTGTTCCAGTTCTCCCTCACAGTGAAGAAATTCTTCCTTTTATTTCTTTGGAACTTTTTGTGTTCCAGCTTGTGCCCATTGCCCCTTGTCCTATTATTGGACATCACTGAGAAGAACTTGACTGAGAGCAGTGGTCCTAGTGAAGAAATAAGATATGTGTGATGCAGAATCGTGCAGCTAACTTATAACTCATTAGAGGTATTAAAGCTCTTTAAGATGTATCTGTAACTGACTTGCATGTAGGACTCCTTCCCAAATCCAATGAGTCATGCAGCATCCAGAACACTGGCAGCTCTACAAGTACTATTTGATATCCAGCAACTGAAAATATTACTGACACTCCACCCAAAAAGTGATCCTGTGAAGTGTTTTTTCACTAGAGCTTGGGGCTGGGCAAGTCCCTGGCATGAAATAAAGTCAATGCTTATGACAGGTCTTGCCAGTCACCTCATTCCTTTAGTCTGAAAGTGCATGTGCCTGGGAATTTCCCCAGCTATTGACAGATCTTTGGTCCCCTATCAGTCAGCTATTTCTTGCAGGAACAAGAGGTTTGGCAGCTGAGAAAATCTTGCAAGCATTTTCCATTTCTAAGGGGAAAGAAAGAATTGGAATTTACCGTGTTTCCAGAAAAAAAGAGTAATCACATCCCTCTAACCTTGTCTTTGGAACCATGGAGCACAGATGCAAATTAGATATTTTGTCCTTGCTCTGCTCTGTCCAAAGATCTCAGTATTTCCATTTCTTTTTTACTCTTAGCACTGTGAGCAGAGCTCATTGCAGCTAACAGAGATGTTTTTGCAGATGGGGAAACTGGCACTGGAAGATTAGAGGCTGCTGTTGAAACAGCCCCCTCTGGCACCCAAAACACACCATAGGAAGGGCAGTGGTCCATGAACGAGATTCAGACTATGTGCTTTCCAAGTTTGCCAGACTACAAAGGCAGCTAATTGCATCTGTATCAGGGTTCTCTGTGCCTTTGTACACAGACTTTGCTGTGCCTGAACTGGTAGGCACTGGAAGGCTTTGGATTTTGAGATAAGGCACCTGCACTGCACCTAAGGCCTTGCCTTGGAGGGACTCAGGTTTTGAAAAGACTGAATACCAACACTAGTAAGTCCTGTTAAACACAATGAAGAAATACCTAGAGATTCTGCCCACATTTTGCTTTGTGGCTTATTAGAGCTTCGGGCAGCAGGAGTTACTGTGGAAATGGGAAATCTGGATTGTAGGCCTGGATCCTCTACCTGGAAGGGTTGGAAAGGTACTCTGCTGAGCTTAGCAAAGCCTCAGCCAAGCTCTGATGTGTCTCACCTCCACCTCTAGAGCTGGGCTGCACATCATAGTGCCAGAAGTAGAACAAGAGAGAGGAGCCATTTCTGAACAGACTTCTGGGGCAGTGGGAGGGTTTTGTGTCTCTTCCAGGGTGGCTAATGAATCCTGCCATGAAGAAACAGTAAATGGAATGCCCATAGCCCTCATCAATGCTTCCACTAGCTAATTTTCTCTCTAGTTCCTTAATCTTGTACTCTTTTCTTCATGATGGCCCAGATAAAGCAGAGGGAATTAAGAGAATCATGCAGGATAATGTTGTGGTAGGGTGTCATCTGTCAGCTCTGAGTTCAAACCACCTCGAAGGACAATCTAGAAACTGTATCTCCTATTCCTAGACAAGTGTGGTGCCCTGCAAACTACTGGACTGGCCTCCCTCCTTCCTTCCATGGGATGGTCACCCTAGAAGTGCTCTAAGGATCGGAATCCTCTCAGGGTTAGAGGCTGTTCAGACTCACCCTTCCATTTTCTGTTGGTGCACTCAGGGCAGGGGTTTGTTTCATCTGTCCTCAGGCAGCTGACGCAGAGAAGGGGCAGTGCCAGCAGTGACACTTGCCTCTCTGCACTGCTTTGGCAGCTTGGAGATCAGCCAAGATGCTCTGCAGTGCTGCTGGGACAGAGGTCTCCTACTTAGCCATTGCAAAACTGGGCTGGCCACCTACAGCCTGTGGCCCTGAGTCATCTCAGCTAACTTCAGCTGCCTGAAGGCTCAGTGCCTCATCTCACTTTGTGAGACACGCAGTGATGAGTGAGGGAGATGAGCATCTTCAAAGAGAAATACCGCTTTCATCCCTTCCCAAAACAGCTGCTGGAGGGAGGAGATATACTCCTGAGGTTTGTGTCTCTCCCCATCAGCTATCAAAGAGGATTAGAATCAGTTAGACGATTGGCTTAAATGGCCCACCCAACCTTTACCCAAAGCCTTGACTAGAGTCATCAAGAAAGTTTGTAGCACAGCTGGAAGCAGAAAACAGGTTCCTAACTGCAACAGCAGTGGTTCAGTACGAAGGGTCTGCCCTGCTCAGCCCGAGGTGCTTGATGCTCAGCCTGTTTGTTGAGGTTTGATTGCACAAATGTGAGCAATTAACAACAGTATTACCTTGGGATACGGGGTACCAGCCGAAACTTTGGGTGTGTTTATTCAATGTTTCTTTACATCCAGAGAGCCACAAACAAATGTGAATCCAGTTTCCCCTCTCTGATACAGACAGCAGACATGGTCTGTTTTCCATTCACCTGTATTTTTCAGTATTGGTACCTATAGAGTGCAGCACATCTAAGACTGAAGAGATTTTGTCTCTCTGGTGCATATGTAAGTGCTACCGAGAAGTTTTTAGGCTTGCCCAAGAATTTATTTGAATGAAAGGAGATCTGTGCTTCAGAGAAACATTCTGGTTCATCAGATTTTTTTTGTCTTAAAAAAAACACAACAGATATTTCCTGCATAATTAGATTTTTTTACTCCTTTTCATTGAATTTGCAGCAGTCCCAGGACAGACCTGTCACAGGGCACAGGCTTGCTGCATTCCTTGTTCACATTACTGCCTTCCAGTCCCAATTGCATCCTCTGGGTGTGGTTAAAAAAGTGAGCACACTCCCAAAAACAGATGGAGCCCACCCAAAAAGAGACTTTCCCATCACTAAGACTTTGCATTGACTCTGGAGGAAAAACAAATAGGAAAATGTTTGAAAATGGAGGCAGATAAGTGTTTCACTGCCATGGCTGTGAATTTCCTATGGCAGGGCCTTTTCACCCATTAGCCTAGGGGTAAGTGTTCAGTCTTTTGCAGTGGTTTTAGCCCTGGCTGGGTGCTAGGTGCCTATCAAGCCATTCCATCACTCCCCCTCCTAAACTGGACAGGGGAGAGAGAAATTGAATGAGAGGTTTGTGAGTTAAGGACAGGGAGATCACTCAGCAATTAGTGTCACAGGCAAAACAGACACAACCCAAATCTTAAAACACCTCCCCCCACCNTCACAGGATCAGCCCCATGCACTAGTACAGGCTGGGGACTGAACTGATCTCTGTAGGGAGAGACCCAGGAGTCTCCTTCTCTGGGGACATTCCAAACCCTCCTGGATGAGTTCCTTTGTAACCTACTCTAGGTGATCCTGCTCTGGCAGCAGGGGTTGGGCTAGATAATCTTTCAAGGTCCCTTCCAGCCTTTAAGGTTCTGTGATTCTGTGATAATGAGTTTGGGTTTGATTACCTGATGTTGCCTATTCCACAACTACTCTACAGCAGTGTGAAAACATGACCTTGTTCCTTCCAAAGATGCAGTTCATAAGCATGAGCACTTTTGTACAGAGCTCTTTTTCCAGAAAAAAGTAAGGGAAAAATCAAGGCCATATCAGTTTTTGTGCAGCTTCTGGTCGTAAACTGAGGATGCACAAAGAGCCATGGTGGCTGGGCTCTTCTACAGAGTTGGTGAACAGAGCTGCTCCCCTCTCTCCCTGCAAGCAGCTACCCACCAGCCACACTACCCCAAAAATGAACAGTCCTTTGTCATAGAATTATAGAATCTTAGAATGGTAGGGGTTGGAAGGGACATTTAGAAATTCATCTAGTCCAACTCCTCTGCAGAAGCAGGTCAACCTAGATCAGGTTGTACAGGAACATGTCCAGGCAGGTCTTGAAGATCTCCAAGGAATATCATTAACTGCTAATTAACATGGTGTCACGTTGAAGGAGCAAATACCTGTTGCACAGTGCAACTGCAAAATGGCATTGGTGTGAAGACAGGGAAGCTGCTTTTCCTTCTGGAGCCTCCAACAATCTCTTTTGATCTTCCTAGGCTATCGTGGTGACAGATGGAGAAAGGATTCTCGGTTTAGGAGATCTAGGAAGTTATGGCATGGGTATCCCAGTGGGGAAGCTTGCTTTGTACACAGCCTGTGGTGGAGTTCACCCACAACAGTGTCTCCCTGTCCTGCTGGATGTTGGCACAGACAACGAGGTAAGACTCACTGTTTTTATAAACCTGTCAGAGGGGAGAAGGAATTGAGATTAATGCTTATCTGAGCCAGTTCCCTAAATGTGGAGGCAAAGCCAGAGACATCAAAGATGAGACAGTGGCTAGGCCAGCACTGCAGGGATGTGGGCAGGTTTCATTCCTGTTGGATGCTCAAGAAACTTTTGCTTTTATGAGGAACTGAAATAAACACTAAATATCCTCATGCCCTCCTGGTGAGAAGACTCAGAATGTTGCCAGTTGACTCTTCAGCTCCAACTTTCATCATGGCAAGGTAAGTTGAAGGAGTCTGTACAGGAAGTTCTAGATTTATTCTTCTTCTGGTAGTTGTGAGACAATGGGCAGATACTCATGTCTGCGTGGAGGTGACTGTGTTCCAGAAAATGGAGAATCCCTGGTGAATGGTTTGGGGATGATTCATTTCAGTGTTTGTCAGATTGCACACGTAACTGCACATGATAACCAGACAAGAAGGCTCCATCTGTTTGTGGATTTTTGCTTTATGACTGTGTCTCAGAAAGGCCAAAGTGCAACATTTTGGCCATGCCAGAATGGACATCTGTGGGGATGCCTTTTCTAAAATGACTTTCCTGTAGTTATTTGTGATGACCTGGCTTTGTCCATTTTTTGTAAAAGGTTCTTGAGCCTCTCGTGACCCTGAGCAAACCAAACAAATTGTGAGAGATAACAAATTAGGGGTATAAGAGCTTTGAGTTTCTGTATGAAGACACATGAACGCCAACATTTACACACATGCTATGCTCATTGGAAAGCTAAATTTTATGCACTCTTTTCACATCAGCCCCAAGTGGCTCACACTGGACGTTGGAAAAGAATGAAAGAAAGTAAAATCGGTGGCCACAGATTGACAATTGCCTCTTTGACCTCTGGTCCCACGATTATTTTAGCCCTTTAGAACAGAGGTCATGGACTGGTGGAATATCAATGTGCTCAGATTCTTCTCAGCCTGGCCCGTGGTCTGTCCTGAAAAGTGGGAACTCTTGAGTTTGGACTCTCTGAGGCTAAAGCAGGAATTAAGTCTTAGTCGCTCACTTGTTGGAATTTTGTCAATACAGCATTGTACTCGACTTTGACTCCTCCATCTCTTCCTTCTCCATCTTTTCCTTCTCCTCCATGCTGGTCTGCACACCACCAAAAGCTGGCATGCTCTGAACCCCCCCAGATGGAATTTCCCTCCAGAGAGACCCTCGTGTAAGTTCTTCCCTTCCCATGTGAAGCTTTTGACCAGGCGTGACCATCTGTTTCAATCTCAGCATCCAGGGGACACTAAAATCCAAAGTGGCACCTGTGACTTTTAGGTATCTCCAAAGGTCAGATGGTGGCAGAGAAAGAGACTTCCAGAGTCAGTCTTAGGCATTTTTGCTCTGCCCAAGATGAAGTATCCAAGATCTTCTTTCTCTGTGAAAGCAATTTCCACACCTGGGAAAGTTAGAAGTTCTGTTTTCCAGCAACATCATCAATAGATTTCCTCACAATATAGATTATTTATTTATTTAATGGCTTTCAAATGTGTGTAAACCCAGCTTAACTAGACCCTAACTACATTCTAGGAGCATCCTGCCCCACAAGTAAAGTCAGTCATCAGTGCAGAAATAGGATACCTCTTACAGGCCTGCATCCTGTTCATTTCTGCCTATTAACACATAATGAGCCCAGGGTGACTAACATAGGATCCTCTGCTCAGAACACAGTAAATATGGCAGTCATATTTATAGCATCAGTTCCCAGTGTGTCTTTCTGACATTTCATAATACTTGTATACTCCTTCAGCAAGCTGGTCTTCTTTCAAAGCTTGGCATTTCTCAGCATGCCTGTGGGAGCATTTTATACCCCACAAAGCAGTCCCAGGGCACACGGCGCTGTAGGAGCAATCAGTGAGGTAACACAAAGGAATCTGCTTCTTGTTTCATGGCCCTGAACAGTTAATGTCTCAAACTCTGAGGAAAACCTCTTTCACCTTTCCTTCTAAGGGAAAACAGCTGTGGCTGTAAAATCTCATTGTAACTTACCTGCCAATATTTAGGGCCCGTATGGCTGCTGAACAGTAGGGTTTTGATAGTTTGTCCCCTTCTGATGTGGATGATTCGGTTCCTGAAGCTGGGAGGGAAGTAGAGATGTTTTGCAGTCACTCATGGAGATGTCTCCTGCCACTGTGTCTCCTGTGATTTCCCTCAGATGTGTGCAGTTTAGATATTGACAGGGTCCTTTTTGGGTGGCTTAGGGGTCTTGACTTAACATCTACTGATTAGGTTGGAAGGATGGCCTGTTTTTTTTTTTATTCCCAACAAAAGCCAAAAAATAAACTAATCTGTTGTATGAAAATACCTTGCCTTGACACCTGCAGGTAACTGGAGGTGAGTGGTAACTGGAGGTGAGTGGCAAGGTTTGGAAATATTTTGACATCTCATCACTGGTTCTGTTTAGCTGAAAGCTGGCATCTAAAGGCCTGTATGATACTCATCAGTTCAGGTTGCTTCAGACAACCTTCGCTGCACAAAGCAATGGGCAACTGGTAACCTCAGTGCAAAGCTGAACATCAAGCACTCCCCATACAAGGTCAGTTTTATTCACTAGGAGCAAGGCACCTTGGCAGAGAGCTGTGGTAGAGCTGTTCGGAGAATGCAGAGCCCCATTTCCTCTGTCAGTCAAGAAGCATTACATCCCTCTGACTTTATTAGTCCATAGCTTCTTAGGGAACATGCTGCTCAGGAAGAACTGTGCGAGCTGGCCTTCACTGCGTAATAAGTAAAATGAGTGTGACCACAACAGACAAACCTTTTTGGGTAGGCTGGGACATAAATCTCCATCCCTGCATGGAAGAGAAGATGTCAACAGAATTGCTTTGTGTCCTAGGCTCTCCTGAGTGATCCACTCTATATTGGACTGAAACACAAGAGGGTTCGTGGGAAAGAGTACGACGAACTGATTGATGAGTTTATGCAGGCAGTTACCAACAAGTAAGTGGGATTATGTACGTGGCTCCTCTGGGCTGCTTCCATTTAAGAACAAATGTTGCAACTCGTGAAATAAACATTAGTCTAATTGATCATCCAGGCAAAGAAAGGTCATTTAAATGCAAGTCTCCTGGGTGGTCTACAAATGACTCTTTGTGCTTGAGCTCTCTGGGTCAAATATATTTGTCTTCAGAGAACTGGAATGGGACTGACTATTTATAACCATTTCCTGTCCTTATAGGCCAGAGGTGTCAAACATGTGCCCTGTGGGCCGTGTCTGGCCTCCATCATGCATTTATGAGCCTCATTCAGCATGGGCAGAAACTAAACTTTGGGTTGTTTACATTTTGTAAAGGAAGTTTCTAGCTCTCGCCATTATGAAGGAAATCATCTAACTGGCAATGGCATGTTACACCCTGGGGTAATGTCTGTGTGAGTTTGCAGACCCCCTGTCTTCAGCTTTGTTAAAAACAGGAGCTTCCCCCATGGCATTTATGTCTGTGGAGTGAGCAGGCCAGGATTATAAACAGTGTCTTTTTAACAGTGGGACAAACCAAATGTGTATGTCCATTCTTACTATCTGTGAGAAAGGATGTCTGATGCACCTGGGAGGAAGAGATCCGCAACCTGTGGGCTGTATGTACATCTCTTGTGCTGCATTGAGTTCCTCCTTCTGAAAAAAAAAAACCAAAAAGTAATATTTCTATTACTATCTGGAGAGATTACCATAAGAAGGAAACTGAGAACAGCTATTAAGGGAAAAAAAAGTAGTATCTGGAAAGCCCCAAGCTCCTAAGCAGCTTTTTCTGCAGATAGTGTTGGTAAGGAGCAGTGGAGAATGCAGTCTGTGCCTGATCAATAGTCTGCTGCCTGTCTGTATCTTGTAGGGTCCTCTGTGTGTCCAGCAGCTGTAGGGATGTATGTTCCTGCATAGCTGGAAGGGAGCGGTGTACATGTGTTAGCAGTTCCTCCTGTGTCTCTTGAGGCAGGAGGTGTCACCTCCAGTGTTCACGGATAGCAGCTGCCCAGCCACTGAGAAGCTTGTGTGTGCACAGTGACTGCCCAGCTGGCTATGAGGGGAGGGAGAACAGCTGACATGCTGAGGACCCTTCAGTCACAGCTGACAAACCAAGTTCTTGTTGTTGTTCAAACAAGTTGATGACACAAACCTGGGAGGAGTGGCTGATTCACCAGAAGACTGTGTTTCCATTCAACGAGATCTAGACAGGCTGGAGAGGAACAGGACAGAGAGGAACCTCGTGAGGTTCAGGAGTTGAGCCTCATGAGGTTCAACAAGGGCAAATGCAGAGTTCTGCACCTGGAGAGGAAAAACCCCATGCACCAGTACAGGCTGGGGATTGACCTGCTGCAGAGCAGCTCTGTAGAGAGAGACCTGGAAGTCATGGTTGATAATAAACTAACCATGAGCCAGCAATGTGCCCTCCTGGCCCAGAAGGCCAATGGCATCCTGAGATGCATCAAGAAGAGTGTGGACAGGAGGTCAAGGGAGGTTCTTCTCCCTCTCTCCTCTGCCCTGATGAGGCCTCATCTGGAGTCCTGTGTCCAGTTCTGGGCTCCCCAGCTCAAGAGGGACGGAGAACTGCTGGAGAGAGTCCAGTGCAGGGCCACCAAGATGATCAGGGGACTGGAGCATCTTCCTTATGAGGAAAGGCTGCAAGACCTAATGCTGTTTAACCTGGAGAAGGCTGAGGGGACACCTTATCGACACTTAAAAATACCCAGAGTGGGTGACAAGAAGATGGTGCCAGTCTTTTTTCTGTAGCGCCCAGTGACAGGACAAGGGGTAATGGACAAAAGCTGGAACTCAGGAAGTTCCACTGGAACACAAGGGAAAACTTCTTTGCTGTGAGGGTGAGGGAGCCCTGGCACAGGCTGCCCAGGGAGGTTGTGGGGTCTCCTTCTCTGGAGGTTTACAAACCCACCTGGACACATTCCTGTGTGACCTGATCAAGGTGAAACTGCTTTATCATGGGATTAGGTTGGATGATCTCTAGACATCTCTTCCAATCACAACCATTCTGTGGTTCTGTGATTCTGAGTGGGACGAGTGTGTCATGGAGAATTTCAGCTTCCATCAATGTGGTGGTTCTGTTGTGCTACACCCTGGGCACATGCAGTGCTGCAGTTAGGACAACAGTCCCTCCTCTGGTGCTCAGCAGTCTGCTGCAGACCTCTCCCCTGGGATGGCCAGACAGTACTCCCACCTGCCCAGCTGCAGCCTCCCACTTACTCTGTAAAGATCCTTTACACTGCCAGACTGTGACACAGCCCCTCTTTCTGTGAATATGAACACGATGCTGCCTTGCCCATTGGACTAGAAATACCTAAGGGTGACTGCAGGAAGAGGATTTCATATCTGTGCTCTGATTTATCCTTCTTTGTGTTTGATAGAAAAGCTTGGCTGAAATATCAGTTGATTACAGTGTAATATAACTAGACTTTTGTGAGTAATCTAGGGGAGAGAAATTCTTGGAGGCTAGAAAACTAGTAAAACACAACTAGGAAATCACAGGAGGCTCTGCAAATAGAAAAGATTTAAGAGTTGTCAGGGTTGATTTCTGGGGGTTTTGTTTGTTTTGATTGTAGTCACTAATTAATCATTCAAGGAAACTATCCCACTTCCTTCTGGTCAGGAGACCACAGGGCTATTGCAGTGTTGGTGCTGATGGTGGAATGGGAACAATAGAATGAGTACCCAGATGATGGTCTCAGCTATCATATGTTTGGCTCTGAGAATTATGCTTGTGCTGTTAAGTGCAAAGTGTATTGCGTGAGCTACTCCTGCAATGTCAGTGATGGGGCCAGAAGGACAATTTGCTTTTTCTCTGTGTGCTGCTGGAGAGGAAGGATTGGCTGTTATTTTCCTGTGTGTGGTTTACATCAGCTAATGTCCACATTGAAGGGCAAAGACACTCAGTCATGAAACAATAAACCCTTATCTTGTGAGGAGGTGATGTCACGTCTAATGCTTTCATCCAAATACTGAAAATGGAGTTCTTGGGGCCCCTGTCCCAGCTTTTCTATTTATCTTAGCCAGGATGAATTGATTGAACACAGGAAGCCCTCAAAAAGTTCTCTGCAAAGTGAGGCTGGGGAATTCCACTTTGCACTTCTCCATTCAAATCTGTAGAGTATTTGGAGAGCTTTGATTCCTAGATTCATAGAATCATTATGGTTGGAAAAGACCTTTAGGGTCATCAGGTCCAACCACTAACCTCACACTGCCAGGCCCAGCACTAAACCATGTCCCTCAGCACCTTGTCTATGTGTCTTTTAATTATCTCCAGGCACAGTGACTCCACCACCTCCCTGGGCTGCCTGTGCCAGTGTCTAACAGCCCTCTCAGGGACAAAGTTCTTCGCAATATCTAATCTAAACCTCACCTGGTACAACTTGAGGCCATTTCCTCTTGTCCTATTGCTTATTACTTGGCAGAGGAGACCAATCCCCACCTCACTACAACCCCGTTTCAGGTAGTTGTAAAGAGTGATCACACCTCCCCTCAGCCTCCTCTTCTCCAGACTAAACACCCCCAGTTCCCTCAGCTGATCCTCATCGAACTTCTGCTCCAGACCCTTCACCAGCTTCGTTGTCCATCCAACTGAAAGGAGCTCATTACCCTATGTCAGCATTCTGACCACCAGTATACTTTAAAGTGTTATTGGAGTGTGATCCTCTGTGAGCTTGGGGCTGGTAAATAATCCTGGATTTGGCAAACTTGGATGAAACAGATTCCTTTGGTCTCAAATTTCCACTGGAATGACTCAGTGCAACTCAGTAGGAGCTTCTGTTAAAAAGGGAAGCAGAAATTGTTCAGAAGGTCAAGAATATGCTGCTTTTGTAGGCTGCTTCCACGTGTGGGGAAACCTGTGAGTGTTACTGCTGTGATCTTCAGCCTGCTGGGTTTTTTTCTGCAAGTCAATAATGTCACATGCAAATCCAGTTATTTGGGTTGCCATGGATGTCCTGCAAGTTCAGGATTTCCTTTTAACTTGGTGTTCATGCAGAAAACCTGTCTGCTTCCTGAGAGTACTTGAACTTCTCATGGAAACCATTTATCAGTTCCTCTGCAGGAGTACCCCCCACCCTGTCAAATCACTATTGGCACAGGGACATTTGTCACTGAAATGGAATGTGTCAGAGCCCACAGGAAAGCCCAGGAAGTGAAGATTTACTCTTCTAATGCAACAGTAATACCAAACAGATGTATTTCTAAAGCTGGAGACCACTACAGTCAGCAGAAAGGGTTCCTGGTCTCATAATAGCCACCTAGCAATGAAATGAGAATTGTTTCAGAGGCTTCAGAGTTGTTACTCAAGTTTTTTGACAAGTGTGACTTCTGGGTAATTTTTGAAAGCAAAGCCCTTCCTGAAACACCTGGATACATTTCTGCCTTTTCCTGCTGCCTAAACCTCTGTTCATTACTCTTGCACCTAAGCCAAGTGACTGAGCCCTTTGCCAATTGCTCCATGCCATGCAGTTTGCTCCTCTTGGCAAGCAACTGTGTACAAAATTTGGCCCATGGAGTGTAGCCTATGACTGAATGGTGCAGCTTGTTTTCTCACAGTGAGTTGTTTACTTTGTATAGAGAAAATACACGGCTTCAGTTCTTCCTCTCCTCAGTTACCATGGCAAAGAGCAAGTCAGTCTTCATCTTCAAGGGGTACATTTGGTACAAATGGTACATAATCAGAGCAATCCACAGACTTTCTGGAGCTTGCTTAAAGGAGCAAATTAAGGTCAAAATCAAAATGCATTGGGAGATTGTTTGTTCTGGGCCGTGGTCTCTGGACTCTGCAGAGCATCTACCCAGCCCCTGAAGTACCAGGATTCTTTCATCTTCCGATTCTTTAAAAGCAAATTACCACGGGAATGTTTTTTCCTCCTCTTTCTTTCCTCCCTTTCTTTCCTCCACATGCCAGCAAACTGTGTTCCAGAAGCCTCATTAAGCTGCCAGAATTTCACACCCCTTTCCCATCAATGCTTATTAACATCTTTGAACCGTCTACAACTGCCTGAAAGGAGGTTGTAGTGAGGTGAGGCTCAGTCTCTTCTCCCAAGTAACGAGTGACAGGACAAGAAGAAATGGCCTGAAGTTGCTCAGAGGACAATTATATTGGAGGTTAAGAAGAACTTTTTCCCTGAGGGCAAAAATAGGCACTGATAGGCACTAGCACAGGCTGCCCAGGTAGGTGGTGGAGTCACCATCCCTGGAGGTATTTCAAAGCCATGTAGAAGAGGTGCTGAGGGATGTGGTTTAGTGATGGGCTTGGCAGTGTGAGGTGAGTGGTTGGACTTGATGCTCTTAAAAGTCTTTTCCAACTAAAACAAAGCTTTTTATCAGCCATATGGCAGAGCACACAAGACATTAGAAGATCAAGCACTGAGTTTCTCAAAGTGGAAGAAAAAGTTTCTAATGAGTTTGGTTCTCCTTGTGCTTGTTTTGTATTTGATCTCTCTTTGCCTAATCCTTTCCCAGTACTTTTACCTACAGACATGCCAAATCAGGTCCCACGTGCTCTCTGATAAGCAGAGTCTGCTCCACCACAACCTGCCTCTGTTTCAGCAATTCTCCAGGACTGTGAATCACAGATTCGACAACACCTTTCAGAAACAAAATTACCAGTACAGGTGCTCATCTGATATTTATCCAGATCACAGAATCCAGGTGGGTTTTGAAAACCTCCAGAGAAGGAGATTCCACACCCTCCCTGGGCAGCCTGTGCCAGGGCTCCCTCACCTCAACAGTGAAATAGATTTTCTTATATTGAAATGGAACTTTTTGCGTTGCAGCTTTTGTCCATTACCCCTTGTCCTGTTGCTGGACACTATAGAAAAATGTGTTGCCCCATCCTCTTGACATACACTTTTCAAATACTTGTAAGTATTAATGAGGTTTCCCCCCCCGGTCTCCTCCAAGCTGAACAGCCCCAGTTCCCGCAGCTTTTCCTCATAAGGAAGATGCTCCAGTTCCCTGATCATCTTGGTGACCCTGTGCTGGACTCTCTCCAGAAGTTCTCTGTCCCTCTTGAGCTGGGGAGCCCAGAACTGGACACAGAACTCCAGATGAGGACTCACCAGGGCAGAGGAGAGGGGGAGCAGAATCTCCCTTGACCTGCTGGCCACACTATTCTTGATGCATCCCAAGATGCCATTGGCCTTCTGGGCCAGGAGGGCACATTGCTGGCTCATGGTTAGCTTATTATCAACCAGCACTCCCAGGTTTCTCTCTACAGAACTGCTCTGCAGCAGGTCAATCCCCAGCTTGTACTGGTGCTGGGGTTGTTCCTTTCCAGATGCAGGACTCTGCACTTGTCCTTGTTGAACCTCATGAGGTTCCTCTCTGCCCAACTCTCAAGCCAGTCGAGATCCCACTGAATGGCAGCACAACCTTCTGGGGAATCAGCCAGTCCTCCCAATTTGGTGTCATCAGCAAACTTGCTGAGGGTACACTCTGTCCCCTCATCCAGGTCATTGATGAAGATGTTGAACAAGACTGGCCCCAGAACCGATCCCTGTGGAACTCCACTGGCCACAGGCCTCCAACTCGATACTGTGCCATTGATCACCACCCTCTGGGCTCTGTCATTCAGCCAGCTCTTGATTCACCTCACTGTCCACTCATGCAAGCTACACTGCCTGAGCTTTCTGATGAGGATGTTATGGGAGACAGCGTCAAAATCCTTGCTGAAGTCAAAGTAGATGACATCTGCTGCTCTCCCCTCATCTAGCCAGCCAGTTGTGCACTCATAGTAAGCTATCAGGTTGCCCTAGATATTTTGTATTTATTTAGGTGCTTTGATTAACTTGGCTAATTGATCATGAAAGACTAGACTTAAGTCTGTAGGCACCACTGGCCTCCACAAAGCCCTTGTGTAGTACTGTGAACACTTAAAGTCTCTCAGCATCTGTGTGTCTGCTGGGAGACCTGCACGCCATTGCCAGTGCTCTAGTAGAGCTGGTGGCACAGACCCACTCCAACCTTCATGGGAATAGCAGGATGTTCTTCTTGACCATCTGCTCCAGTTGGTGTGCTTAGAGAGACTCTGACTCCATCCAAAAGGGAGATGATAATGGAGAGCTACCTCCACTGTCCAGTATCCTGTCTTGATATGGGATGAGCTCATCATTGAGCTCCTAAATCTGCTTTTAGCTACTGCATGATATTTAAAATTTAAAAAACCCTAAGATTTAGGTTTTAGTAGCTTGATTTTCCACTGTTGAGAAATGATTGAGTGCCAGATGTGCTGCTGCAGGAGCTTTATGGTAATGGAGTTTATTTCCTTCAGATCCTTTGGGATAACTCATTTACAGGTGTCAAAAAGCCCTTTGCCCAACGCTTTCTGTCTGTGCATCCCCCCTAAGCTAGATCTACTACAGCTGGTCTAGAAAGATGTAGCTGCAGAAGATCTGGTTGGATGGAAGGCAGGTGTGGAGGCTCCATCCATTGCTGTCAGGTAGCTCAAGGCACCTCTGAGGGTCAGCACTAACAGGTTTGCATCTCCTGCTCCTAAGAAGCCACGTACCTCCAGCTGCCATCGTTCCTCAGACCCACTGCCAGGAGGATGGTGGAATTTTGCATAAAACCGCAAGAATGGCCATAGCATCTGTTAGTGTTGGTCTTAGTGCTTTGGAGGCATGAAATATGCTGTGCAAAAGGGTTAGTGTGGAGTTTTTGGTGGCCTTTTTTTGCTGCTGTGAGGACTATAATGAGGGTTGTGATTGATCTTTGCTTGCTCTTGCCCCATCTGCTGTCTCCTAACAGCCGCTCATGGCAAATTCCCTGGCATATGACTAAGGACAGGCAGCAAGCAATCCTTGGCATACCCCACTTTTGAGTAATGCAAGATTGAGGGATTTCCTGCCATCTTTGTACTTCAAGAGTGACTGTCACTGATCTAGCACTCACTGAATGTAGAGCAGGCTCTATGCTTAAGAGCATGGTGGCTGTGTTTACATTGGCAGAAAGCTGGTGAGACTCCTCCTCAGCCTAAGAGGATAGTGAGGCAGGCAGCAGGTCCTGTGGGGTTCACAACAACTCCCTGCCATGAGACTTCTAAACCCAGGGCACAGAGTTCTGAATTTTGCATTGGCTACAATACAGAAGGCTGCATGGTTTTGCCAAACTCCCATCTATTGACTCAAAACATACATTCTAGCACAAAAGCAAATGTGATTTTGTCTCTCTCATGGCCACCATCATGACTGCTACATCAGCCATGACCTCTAATATGGGTCCTTGGGTCCAACTTTGAACATGCTATGACTAACCTTGCTCATATACATTTCCGTTTCAAACTGAAGTAAGTTATGATCATGTTTTCTAACACTATTAGAACTATTTAATGATAGAAATCATTCTGTTAAATGACATCAAGGTACTGAGTGAGGTTTTGAAGGATTTTTTCAGTTGATTCAGAACGAGAAGGTCAATTTTTTGTTTTAATTTGTCAGACTCCTAGTTTTCATTGTCAGTTTTTTAAGGGAAAACTTGCCTTCCTAATACTTAGAAGTATTAAAAATGAAAGGCTTTTTCTAATGTAACATCTGCCTGCAGCCTGTAAGCACACAGATATTGTGAGTTCCCCCTGTAAACAACAGTGCACTTGCCTGGCCCCAAGTAGAACCTTGTCTTCTTGTTGCCTCTTTACCTCTCTGAGTTTCCTCTTCTTGGCCTGAAACACATATGAACAGGTAAACAGTGCCATCCTGAAGTAAGGTTTCCCAGACATGAGTGACAGTAGAAAAGCCTTATCATTCTGGGACATACATATGCTTCTGTGTAACCTGCCCGTTCCAAAGAGCCCAACAGGCACACCAGTGCTGCCACTTGGGCTATCAGCAGCCTCAGAGGTGAGAAGGAATTCGATCTCCAAGAGTGAGCCTGAGCCTTGCAACCTTTAGGATACATACAGGAGAGTGGAGCAGCCAGGAGGATCAATCCCCCTTCCTTAACCCACAGCCCAGAGGACTGCTGGTCTGACCAGAAGCCTGCCAAGGATCATGCTAACAATTTAACACTTAAGAATGGCTTCAGGACAGTGACCAGACTCAGGTGCTAATGTTAACTTGCTAGAGGGGACTTTGTTTTTCTGATTCTAAGTCCTGATCACTTGCCAAGCATGATTTATTTTTTTCTGATGATAGGGTCCATTATGGAAAAAGATTTGAGTCTTCTCAATTTGATTTTATCTAAGACTATGAGTAGGAGTTGCAATGCAACAAAGCAGATTCCTTACACCATGAATGACTGAAAGCAGTGCTATAAAATGCCAAATTCAGACACGAACTGGAACCTTCTTCTTGTGGTTCTTTCCAAACACAGGTTTTTTTCATGTGTGTAGGAACATTTTATACTCCCTGCTCATGGTGAAAAAGAAATGTCCTTTTGATACTGGTCAGCAAAAGCACTGCATAGGTCTTCAGGTCAGCCTTGAAGTTCTGACTTGTGCAGTTTTGGTCAGATGCTTCTCAACTGGTAACTGCTGCCTAATGATTTTTTTCTTCTCTGACCTCCTGGCTTATAATGAGGCTGGATGAAGTCAATGAGATACATACAAATGAGGATGAAAGAACAAAGTTGCATAATGAGATTGTTCAGGCAATTAAAAAGTCTCTTGAATAGAGAAGCTAAAAGCAATATCATCAGGAAAACATCTGCCTGCCTCATCTGGGATTCACCCTCTTTTGTTCCATGCTTCATGCTCATCCAAGAAAGACGTACATTGTCCTCTACAGGGGATACAAACTTTACTAACAGCATCTTTCCTGATAGCACGGCCCAGAGATTTCACATAGCTCTAGGTTGATAGTAACAGTACCAGAACAGCAGTACAGTGATAAACAAAGTGGGAATACTATGCCTGGAATCATTTCTTAAAGATTTTTGGGTAGTAGTTTTTACAACAGACATGTGATATGTTTCATGTTAAGCTCCTAGAGTCATCCTTCATTAGGGTGTCTGTCTTATACTATTCTTTTGATCAACAGTATATTATTTCATTAAAAATACTGGTTTTGCAAAATGTGCTGGGCAAGGCCTAGAAGTCAAGCCAAAATGAGTGTATGGGACTATTCTATAAAGCATTTCCCAGTGAGGTTGTTTTTACAGGAAGGTTTTTGCAGAGGTTTATGACAGAGAAAGCCAGAACTTGGGTCATAATTATTTACGGCACAAACCCCCAAAACCTGCAAACTAGGGAGAATTTTTACCAAGAAAGACTAGTAATTTTTTATGATGAGGAAGAACCAACAAAGTGCATCTTTTTGTTTCCACTTCTGTAAAATGGCTAAATGAATTCCAGAGATGGTAGAGAACAGGGTCCCCAGATGGTGATCTGGCAGCCAACAGTGATCCCAGAGACATGGTGACAGTATGAAATAATGACCCTTGTGTCACCATTTACAAGTTTCAGTATTAATGCTATTGAGGCTGTGACAGTGTGAGGATAAGAATGAGGAACTGTTTTTAGAGAAAAATTTCAGTCAGTGTTTTATCTGAAAAAACCACACAGAGCCTTCAGCAAAGGATATCAGAGTTTGCCCCTGACATTAACCAGCCCCACAACAAACCACTACAGCAGAGTTTGGTTTGTAACTCCAAAAGGTCTCATTTTTGCTGAAAAGTGTGAATGTGTTGTAGTGCATGAGGGGTGGGTGTTAAGACATTAACTCACATTGTATTTAGTGACCGTGGAAGACTTTGTTATTATAGTCTCTCCCCCTCTTCTATCCAACATATCTGAATTCTTTCCAAACCACTTGTCAGAGGTACAGAAATGAACTGCACGAGCATTCTTTTCCACAGCCTGCAAATATGAGAGTTGTTCATGCCAAAGGGAAAGCTCTAGTTCCAGAAAGAGACATAGGACTGCAGAGATCCCAAGATACACACACTTCAGTGTGCCCAAGAGGAATGGGAGCGGCTTTGAATCCAAAATCAGAAGGTCAAAACCTTCCTTTTGTTGAAAAGGGAGTGAAGAACTGGGGAATGGAAGAAATCAAACTGGAGATTGACACTTGCTGTGATCCTGTTTGCCTTGTTAGTCTGAAACCTTGGTAGTCTACATTTGAGCTTTCCTTTTAGACAAAAGCAATTAGAGTCTGGGTCTTTAACTACTGTCACAGAGGCCACGAAGAAGATAGAATGTTCTAGACAGGATGTCATCATCAGTCAGAGTGAGATTACTGGAGGGAACCAGACTTAGCTGGCTGTGCCTTTCGTGGCCTGTAAAACATTCAGTCCTGATGTGACCTGACGCCCTTGGCTTTAGACTCTCCTTCAGGCTCTGGGCTGAAGGTTAGGAGATGAGTCTCCTGGGTGCGTAGAAACAGGGAGGGATCTATGAGAACTGGCAACAAACCAAGCAAGCTGACCTCAGGAGCCTCTTCCTACCACAGCAGTTTGCAAGGTCTCTCTGCAGGACCACCCTCAATTCTGAAATCCTCAGTGTAAGGATATTTAAATATGGCAGAGGGGATCTTCAGAAATCCTTATTGAAATACTCAAGTTACAAACACTTTTTCTGTTACAAGACCTCCTGCACCTGTAGACAGCCAGCATTGAGGGTACTAACTGGGACTGCATTGACATCAGATGTCACAGGGTAAACACAGCACAATTTCTTAGCAGGTTAGACAACAGCACACCTCACTAAAAATGAGGCCTCCAAAAAGAAATCATGCATTTTGGTTTCCTAATGGGGACTACAATCTGTCCAATGAAGCACAAGAATTTAGCAAAATGAGATGTTTTGCAAAATCCAGGTTTTATTTTAAAATGTTATGATGGGTAGAGACTGGCCAGTATAATTCATTCCATCCTCAAGTGTTTCCATGTACGCTGCTGGAAGATCACTTGGATACCGTACACGAGGGACAGAGGAGAGCAATTGCCATAGAGAAGGTCAACAAATTACAGACCTTGGAGGACAGTAAAGCATTGCCATTGAAATGAGGACAAGCCAGTGACCCGGGGTGCATGACATGTTTGAGATCTTCCTGACCAGCTGTGATAATTAGATAATGTTAGATTCTCTCTCCTAATTTAGGTGTCTAAATTTAGATTGTTTACCTTTGTCTCTCTTCACAGAGACTGTGGAGAAAGAGGCATCTCCAGAGACATTACCTACTTCCATTTTCCACTTAGACTAGTTCAAAGAAGTTGCTACTGGACATGTCTCTTAGTTTGTCTGAGAGGGCATCTGGGGTTGTTTTACTGGGCGTTACACATTTTAGGTATGTGAAGGTCATGGAAGAAATCCCATTCTACGCTGCATTTTGTTGGCTGCATTCCAATACAAGTAACAGCTCTCTGGCTACCCTTTCCCCTTGCAGTAACAAATATTCTCAGCTTTCCCTCCTGAGCTGTGTTTTTTTAAAGCATTGTTGCATATTCAAGCGCTTTTGTGCTCCAGTCCCACGTTGGCCTCATTCTACTTTTGGATTCTATCCAAATACTCCTTGTAGAGCACTCTGAATTCCTTTGGGATGAAACAGGTTACACAAATCTTGAGTTACTGTGCTGTGGAGGAAGGACAGTAGAACTGACTCATCGTGTTGATACTCACAAGGACGTTACTGCAAATGGCCCCAGCAGCTGGTTTACTTGTACTCCTTGCTAGGTTCGTCCTTGGGCTGATCACATTATCCTAAGATGCATCACACAGTCACCAAAGTACCATTGGGGAACAGCAATAAGCATTGACTGATGGATTTCTAGGAAGTTCAATAAGTCAGCTGCCTAATTTGTGAAAAGTAGACAAAAATAGAAGAAACTGTGCATTATCTTGTGCTGCAGAGCAGGAGTCTGAAGTGATGAAAGAATTCTGTGCTGAAAAAGAGGGCAAAAAATGTGTTCCAGTTAATACTTTTGCAAGTTTGACTCTAGTTAAGGAAACCCACCCAGCTCCCCATATGCTCATTGGAGAGCTGATCACACATACATTAGTGCTGGCTGAGGTCATTGATTCTGGTAAGCAAGTCAAAAATGTTACTTCCTCAGTGATACAAATAAATAATAAGACTGGTATTGGTGAAATAGTTTCTATAGCAACTGAAGTTGCTTAAAGATTTACTAACTCTGCTGTGAGATGTTAGCAGCTGTTCTGGATGGTGTGTCCTCTCCCTCTTAGCCACATTTTCCTTGCACGTCCTCATGAGGGATAAGAGGATCATCTATTAGAAGACTGATTTCCTGGGCCCTTTTCTATTGTTTCTTTGCACAAATTGCTTTGGTATCCATAGTGTTCATTTGGACTTTGAAGACTTTACAGAGAGAAAGAGACTTGAGAATCTTCATCTGTTGGCTTTTTGAAGTGTTGCTCAACATTTCAGAAGAAATCGTGATATTGGATGTCTCCTTGGCAGCTGCCAGAAGAGAGGCTTGAAATGCATTAGCACTCGTCTCTCACATACTCAGTGTAACTTGTGGTTAGCAGCACACTGGGGACAATTTAAGAGCACTTTATATAAAAGAAATGCAAAGTTTCAGTAGACTCCAACAGAGCCAGGTAACATGGCTTATCGTATAGGATGCAGGAAAGAATTTGTCCTGTTCAAAGTCAAAAAACCAGTGGGAGCAGCTGTCCAGTCCCTTTTCTGGGGCTTTTTTTTTCCCTTGAAGTGTGGCAAGGTGGAATTTCCCCGCCTGAGCATCTAGATCTTGCTGAATTTCAAAGCCTGTTTGTCCCCTGGAAAATCCATGCCTAAACCTCCATACCCAGAGTGAGAGTTGTGGTGTAACTACAACAGGGATATTGCAAAGAGCTCTTTTGTTGCTCCTTACAGCACAGTAAATCAGACAAGTCACTGTCTTTATGACCTATCATGCTTGGATCTGCTTACCTGAGAGAGAGCTCAGTGGCCTCTGACATTGTCAGAGGGGAGTAAATGTACTTTGTAAACTAGCAGCCATCAGATGGCTCACAGTAAATATGGGCTAACTTTGAAAGCAGCCTTTACCCCTCTGTGCTGTATTCCCTTTCAGGAGAGATATGGGGAGCACACAGAATGGGGTCTGAGCGTGGTAGTCCGTCACCACAAGAACACTGAGGTGCTGGAGTGTGTCCAGAAACAGCCAACAAAGCTGGTGAAGGGTCTGGAGCACAAGTCTGATGAGGAGCGGCTGAGGGAACTGGGGGTGTTTAGTCTGGAGAAGAGGAGGCTGAGGGGAGACATGATCACTCTCTACAACTACCTGACAGGATGCTGTAGTGAGGTGGGAGGTCGGTCTCTTCTGCCAAGTAATAAGCAATAGGACAAGAGGAAATGGCCTCAAGTTGCACCAGGAGAGGTTTAGGTTGGCGATTAAGAAGAACTTTGTCCCTGAGAGGGTTGTTAGACACTGGCACAGGCAGCCCAGGGAAGTGGTGGAGTCATCATCCCTGGAGATATTGAAAAGATACAACTGAGGTGCTGAGAGACATGGTGCTGGGCCTGGCAGTGTGAGGTTAGTGGTTGGACTCGACCATCTTAAGGGTCTTTTCAAACCAGAGCAATTCTATGGTTCTGTGATCTCTGATGGTAGCCAGGTAGTAGAAAGGTACCCAGCCTCTACATGAGATAAACTGAAGATGTCATCAGTCATAAGATTCCACATTAACCAGGATGAAAACCACCCACCATAGCATGTCCTGCCTCACAGATGTGCACACATCCATTCCCAGCATTCAAAGGAGAAGCTGAAGATAGCCAAAAGGAGAAAGGAAACTGCATCCCTTTCTATAACAGAGCTGTGCTGTGTGCAGCCAGCGATCTCTGCAACAGGGCTCTGTAACCTGGACATGCCCTGGTCTGCTGCTCTTTGGTGACAAGAGCAATGACACTTCCTTTTGGGATCCACACTGCATCGCAGAACCCCCCATAGAAAAGTCCTCACAGCATCTGTGTACCTGGTTCAACAAGGACTTCAAGCACTTCATTTTCCACTGACATTTTTGCCAATATGAAAATTAGTAGGATATTGGGAGACTTAACTGGAGCAAGGCATTGAGCTGTACCTGAGAGGCATCCCTTTTTTCTATTGTAGCTAGCAACAGGACAAGGAGTAATGGAATGAAGCTGAAACACAAAAAGTTCCATTTAAACATAAGAAAAAACTATTTTACTGTTCAGGTGAGGGAGCCCTGGCACAGGCTGCCCAGGGAGGATGTGGAGTCTCCTTCCTTGGAGGTCTTCAAGACCCACCCAAACATGTTCCTGTGTGACCTGATCATGGTGAACCTGCTTTTTCAGGGGGGCTGGACTGGATGATCTCTAAAGGTCCCTTCCAACCACTACCATTCTATGATTCTAAGAGTCAGACTGAGCTCTCAAATCACAGTGCTGCCTTCCCAAAAGCCAGCACAGAGAATGTGAAGTAGTGCAAGAGCCAACCCTTTTCCCTTTTTGAGACTAGAGGGTTTATGAAACTCTGTCATGAGTTTCTCATGACAGACAAATAAAGGAGCACAATGCATGTGGTTATCATTGTCTCCTTGCTGACAGACATAACTTGAAATGGAAAATAATCATAATAATAGAGAATTGGAGGCCCTCTCAGGACAGGCTGACTGCCCACACTGCCAGTGCCATGAAAAGAGCTTTTCATGGCTGCAGCCACGGTTCTCAAATGGAGCATGTTTTACCCAGTATCAATTTCTAGTTTAAAGCATGGGTGTCTGCTACCTCAGATTCCGGTGGCAAAGGAGGAAAGTCTGAATGGGAGGTCTGTAAGGTGATGCTGCCTTTGCACTGCTTACAGACCCTGAGAAGCTCAGGTCTCTAACACTGTGCAATTATTTAGAGCCTTTTCACCTGCCTGTAACCCCAAGGTTGCTAATAGTTGCATTAGTCATTCCCTAAGCTTCTCCCACTGCCCTGTCCCATTTATGTGAAAGGGAACAGTACTTACAGTCCTTTTCTTTTATTAGCAAAGCTTTAATGCAGCCTAGAGTCATACCAAGTGATGAAAGTGGATAGATATGAAGCAGTCTGAACATTGCTCAATTTTCAGAAACTGTGTACTTGCCCTGATATTACTGGATAATTATGGTAGTCTGTGATTATTTCCTGCCTTTTGACTCCATGGGTCACTAGCTGTCATTGCAAAGCAACTCAGTGGAGAGAAACATGTTTCCAAAGCACAAAAACATGGCTATGAAAATCACACTGTGATTTCAATGACACTCAGTCCATGGGAGCCTACAGGCAAGTTTGTTTCTCATCTCTTGGTCACAGCTGAAGGAGGCACTTGGTGGTGTCCCTTTAACCAGGTTCCTCTTTGCAGTCAGATTTGCTGTGTTGCAACATGACAGTTGCAATATCCATTGCAAAAGAGCATCTTCTTCACTTTGAACTCATCTGTAAACATGCCAATATAAATTTGTAGTGCAAAGATACATATATACACACACACACACAGAGATATATATGTATATATAGTTCTGGGCTCCCCAGCTCAAGAAGGACAAGGAACTACGAGAGAGAGTCCAGCTCAGGGCCACCAAGGTGGTCAGGAGACTGGAGCATCTCTCTTCTGAGAAAAGGCTGCAGGAACTGGGGCTGTTCTGCCTGAAGAAAAGTAGACTGAGAGGGGACCTCATTAACACTTACAATGATATTGTTAATTCTGTGATATGTATATATATATATATAGGTATTCATATTAAGAATAATTTTGTGTTCCTTGAATAGACAGATGATAAATATACAGTTTATTCCTGGAGACTCCACATTCCTGAGTGCATGGACCTTGGGAAGGGTGAGATCCCGTTTGCTGTTCCTGTGACGCATTTCTCCTATGGTACTTTGATGTGTGTGCTCAAGTCTCTAGCTGCATTGTCCTGGTCAAAGATGTATGTATTGTTCTAGGTTGTGGAAATATATTTATCCTATTTTTAAGTGCCTTTTGACTTGCAGGTATGGCATGAATTGTCTGATCCAGTTTGAAGATTTTGCCAATGCCAACGCTTTCCGTCTCCTCAATAAATACCGCGACAGATACTGTACGTTCAATGACGACATTCAGGGTAAGCACTCAGAGGGAAATGCACATTCAGACTTCACCTTCTCATGAGCAAAAGTGATTGAGATCACAAGACTGTTTATCATGCAACACTCAGATGTCTGATAAATGTTAGAGCTTATACATAAGCAGTTAAAAATACAAACGAAAGCACAGCAGCCTGAGTTGGAAAGGGAACCTCCATTGTTTTTAGGAATGTAGCTGATCACTGAGAACTGTTGTTCAAGGGAGAAAATGGGTCATGTGCTTTAGGTTATCAAGGTAATTTAGAGAGTTCCATTCATTTTCTGTCATTTAGCTAAAACAATGATGACATTTTAACCGTTACACAAGGCTGCCAGTTTCCATGAGCCAGGTGGTGGTTAGCTGATCCTACCATTGTCCCTCTGTCGTTGTCCTCCTTATTACATGTACAAACAGAAAGGTAAACCAGCACCCTTCCTCTCCATGGATGCCAACTCTGCAGTAATTCCAGAACAGCTATGTTGTCCCCTAGAGCGGCTGACATAACCCTTCCAGCCCCAAAAAGAAATGACAGCAGCAAGACCAGGGCTATAACCAGCATGTGTCCCAGGCCCTGTGGGGCTCAGCTGTCAGCAGATCTGCACAAAGGCACAAAGGGACATGGGCTGCTTATTTAGGGCAGCCTGGTCTGGTGCTGACTTTGCTTTAAACCATTGGAAGGGCTATTTGCCCATCTGACACTGTCAGGGTCTTCCGAAGTGACTACAAACAACCAGTTCTCCTGTGGGTCATTTTATCTTTCCTTCTTTTATCTAGTCCAGTTTACAACATGCAGAAATTTCCAAGGTTTGTTGATTTGATTATTTGCAGTTGGTTGGGCTTATCGTCACTTGTACTTGATAGAGGCTGAAAGAAATGCCAGTGTCATTTTTCACACAGTGCTAATTCTTTTGTGAGCAGACTTTCCAGTACTATTTCTGCATCTGCCACCCATCCAGTAATATTTGACAGTGTGAGTAACAGCTTGTTTATATCTGTCTTGACACAAGAAGGAGTAAGACCCTGGCTTGTGGGAATATGAGTGCTGTAATGGGATGCACAGTCTTCCTCAAAGACACTTTCATGAAGAGGATTTAGAAGCAGAGGAGCAGAGGAATTTCAGAGGAGGTGAGATAGATACTCCTGGACAAGAAGACTCACCAAGTGTTCTTGCCACCCACAAAAGCTTTCAGCAGAGAGTGGAATTGGATTAGTTGCTCCTTCTGCAAGTGGAAGGGGACTGATCAGTAGAAAGGAAGAAACACCAGTCAGTGTGGCAGATCTGTGGGCCTGGATATAGGTTTTCTTGGGGGAACTAGATGGAAAGGTTTCATGATTAAATTGGATGGTTTCTTTGATTGACAGAGTAAGAAGATACTAAAGCAAGAGTGAAGAATCTCAATGGGATGCAGGAGTCTGAATATTTTATAGTTGCTTTTTGGCCATAGGTCACAGCTGAATGCCTCAGACAGTTCCTGGGAATTACTTCCTTAGAGGGGCAAACCACATACAGGTAAAACAGCATTGCCATAAAATGGACCTTCTCTGCTTCTCACCAGCTACATGTGTGTCATGATGCCTGGGAGATGTCAAGTCCCCTGTAAGTCTTCTGACGTCTCACCTGTTAAAACAGTAGGATTTTACCTCCTATTAATAAAACTCCCTTATCTTCTCAAATAAAGCATCTAATTGGCACTGGTTTCATAGTAGCAGATAAGGAAAGCAATTCTGCTGATCTTTTGCACAGACAAGTGATAAGTCAAGGGAAGCAAGACACTTTCAGGCTTTTTTTATGTAGCTGTCAGAAAAGAAATGGGGATTCCAAGATAGAGTTGTAGCCAGGAATGAGTTTTGAGGACCTTTGGATAGCTGAAGTAACTTGGATCCGCTCAGTTAACTCCATCTTGGAGTCATGTCAGAGATCAATGAGATTACTTGTCTGATTTACCCTCCCTAATACACCCCTCAGTATCTTCAGATGATAGAAGAAAGGTAGGAAGTGCTATTTTCTCGCTTACACCCTCCTGGTTTTTGGTTGTGCCTCAGGCTTGCTCTTTCTAAGTTCTGATGTTTCATGACTCGTCTACTTAAAAAAGTGGGAGACTTCAATGCAAATAGTGCTTTAAGTGATTAATGAGAATTACACAAAGCCCTGTTCAAGCAGGCCTGATTCATTTTACTCAAGTCAGGCAGGAAGAGACCTCCCGAAGCCTGAATTATCCCAGCTTCTGAGCTGGCTTTGGTTTGAGTATATTGATTTAGAAACACATCTTAAACATAAACAGTGCAAGTTAGATCAGGCCTTAGCTATATTAATTTAAACTCATTGCCCACCGATTAGCAGAACTCTGAATGCAATGTGCCCACACACTCATACACAAACACGCACAGAGGCGAGATGTGGGAAGAAAGTATAAATTGCTCTCTGTAATCTCCCTTGGGCCTTCCTCTTGCTGCCCCAAGGCCTACACAAACAGAAAGCAGTTTGAAGTATTAACACCTACTTATTTTTGTCACACAAATTACTGTCTTGCCAAATCCATCCTAGCCCCACAGAATGAAAGTGACCCAGACCCCTTGCAGTTGGAGCCAGCCTGCTGATGCTGAGCAGGAGGCCTGCCAGGTACCACAGACCCGGAGGAAGGAGGTGATGGCTCTTGTTCTGAAAGCCTGGGAGCTCCGATTGAGTGAGTGCTTCTCCTTCCTCTATGGGTGTGATGACATCAGTCTTTTCCCAGCTCTCTCTGGGTTCATGCAAGGGGCAACAGCTTCAATTTCAGCTCTGTGGGAGAAAATGGATAGTCACTTCTTCCTTTTTCCCAGTGAAGTACCAAGGCAGGCAGCAAAGCACATAAGAAATTGGAGGTAGACAATGCTTTAGATCATGCTCTTTCTCTTCCTACTGTAACTTTGCTCCAGGTAATTGCAGGGATAAACAGAAAGTAGACAACTGAAAAATCTTACAGAAGTGACAAGTCTTGTGAATCCCTGAGACAGGCAACTCTGGCTTCCTGCTTCATACAAGAAAATATATAAAATCATTGAGGAGGCAAATTTGGAAGGGATGTCTGAACATCACCCAGCCCTCACTCAAATAAAAGGTGCTTTCACGCTCCGATCCAACTTTTGACAGTACATCAGGTTCCTCAGAGTCTTGTCCAGCCAAATCATTTTCAATATGTACAAGGATGGAGAGTTGCAGTCTTTTTGTGCCTCCTGTTCCAGAGTTTTCTCATCTCCCTTGTGCATTTTTTCCCTGTAATATCAGTTGGAATTTTCCTAGATGCAACTGTGTTCCTCGCCCCTCATGCTTTTGCTGTGCACCTCTGAGAAGAACCTGGCATCTTTACAAACACTCAGTAAATAGTTGTAGACAGAAAATTAGATGCCCTCTTAGTGGTTGCCATGGCAGTGCTGGGTTAATGGTTGGATTAGATGATTTTAAAGGTCTTTTCTAATCTAAATTATGTGTGAATCTGATTCTGCCTTCTCAAACCTATTCAAACCCAGGTCCCTCCTTTGTATACCTTGGTCGTATTTACAGCCCTTCTCTGGACTTCTCAGTTTGTGATGAGAGATGCTAGTCTAGAGATGACCTCAAAAGTGCTGAAACAGAAAGAAATCATCCCTTTCCCAGACCTGCTGCCTAGACATCTGTTGACACAGTCTAGTAGGCTCCTGGCTTTCTGTGCCACAAGGGCACGTTATTGACTCATCTTCAGCTTCTTGTCCACTGTTACCCCCAAATCTACTTCTGCAAAGCTGTAGGACTCCACATTTGTCTTTACTGACCTTCGTGAGGTTTCCCTAAGCCTATTTCTCCACCCTCTGAGATCCCTGTGAATGACAGTCATATCCACAGGTCTATCAGTCATTCCCCAGTTTGTAACCAGCCATGAACTTACTGGGGGGGCACTCTGTCTTATTATTCATGTTGCTAATAGAATGTAAGTAGCATGGCCTCTTTGTACCACAGACCACAAGACTTTGAGCCTAGCAGCCCAGGCACTTATTTCACACACTTGACAGTCCACTTGTTCAGGGTGATTGTACTTTGGCTACAAAGATGCTCTGGGAGATTATTTCAAAGGCCTCATGCAGGTGAAGGAAGGTAATACCTCCTGCCCTCTCCTTGTTCACATAGGCAGTTATCTCATCCTAGAAGGTGGGCAGACTTGGGGAGACACCCTGTTCTCATCACCTTTAAGTCCCTGGACATGTATCTTCCAGAAGATCTATTTTGTAATCCCCAAGTAATGAGGTGAGGCTGACTGAGCCAAAATTCTCTTGATCCCTCTTCTGGCTCTTCTTGAAGATGGCTGTGACATTTGTCTTTTTTTTTTCAGGAATTAGGAATCTCTCCAATTACCAAAACCTTATAAAGAATGCCTTTGTGATGCCATTGACCATGTGGTAGAAAGCTTGTCTAATTACAACATAGCCTTCAAAGATGTTGCACTGAGTGACCAAAGAATCAGCAGGGGTTTGTGCCTGGGCTAAGCAGTTTGTGATACAGACAGGGTTTCTAAAATCCTGAACACTGAGCAAATGAGACTTCAAGGCACTTGATGGGAAACTCCAAGTCACTACCCATGTTAGTTAACACTCAACCTTTTGTATTTCCATAGTCCCTCCACAACTGAAGTAACCCACAGGCAATGCACCAAATCATCGCTTCCACAAAGCCTCTGTGAGTCTTTTCCCAGTCCTTAGAGAGATGATTGCTCATTGTTACTGGATGTGTGACTGCTGATGAGCCTCAAAATGTCTCTTGACCCACCTTTTGTCATTATCCTAGCAGATAACTGTTCCATAAACTTTCCAGGACACTTCAGGAAGCTGTCTCAGGCTGGAGAAACTCTGCTCCCAGACCTCAGCTGAGGTTGAGAACAGGCTCTGGATCTGAGCAGCTTCAAACATTTGGGCAAGTTAGAAAGCAATTGTGTGCAAACGTGGCCTATTTTGCAGGCACGTTTCATGTGCTGTGAGAAGCAGGATAAGCTAGTTTTTGGCTCAGCATTAACTAATTTCAGCACATTAAAATGGTACAGTATCTTACTTTGTTGTTTCAGCTGGTGTGGAAAATGCATCAGTAATTATCACAGGAAACTAAGAAGTAGGGGGGAGCACAATAGGAAGGGAGTGCTGGAAGATACCCTGCTGCAGAACAAAGCAGGCTGTGTCCTGCCAGGCAGCTCCTGGGCAGCACACTTTCCCTGTGGGGATGTACCTGGCCTGAAGACAGAGGTGGAGATGCTCTTAGACCCGTAGGGGTTCACCTCTGGACCTGCTGTGCCTTCCAGCAGAAGCTGCTCCTGTATTTTCCCTGATGCTACTACATTAACTAATTAAGGACCAGCTCCTACACTTGTCTCTAAATCACATATTGACCACTGAACAAGCCAGGTCAGGACAGGACAGACTGCTGGGTGTAAATGGGCCTTGACTTCTTGGGCTTAGTGGTGCAAGGCTCTAAAGGTCTGGTCCGTTATCTTCTGTTGTTTTAGAGACTATAACATTTGTTTCCCTTTCCTCTCCTGCTTTTCTTGTTTGCTGGATGCCATTGCAGCCTCCTTTGCGGTGAAGAACAGCATAGGTCACCTGTGTGTTACGCTGTCCATGATCATTAAGTGCAGGCTAAGGAGGCAGAAGGACAGGGCTGTGCTCTGACCTGGTGTAGCATGTCAGTATAGAACAGCATCCACAGAATCCTCACTGCTGTGATGGGGAGGGGGATGCTTTCCTATGCGGTGCTGGCAGCTGCCTGGCAGCCTCTGCCCTTGGGGAAGGGGGAGTTGGGTGGGCACAGCCCGTGCCCATGGAAGGCAATGCCACAGGACAGCGCTGTGATGTGTTTTTAAGGCACTGCACTTAAAAAAGCACTTTAAGTGCTTTACACTTGCACTTTACAGTGCACTTTACAGTGCAAGGATTAAAAACAGGCACATAGAGATAGCTGACACTGGGCATCTACTTTAAGAAGAGCTCTGCATCTCCACTGTCAGGCAGCTCTTCACCATTTCTGGGTCACCAGTGTCCCTAAATCTGTTAGTGGAGAAGGCAGGTTCCTTCCTTGAGTGTCGATGTTTTGCCTCATCCTGCCGTTCTCGTTGGCTTGCTCCACACCATTTCTAGGTTTCTTTTCTTAATGTCTTACAGAGGCCCTTTGGGGCACAGCTTACACTAGCCCACAGCCATAGAGGTGAAGACCTCGAGCTACAAACACTAAGGCAGCTCTTTGCTTCATTTCTGTTGTGATTATGTATTTGGAGTAGATCTGGACAAGCTCCACTCTGCTTTCCAGTAATGGGCGGAACTGCTGCAGGGAGTTAATGGGAACCAGCATTTGCAACAGCCCTGTGCTTCCTCTGCTTCCATAACTTTTACATGTATTTCCTTGGCTGCTTTTTGCTGGAGCTGTGGAACTGCTGTTTGCTGTTCCCTGGGGCCTCGTCTTGGGTTTTGATTGGCATTTGCTGTGGAGAAGGGGGATCACCCACGGGGCTGTTGACTTTGGGAACAGACAGAGGCACAGCCTTCTGAAGGGTTCAGGGGTGGTGATGCTGAGGCTCTGCTCGCTCAGCCAGTGCCTGGGGTGGGTGAGAGGGCAAAGCCAGCCCTCAGCGTAGAGAGACTCCTTCCCCTGGGCATCTGCAGCATCCTCCATGTCCCTGCTTGGCTGCTGGGCCCATCACCCAAGGGACAGCCTCGGCATCCCGGTGCAGAGCCACTCGCCTCTGTGCCCACCCTCCCCACTCTGAGGCAGGGATGAGGTCCCCGGGCACGGGTGCCCCTGGGCTGCAGCCCTTCCCATCTGTGCAGTGCCTGGAAGCTGTGCAGCAGGTCCTTGACCCCGGCTTTTGCTCTAGTGTAGCTCCACTGACACCTAGTGGGGCTTGGTTTCACTTACACTAGTGCAAGAGGAACATGGGCCTCAGAGGGGTTTTCCTTAATGTTTTACAATATTGTGCATTGCCTGAGGGGCAATAGATTAATTCCCACAGGGATGGCCATTTTCCTGAGCATACCTTGGTTTTAAGTGCCCCTTCCCTTTGCTGGTGCTGTTGCTCTGGTCTCTCCAGAGAGGTTCCTTGCTGTTTTGTGATGCCATGTTGAGCATTCTCTGTGAGTCTTGGACAGACAGGATGATTTGCAAGCGTTTTCCTTTCTCCTCTCTGTGCCCCTCCATATCTCACCTCAGATACAGACCAGCCAAGCTGGCTCTTGCTAATTATTTAAGGAAGTAGTTATCTGCAACAGCAGCATTCAAAGCTCTTTGGAGAACAGATAGACCAACGTGTTGAAGGAGCTTGGTGTTTTCTTGCCACAACTCATGGTGAAGTGTCCTCCCCTCCATCTCATTTTAGTCTTTCTAGAACAGAGGCACAATGATTAGCCAATTCCTTACAGAAACCAGCTGGGAACTCTCCTCCATAGAGATTCTCTGTTGTTCTCTGGCCAGAAATTGTAATTATCAAAGAAAAATATTGAGCTGAGGCCAGGGTACAGTAACTTTGTTACTTGAGTAATGGGGGTGAGGTGCAGCCTGGGAGACGTGGAGAGATTAGAAACACATGGGAGAGAGGGAAGGAAGGTTAGGAATGGCAGAGCTGAGCAGAGCCTTGCTGTTAGCCAGAGCTGCAGAGCGAGTGCAGGGGGTGAGTAATGGCACACCCAGTCCCACAGGCCCCTGCTCTGCAAGCACACTCTGCACTCAGGCTCAGTCCCTGCACCCTTGCTTTCCATAGGCCTCAAATTCCTGCTAGTAACATCTTTAAAAAGACCTCAAGTCCCTCTGCTGAGTGTCCCATGAGCACCTTCCATTTAAATGGGTTTGCAGGTACCAGCATTTGTCTCATCAAACTTAACAGCTATAGGATATAAAGCAGTTTTGCCTGGGTGAGGACCAAGAGAAACAAGATCTTTCTCAGCTATATTTCTTCCTTTGAAATACTTTCCAGACATCTATTGCTGCTAATGCTGTGACTTGACACTTAGGCTGTCACATTGCAATTGTCTCACCTTTGGATTTTTCCCTCTGATCAGTTCCCCACTCCCACCCAGATGAGGATTTCTGAGCAAAGCCTGGGAGATGGCATGTGAGCACATGTGAGTGTATTGTAGGTGTTCATGTTGCACTGCATGCCACAAGCTTGGTGTCACTGGCAGCTGTGGGACCCTGGTGTCTCCCCACCTCTTGCCAGGGTGGGATCCCTAACTCCACAGTTCAGACATCTGCAATAGAAGCATCTATATGTATGCAAGTTACCTTGTCTCTCTTAAAAAAATGTGGTGGTAGGGGCACTTTTAGGGGGCATTTCATTTGACCCAGTTCAGGTGCCTGCTTTAGCATGAGCAGGATCAGACATGTTTGTTTGGTGGAGTCCCATCCTTAGCATCTGGCATGGCAGCAAGCCAAGCAGTCCTGCTGATCACAGACTCACTGAAATGCAGACAATGAGCATGGGCTGGATATGTGACACCCCTGAAAAGTAAACTCTGGACACTACGTGTTCCTTTAAATTCCTTGGATGTTCATTTTCTCCATCTGTAATTTTTCTAGTCCAATGGCATGACATTTCATTGGGTAAATATGTTAAATACACCTTTAAAAGGCAGAGATTTAGTGCAGGAGAAGGAAGAGGAAATCCTCCATATGATATACATCAAGAGGAAATCCTCCATATAAATCCTTTCGTCATCTGAGCTGACATGTTCATACTGAAGCAGCAGAGCACTAAGTCTCTGATTCCCTCCCCATCAACTGTCTTTTAAACTGATTAAACTCAGATGGTCTGGCTCTGCAAATAAAATGATACAAACGGTTTTCTGAGCTAATGAAAGGAATTCATCCTTGGTGCTGAAACAAGTCATTCTTTGCAAGGAAGAAGCTTTCAAAACCACCAACCGTTAGACACCATGGCTCTAACCTGTGCTGCACCAATGTGGCTGCTGACACCTCTGCTTAGCAAGAATCACTCTTCAGTGGTACTAATTACTAATTTTGGGGAAACTAATCCTATCTGAGTTATAAACACTAAATGTTGGTGAGCTAATGGTGCTGATAAACACTCTTCGTCTGACCAATAAAGCCGAATAAGCCAAGTTACAGTTACTGCTCTGTGACAGCAACTCTGCTCCCATAAGGAGCAATTCACACACAGCCCCAACGTGGGTCACCCACTGGGAGAACAGTTCTTCAGGGACAGACTGCTCCAGCCTGAGTCCCTCACAGGATCACAAGTCCTGACAGCAAACCTGCTCTGGCCTGGACTTCTCTCTCCATGTGCTGCTGTCATTGCTGGTAGTCATCCTTGCCCCAGGAGCTGCTCTTTCCCAGCCCACTGTTCACTGCTGCCTCCCAGCACCCCAGGCCTGAGGGCCCTGCAAGGGAGTTTCACTGATTGGAAACTCTGACTAATCAGGCAAGGAAATAGGAAATGCAGGAAATTTGGTGAAATGAGGTTTATAAGCCTAAAAGGGTTCATTGTCCATCCCCCTCATGACTGCCCACACAAAAGTTTTTATTTGTTGACTCCCCAGTTTCTCACAAAGCTTCTGACGCTGGAAAGGGAGACCAGCAATAGAGCAGGGGACAGCATCAAGGCTGAGGCACGTGCAAAGTGACATCCGTTAAAACACTGAAGAATAAAACTAACAGGTTCAATGATCCTTATGAGTCCCTTCTGACTGGAGATACTTGCACAGGTAACATGAGATCCTGAATCCTCATTAGTCTGTGCCTTACTTGATTTCCTCCCACCATATTCCTTCACCTGGGACAGGACATTAGATGAATGTTCTGTGTGACTAATGTGGCGCAAAGGCAGGTTTATTCAGGCTAGACATCTGCCTCCCTTGATGGACAGAAAACCGTGCGTACTGTGGTGACTGTAACACCAGGACTCTGCTCTCCATATACTGGATGCTTTCTCACTAATCTGGAACCAGCTCATATTCTCAGAGACTCCTTAATGCTTGGCAGTGAGGTGTGATGGCTCTGACTTGGGGTATCAGAGTACCAGGGAAGTGAATAAAGAGCAGGTGGCGCTGGGCTGTGGAGACATGTGAGAAGAAGAGGATGGTAACTCCATGATCACAGGGAATTTTGTCACAAGAGTGCCCAAGTTCAGACCACCTCTCTGCCACGAATGTCTTACGTGCTCTTGACAAGTTACATGCATCTTAAACCCTTGGGAATTCTGTTGGCATTCTGCTGGCATTCTAGGATTCAGTGTCCCTGACTCTACATAGAGAGAAACTGGTGTTCTCCTGCCTTGCAAGGTGTCCTGGTTTAGGCCCATCAGGGAACAAAAGACCACGATTAGCCTCAAGTACCCAAGGCCTGAGGATTGCTAAAGGGCAGGGAGAGCTTAATTGCCCCTTAAGGTGCAGGACAAAACAGACCAGGCTACTCGGCTTGGGGAAGAAAACAGAAAATAATTTAATACCAACTAAAGCATAAAAGCCCAAAACAGAACCAAAACAAAACAACACAGAATGGTACAGAGATGAAGAGTCCGACCAGCCCTTTNTGGGGCTGCTCTGCGGCGCACAGGCTCTCCAGCATGTCCTGTGCCATGGCCGCCTCCTCACACAGTCTCTCGCCCGTCCAGGCACACTCACATGGAGCTGCTGCTGCTGCTGGCTCTCGGTTCTGCCGTTGCCATCCATAGGTTGCAGGGGTACAGCCTGCCTTTTCACCACGGCTTGCAGAGGGATCTCTGGTCTGGTGCTTCTCCTTCCTTCCTCCTTCTCCGACTGTGGGGTCTGCATGGTCACCTCCATCTTGTACCACCCTTACACCTCCTGCCTGGCACTTCAAATTCCCATCCTCAAATAGTGATCGCAGAGGCGCCAGATTGGCCCAGCCAGGCCGGGGGTGGGTCTGAACCCAGGAGCCACGGGAAGAGTCCAAAAACTCTTTACCAGGTCTTCACTGCAACCCACTCCCCCTGTTACCAAGCAAAAGCTGCTCCTTGCTAAACCGTGACACAAGGTCTTCTGAGGATTCATATTTCAGAGTAGGGAAGGCATTCTCCATCTTTAGTGACAGGATCTAAGAGAATGTTTCCTACCACACCGTTTCTAACAGCACATCAGTAGGGCAGAGAATCCTTTTGCCAGGATGGCCATCTCACGGTGTTTCTCTCTTTTCAGGCACTGCATCTGTTGCAGTCGCTGGCATCTTTGCAGCCTTAAGGATCACAAAGAACAAGCTCTCTGACCATAAGTTTGTTTTTCAAGGAGCCGGAGAGGTAGGAATGTTCTTGAGTTTGTTCCTAAATATGTTCTAAATTCAAATGTAGAGAAAACTCAACCTGCAAGGCTTCATGAAAGCAAAGCACAGAAGCAGGTTCCTTGTCACTGGGCAGGGGTGGGCCCTACAGGTGGATCTTGCTGCTGTGTAGAAGCTGCCACAATCTTACTTGTGCTGCTTGGCACTTGAGTCCTGGGCAGATTTCCTGGGTGCTAGGAGGCTGCCCATCTAAGTACCATGAGGGAAGTCCCTTATGAGGCAGGGTGCTGCAGGAAGGTTAAGGAGACTGCTTAGAGTCCTCAGGGTTGGTATTTAGGGTAAAACGGAGCCTTTTTAGCAATAGAGTCAAAAACACTCCAAGAATTGTAAGAGCAAAACCACACTTTTTGCAGTCAGTCATATTGTCCCCATGGCAGAAGTCAGGTTGTGTGTGTGTGGCACCTTGCTCAAAGAGAGAGAAAGGAAAGGAAAAGGCTCTAAAGCCTGGACTGTGGACTACAGACATGGGTCCAGGTCCTGGCTCAGCTCTCTCCCACCTGTGGGACTTTGGGAAACTTTGTTACTCACTGTTTGTCTGTCCCTCTATGAAACAAAGGATATGTTTGTGCTGAGCACTGTCTGTGTAGCACAGAGACTCTCCTGCCTTGTTCGTCCCCATCTGGGCCAGAGGGCCAGGCAGAGCTGTAGGAGCACTGACACACAGCCTGTCAGCCCTGCTTCCCTAGGCAGGGAGGGAAGGAGAGGTAGTTCCTCTTGGCAACACCTCAGATGCAGCAGTGCCACTTTGCTTTGAGTTCCTCTGTCCCGGCATCAGCACCAAAGTTTGTTCAGTGTCTGCCCCTTTTCCCCCTCTGCAGCAGCTGGTTTAAGTGACAGAGACAGCCTCCATCTGTCACAGTGCCACCTCCTGTGCTCTAGCCTCACGGGCAGCTTGCTCTGATGGATAATTTTTGTAATTGTTATTTGTAGTAGGATCTACAGTGCTGAAAGGAGCCTCATGCCATGGCACTGCACAGCCCCAGGGCAGAAAGCCTCCTTGCTTTGTGCAGTGCTGGGGGATGGCACAACACAGCCTTCACTGAAAGTCTTCCCTTCTAGAAGATGTGGATACCCCAATGAAGGGTTTATCTGCTGTGTTCCAGGCTGCAATGGGCATAGCTCATCTCATCCTCATGGCCATGGAAAAGGAAGGAGTTTCACGAGAGGATGCCATCAAAAAGATCTGGATGGTGGACTCCAAGGGACTGATTGTGAAGGTAATTTTGTCTCCAGAGCTGAGCAGAGCTGAGCTCCACTCCCCTGGCACCTCCTGCAAACTAGAGAGAGGCCAGAGCTGGCAGATGCCTTAGAGCCGTGCTCAGTGCTGGAGCAAGGGCTCAGCTTTATTGATGTAAGCAGAGCTGTCTTGCTTTCAGTCTCACTGTGACAACAGTGTACCAGAGCATTGGCTGCCCTAAAGGCACTGCTTTGGGCTGGGCTTCTCAAGTGGTAGGACACGGTGCTGGCTGTGGTCTCAGGCCGTGCTGGCAGCCTGGGCAGATCAGATGGAGTGTTACACCAGCACCACTGGGCCCTGCTTGGGGATCCAGCCTGGCTCAGCTCTACTCCACACTCCCTGGGTCCTCTGGGCCTCTGCCCTTCTCTCTCCTCAGACCTGAGGAGACTTGTGCTATGTGTTCAGCCTCTCTGCCCTGTCAACTAGATCCTTCCCACACACAATCCATGTCTTTTGGAAGGTGAGAGGAGCAGAGGCCAGCCCCATGTGACACTGCACTGGCAGCTCAGTGCCTGACAGGCTGATGCCAAGGTGCTGCTCTCTGGAACCTGGTTTAGAGGGCCAAGAGATGACATGAGCTGATGAGTTATTTTATCTCCACCTTTGCTAACAGACCAAAGTTTAACTCTTCTTTTTTTCCCCACAGGGCAGGAGCCACCTGAACCACGAGAAAGAAATGTTTGCCCAGGACCACCCCAGTGTGAACACACTGGAAGAGGTTGTGCAGAAAGTGAAGCCTACAGCAATTATAGGTGGAGTTCCTTTAGTACAACCTTTTCACATCAATTCAGTTCCTAGGAGAGTTTCAGTCTGTCTTCCACGGCCTTTTTTGCTGTCCCAGTCAAAACAAAATGAGCTTTTCTTACTCCCATTTAGTCAGTTGAGTTCACCACATCCTCTGCCCTTCAACCACGGGGCACAGGCTCCCTGTTCTGGAGCTGCAAGAGCCCTCTCAGGCAGGGCTGTGGAAGACAGGAGCAGGATGAGGCAGGAGCTGAGGCTCGTGGCAGGCTGAGCAGGATGGGGATGACAACAGGCAGCTCGGGCAGGAGTTTGGGAGGCAGCACTGCAGTCAGACTAGCATAAACACCAGAGGAGCAGAGGGCTTTATTTTGAGACAGGCTTTTAATCTCATTGTAAAACACAGACCTATTTCTACCTGCATCTCCAGAGATGGAGCCTGTTCCCTCCTGCAGCTCATTCCCCAGGAGAGGCGTTCAGGAGGGCTGAGCCCGGAGCGCTGAAGCAAGGGGAATGCACAGTCTCCCTCTGCCGTTGCTTGTAGGTGTCGCAGCCGTTGCAGGAGCTTTCACCGAGAAGATTTTGAGGGACATGGCAGCCTTCAACGAGAGGCCCATCGTGTTTGCCCTGAGCAACCCCACGAGCAAAGCAGAGTGCACAGCAGAACAGTGCTACCGCCTCACCGAGGTACGGGACTGGGCCAGGGCTGCTGGGGCACGGGGTGGCCGTGGTCACCCAGCCACGGCTCTGCCAAGGGGGCCACACAGCTGGGAGGGGGCACAAGTGACATGGGGCATGGGCTGAAATAGGAGAGGCTTGAGCTGCTCATAAAGAAAAGCTTTCACACTGTGAGGAGGAAAGGCTGCAGGAACTGGGGCTGTTCAGTCTAGACAAGAGGTGACTGAGGGCGGATCTCGTTAATAAGTATCTAAATGGTGGGTGTCAGGAGACTGAGGCATCCCTTTTCTCTGTGGTATCTGAAAACAGGACATGGGGTGATGGGATGAAGCTGGAACACAAAAAGTTCCATTTAAACATAAGGGAAAACTATTTCACTGTTGAGGTGAGGGAGCCTTGGCACAGGCTGCCCAGGGAGGGTGTGGAGGCTCCTTCCTTAGAGGTCTTCAGGACCTGCATGGACACGTTCCTCTGTGACCTGATCTAGGTGAACCTGCTTCTGCAGGGGAGTTGGACTGGATGATCTCTACAGGTCTCTTCCAACCCTACCATTCTATGATTCTATGAACAAGAGGAAACAGCGTCAAGTTGCACCAGGGGAGGTTCAGGCTGGATATGAGGAGGAATTTCTTCACTGAAAGGGTTGTCAGGCATTGGAACGGGCTGCCCAGGGTGGTGCTGGAGTCACTGTCCCTGGAGGTGTTTAAGAAACAGGTGGATGTTGCCCTTAGGGGAATGGTCTAGTGGTTGATAGGGCTGGGACAGAGGCTGGACTCAGTGAGCTTAAAGGTCTCTTCCGGCTGAAACAATTCTATGATTCTGTGGTTCTATGAGGAGGGTCAGGAGGTGGAAGAAGGACCCAGGTTGCTCGTGCAGTCTCTGTCCTTGCAAGTTTGCAAACCAGACTGGATAAAGCCCTGACCAACCTGGTCTGACTTTGCAGCTGACCTTGCTGTGAGCAAGAGTCTGAGTCCTACCAGCCTGAATTACTTTGTGATTCTGTAAACTTCCTTCCTTCACCCATAGCTGTCTGGGATATCCCACCCTCCCAGGTTACTCTCCCCTGTGTTTTGCCAACCTAGTTATTCATGGAACAGTTTTATCACCCACCTTGGACTCAATGTCACTGAAGAATTGTTGTCGTGTGGATTGACTTGATGTGAGAGAGGAAGCCTCATCTCCATCTCCCCTTTGCCCTCCCCATCACCTGCTCCTACTTAGAGCAGTCACGCAGCCCTTGATCCTACTCTTTCACACTACTGAGACGCTTGATCAAAGAGACTCCTCAGTAAGTTCAGACCACTTTCTTCTTTCTCTCTCTTTGATCAGGGCCGGGGAATATTTGCAAGTGGAAGCCCATTCTCAAAGGTGACCCTGCCCAATGGACAGACCTTCTTCCCTGGCCAGGGGAACAACGCCTACGTCTTCCCAGGAGTGGCCCTGGGAGTCATCGCCTGTGGAGTCCGGCACATCTCCGACGAGATCTTCCTCATCACAGCAGAGGTTCCTAACGGCCATTTAACTCATGTTGTTTTAAAAGATGATAAGGAGGCACATGTTTGGATGTTTTCAAGATGTTTTCAAGAAGCTGGGCTGAGGCAATGTGATGAGTGGAAATGGCACAGCCTCAGCAAACACCTGCAGCCTTTCCCAGTCTGAGGGACAGCTCACGCTACCATTGCATCTGCAGAGGTGCAGGAGCCATGGCAGGGCTCTCCTCATTCTCCACTACTGCTGCCCCAGCCACAGGTGTGGCTCCAGTTTTAAGCCTGTGATGAAATGCACACACACACACGTGTATTTCAAATAGTTCCCATTGAGAACTAGCCCCAGCTCTGCTGCTGCTGAGGTTTCAGCCACATGGCATGTAACACTGGTGAATGTGGGACGTGCCTGAGACCATCTCTGCCAACCACCTTTCTCTTCTTTCCAGTCTATTGCTGCTGAGGTAACAGAGCAGAACCTTGCAGAGGGAAGACTCTATCCTCCCTTGGACAGCATCAGAGAAGTATCCCTCAAAATTGCTGTGAAAGTGAGTGTTTTCGCTTTTATTTGCACTTTCCGTGGTAGGGAGGGCAGGAATTGCCACAGCATCACTTTTGCTTGATGGGGTTTTAATTCAACTTATTCTACAGCCTAAATCAGGAATCCTCCCAGGCACAGTTGCTGCTTTCATTTCTCCCATCAGTAAAGCCCAAATGTGAAAAATACCTTCTGGTTCTGAGTGCTTTACAGCTCACAAAGCTGCTCTTTGTTGCTTGGAGCTGTGAGTGCTCAACACTTCACACAAAAACAAGTTTAGGGTCAAATTCAAACATTATACAAGTCGCCAAAAGATTTGAGATACCAAATTGCTATTTTGGAACCTCTGCTGTATTTCACAGAGGCCTCAGTGCCTAAATACCATTCTAGATCTGGGCTTGTTGTCTGATTGTGGGATTGGTGCCCTGCATATGTCAGTTGTGTAATTGCCATGCAGAGACACCCACTGAGAGCCACACTGGCCTGCAAGGAGCTGCTGATGGATGCAGAGGGTAGCTGAGGAGCAGGAGGGTGTGAGTGCAGGTGTTTAGAGGGCTGCTCTCCTTCTTAAATTGCAGACTCCAACCGTTTTGCCAGGGCAGGGGTGTGCATTTCTAAGCAGCCAGTTATTACAGGCAGCTTGTATTCCCTCACCCAAGGGCTGAAGTGCAGCTGACTCAGTGAACTGCATAAAGAGGAAAAACACCCAAAAAAAAGGACAAAATGTTGAGGGGAGAAAGGAGGGAAAATACAGCCAAGGCCAAAGTGAGGTTGGTTTTACCTTCATAACTTGCCAATGTTGTTTCCTCAGCTCATTTTGCTTATCTTTTTGCAGATTGTTGACTGGGCCTACAAGCATGATCTTGCTTCTTGGTACCCTGAGCCAGCAGACAAGGAGGCCTTTGTGAAAAGGCTGGTTTACAGCCCTGACTATGATTCCTTTGTAACTGATGATTACAGGTGGCCCCCTGCAGCCATGCAAACACAAGATGTATAAGGTTTTGTGAGAACTGCATCCTCATTTGTACCATCAGTTCCCATGGATCATGTCATCATCGATATATAAGCACCTCCAGGCTTGCAGAATGATAAAAGTAATGAATCCAAGTGATCCCTTTTACTTGCTGCTGCTTTTTCTCTGTGGGAGGGAATAAAAGAGAGTAGGGAATAAAATAGAGTCCCAGCTGGGAAGTTGGTGCTCCAAGGAGAGGCAGCAGCCCATCCTAGTCAGCCCACATTGACTGACACACTGCCCAGCTCCCGGCTCAGCTGCCTCAAAAGCTGCCTGGGCCACCTCAAGGTCCTATTCCTGGTGGGAGTGTCCCCAGGAAGCTCAGAGCCCACTTCCCTGGTGACAGCTGTGTGTGTGGTCACCCCTCACACACAGCCAGGCTTTGCCTGTGGCTCTCTGGGTATGATGGGCAGTGTGAGCTTTGCCCTGAGACACACGCACAGTTAGGCAGTGTGAGCATTGCCCGGGGACACATGCACACTTGGGCAGAATGAGCACTGCCCTGGGACAGCTGCACTCTTGGGCAGTGCTTCCTTTCCCTGCTTTGAATGCCCTCAGCCTTTAGGGATGCTCATCCAGCCTGAGCTGGCACATGGGTCACACAGCCTGGCACTGTCCTGTCCTCTACAAACACCCAAATCTCCCTTAGCCCCATGGGGACAATGGACTCCCTCCTCTCAGCAGTGCAGGCTGCTCTCCAAGGGAACACGAGGCAAAGGGACACACAGTGGGGAGCCCTCGGGGCAGTAAAGGACAGGCAGTGCCACCCGAGGCAGCTAGGGCTGGTGGGCTGCTGGCCTTGCATGAGAGGGGTCCCACCACGAGCCTGCCCACCAACATGCTCTCAGGCACACAGGAGAGAGCCACAACCTGTGGTCACTGAGGGGACACAAAATTGCCTCCAAAATGCTGAAGAGACCCTCCCCCCAGCCCTCAGTCAGTCCTTGGTTCATTAGCCACACTCAGTTTCATCAGAAAGGGCCCAAGTCCTGCAGAATCTGGAAGAAAAGCCAATTGTAACTGAAAGAGTCTTACAGCCTGTCTAAAGAGAGAAGTTTCCAAGAGAATTAGCCAAGAAGAAAAAGAGCAAGTGTGAAGTAAACACAGCAATGACCTGGGACCACAGTGAGTGCCTTTCCAGCTCTCTCATGTCCCTCAGACAAGGGTCCTCCATCACAACTCTGGCTTGGGAAGCCGCTGGTGCTGCCCTTCTCTGTCCCAGGAGAAATCCCAAACACAGCCAGGGCTGTCTCCTGGTGGCAGGAGGATCTCAGTCTCCTTCTGCCTGGTCAGGCCCCATCCTAAATCTCCCCAGGAGCTGTGTGACCAGGCATGGCTGAGCCTTTTCTCACTGACCTCCAGAAACAGCCCAGGGTGTTGAACAAGCTCAGACAAATGCTGGTTGATCCCAAGAGCTTGTGGACCTCTACCTATCTCGACAACTTGTCCCTGAACACTGTTACTGTCCCACAAGATGAGCAGGCTCGAACAAATGATGAGAGAGAGGCAATGACTGCCTTCTGGACTAACCCTTGGTATGGAGTTACCAAGGGATGCTCCTCTGAACCCTTGGGCTGACTGCCTGTGACAGTCCCTGCTTACCCATGGCTTGGATCACTCTGAACGCTTTTGCATCCCTCACAAGCTACAGCCAGCAAATACTCCTTTCCCTGGCTCTCAGGGGAGAAGGGGGTGGTGAGAAAGCCCATATACCCAAGCCGAGCCCAGCTCAGATGTACCTGCTGAGCCCAGCTCCACACCTCTGGGATTTTTGCTGGGCACTGCTGAGGATGTGCTACCCACAGCCAGAGTCTCTGTCTGGTGACATGCCCCTGTCACAGCCCTGAGGAAGCCTCTCTCTGCCCAGAGCACTCGTCCTTGCCGCCACCCCTCCTCCCCCTTCCCCAAAGATGTCACCAGTGGGATACCATTGCTCTTGCCCATGATGGAGAGAGCAAGCTGTACAAGGACCAACACTCCACAACCCCTCTGACTTTGGCCGAGAGAACCAGAGGGAACAAACCCAGACAACAGGGTCAGGTGAGTGAGCAGCTTAGGGAGAAGAGAGTCTGCTGAGTCCAGACAAAGAGCTGCTTGAGGCAGGATGGAAGGTCCACCAGGTCTTCCTTGCAAAAAGGAGTGGCCATTCAGGCAACTCTTTATGCCGTGGTACTTCACACGTCGGCTTCCTCACATTGGCAGGGGGGACTGCTAACCTATCTTCTTTTCCCAGCTCTTGCAAATAAATACATTGCAAAACCCTCCAGCCAGAAGCAGCTCTCCTCATTGTTCACTAAGCAGTGGAATTTCGCCCTAAGAAGAGCTCTCCTCTGCTCACAGCTCAGCAGCTGCAAGAGGCCAGTGCTGACTCCCTGTCCTCTCCTGCCAGCTGCAGGACTTGAAGCACTGAGACCAAAGAGGAAAGCAAGGCACAAGCACTTGTTCTGAGGTGGTTCACAGCTTGGGCAACACCAGTACCCTATGAAGGTGTGCAGCCTTGTGCTGGGGTTGGTGTGGTTCAGCTCACCCACAGACCCTGGGGCTTGTCTGAGCACTGCTGCAGAGCAGCCTCAGGGTGACAGCCATTACTGGTGTCCTACAGTGCACCAGGCAGTGGGCTTCAGCTGAAGAGGTTTCCAGGGAGTCACCCTGCCTCCCATTTGGGCCATTACTCAAGGCAGAGAGAGCCTTGGAGGAATTTAAAAGGAGCTGAGCAGCCCTGCTGTGCTAGATTTTTATCCTGGAGGGGGGAAGATGTTTAAGGACACTGGCATCAGCCACCATTCCACTTGACTCAGAAGTCTTTACACCCAAAACTATCTCCTAATGCAGAAGAAACACCCTGGAGGTTCTCTGCAGGCTTCAGATGTGCCACCAGCGCTGCTGATGTGACGTCTGAGAAAAAAAGAAGAGCCCATCTGCAGCAGAAGGAGCTGATCCCTGCTGCCTGCAGCTTGCTCATTGCCCATGGCCAGCACAGGCAGCCCAGCAGTCAGCCTGAGCCATTTCTTCATGACCCTTGGAGGGTCATCCCCAGCTTAAGGTGCTTCTCTGCTCTTACTACTGGCTGCCTTTGTTGGCAACAGGATCCTGTCCTGGCAATGGCCTCACATGGGACTGTCTTCTGCAGGGCCCAGGGACAACAGGTTTGGCCATATCAGGTCAGAAGAACAGCTTTCCCAGACAGCTTCTGACAGAGTCATTCTGTTTCATAGAATCATAGGACTGGCTGGAAAAGACCTTTAAGATCATCGAGTCCAACCACTAACCTCACACTGCCCAGCCCATCACTAAACTCCTACCATATCCCCCACCTCAGCTACATGGCTTTTAAACATCCCTGGGGATGGGGATTCCACCACCTCCCTGGGCAGTCTGTGCCAGTGTTTTCCAAGTGAAAGTCCTGTTCCTCTCCTCTAGCCTGTTTCCCCACTTGCATGCAACAAGGCTCAGTCTCTGCCTGGTCAAAGAGTTGCCAAGGGACTGCTCTAAAGATCCTTCTTGTTCCCTCTTTCCAGAGTCTCATGTCATCAGGCATGCTGCTCACACGCTGCTGTGCTACAGTCCAGCCCCAAACTCTACCCCTGTCTTAAGGATCACAGGAGAGGACAGGTACCCTCTGTGTGTGGCATGTCCTTCAATGGACCCTGAGCCTGGACATTGCCTTCACTGACGTCTCTCCCGCCATTGCCTGCTTTGTACCCAGCAGGAAGTATGCTTTGAGTGTGCAGTGGGATGAAAGCAATCTCCAGGCATCCCTGGCTCAGAAAGGGAGGTAGAGTACGTGTGGGCAGATTACCAGGGATAGGAATGAGGCAGAGAGGGCCTGGGCATGCAGAGTGGTATAAAGCACTCCAAAACTTGACCTTTCTCTGGCCACGAGGGGCCATTGCAGACATTTCTTCTCTGTAAACTTGACCTGCAATCTTCCTCCCAAGAGACAGACTGGCACTTTCTGAGCCTCTTGTTCTTCCCTTGAGGACAAAGACTCCTTCTAAGCCCACTGCAAGGAAAGTTTTTTTTCCCCTTGGCTTCACAGGCCAAGAGCTGAAGTCTTTCCTGCTGACCTTCAAGATAGAAGGCTGAAGGGGAAATTGTCTTCAGTTTGGGCAGTGTTCTAGGAATGTGGTAGGGCTTCTCCCACCGAGTCATGAGGTTGGACCTGGACACCCTTTCTTTCTGAACTCCTTCCAAGAGCAGTCTGGATCCAATCTCAGCCCTTGACTGTAAAGAAGAGCTTAGGCTCTGGGTTCAGGCACAGAGTCAGTGTATAACAGCTCAAGCTGGACCCTCTGTTATGAGAGTGGTCCCGAACAGAGAAGTCTCTGGGAATCCAACTTCCCCTCCCATCTTGTGGGGGCTCAGTCCAGTAATATTTGAGTTTGAGGTTTTCCTGTGTCCCTTCTCCTTGTCTCTGTTTCTGTTGTTTATCTCAGAAGTCGAAGTTTTATGCAGATTTATAAGACTTTTATCTCATCTGCACTTGGGTATCAGTGTCATAGAATCACAGAATAGTAGGGTTGGAAGGGACCTTTAGAGATCATCTAATCCAAACCCCTGCAGAAGCAGGTTCATCTAGTTCAGGTCACACAGCAATGTGTCCAGGTGGTTTTTTAATGTCTCCAGAGAAGGAGACTCCACACTCTCCCTGGGCAGCCTGTGCCAGGGCTCCCTCACCCCTGAAATAGTTTGTCCTTAAGTGGAACCACTCACATAGTTGCTCAGCTTTAGCAAGTTTCAGCTCATTCTGCTTTTGCACAACTAATTCTGATATTTTACAATCCAGTTATTTGAATTCCCATCAGGCCAACCTCTCTGGGAGGCCTGTCACACCATGAGTGATTGCTCCTGGCTTCACTAGAATCCACTTCCAACTAGAACCCCTTCTGTGCTTCTGCTTGACCAGCAGCTGAAAATAGAGGCTGGTATGCTGAAGCTGCTCTGAGACTGTGCATCGTCCCTGCAGCTCCTGAGGTTGGAAAGGAAGGGGAAGGCCGGCGGGAGCCCAGCCCGTGGGAAGGCACCTTGCTGGGAGGGAAGGCTATGCCCACCCTGAGAGCTTCCCGGCCAAGGCTGAGGCTTTGTGCTCCCAAAGTCAGCCACTTGAGGGCTGTAGAGGACTTCTAGCCGTAGCTTTTGCCTGGCCGAGACGGTCCTGTCGTGGTACATCCCATTTTGTCAGGGACTTAAGCAGTGGCAATGAGTATTCTTTTTCTTGCCCGAGCCTGTATAAGAAAACTCTGCTGTAGAAGGGCTCCAGGGCTCCTTACTGAAATCAGAAATTGCTGTGTGGCTGCCCTGCAAGACACAGTAACTGGTAAAAGAGATTCAATCAGTGCAGGAAAAACACAAGTTGAATACTGTGGGACTTTTAGCTGCCGTTTGTGTTTCATTTTCTAATTTAAAGTAAGAATAGTTATAGCAGGCCATACTGCAGCAGAAAAAGCCCTTTGATCCTAAGTTGTTCTTTTCCTCTTCCTTTGAAATTGAAGTGATTTGAAACTAATGATAAACCCAGCATAAATACAAGAATAATATGTCAATACAGGAAATGATGTGGCAATATTACTACCTATTTCAACCTTAGGAAGGGTGATTATGGCATCTTAACATGATGCTAAGCCTAGCAATGGACTGATGCCCGAAATTGCCTCTGCCAGGAAAAAACATTCACTTCTCTTTGCACAGTCTCTCATGTGTCTCCTCTTATTTAACAAAATTGCAACTTATTTATAATCACAGCTGGTCTGAGTTAGTCAGGTAGCATTTGTCGCATGGTAAAACATGTTGTTCCTTTCCTGGCAGGGCCCATTGATTGGACAAGCCAGCTCATTGCTCAGAGCACAGCACCCAGGAGCCAGCTTGTAGCTCTGACAATCCAAGGGCTTCGGAACAATACCATAACAATAAAGTATATCTAAGACAAGACCATGCTCCTTTGGCCCAACTTTTACCTCAGCCCTCATGCCTAGTGTTTCTATCAGCTGGCTCTATACCTGAAGGGTCCTCTCACAAAATCAGAATCAGTGAATAGTTGGGGCTAGAAGGGACCTAGAGTCAAACCTCCTGCTAAAGCAGGTTCATCTCCATCAGGTCACACACAGGAACACGTCCAGGCAGGTTTGGAAACCTCCAGAGAAGCAGCATCCACACTCGCCCTGGGCAGCCTATGCCAAGACTCCCTCACCTCATCAATAAAGAAGTTTTTTCTTGTGTTTAAGTGGAACTTTTTATGTTTCAGCTTTTGTCCATTACCTCTGGTCCTGCTGCTGGACACTACAGAAAAAAAGTATCACTCCATCCACTTGACATACACCCTTTAGGTACTTGTAAATGTTGATGAGGTCCCCCCTCAGTCTCCTCCAGACTAAACAGCCCCAGTTCCCGCAGCCTTTCCTCATAAGGATGATGCTCCAGTCCCCTGATCATCTTGATGGCCTTGCACTGGACTCTTTCCAGAAGTTCCCTGTCCCTCTTGAGCTGGGGAACCCAGAACTGGACACGGGACTCCAGATAAGACCTCATCAGGGCAGAGCAGAAGGGAAGGAAAACTTCCCTCAACCTGCTGCCCACAATCTTCTTAATACACCTCATCTCATCAATAAAAACTTTAAGCACAGGCTTTTGGATAAAATCCAGGTTATCAGGACATCACACTTGTTCTTAGCATTCCAGATGTGTTCTTACAAGCAGCCACCCTGAATTAAACCTCTGCCTCTTCAGTCATTTTCTGAAGCTTCTTCCTCAGAAGCCTTGACTCTATGTACAAATCAGAGAGCTTTGTTTGCTAGCACTTCAAGGGTATGCTGACATTTCAGTCCTGAAAGGAAAATCTTGATAAAATCAGTAATTAATGACTGAGTTTGAATCATTTGTCTCAGATACGTGGATAAACAAAGAAGCTAAAGGTCTGGCTATTAAACAGGAAAAGAAAGGTTTTTCTTTGTGAAGCAAGCTTGGCTGTTCAAATACCTTAAATGGTGGTAATTGATTTATATTCAATTATTTGAGTGCACAGAAGCAATTAGAGCTGTTCTTTCAAGCTCAGTTCTTCTCTGAAACGTTACTGTGCAAAAAAATTATTGCTTATTAGTTACCCACTGATGAGAAATGGAGGTAGAAGGATGGAATTTCCCTCAGCCTCAGGACCCACAGAAGCGCTCCAGCTATCTTAGGAGCTGAAGTCATCAATGAGACATGGGAGGAGAAGGAATATTAGGTATGTCATACTAAGGGTGGGTCCAGGATAGATGTCAAGGCCACTTCGGAGCATTGTCTCAGCCTGAACTCATAATAGAGGCCCTGAGTCCGCTCGGCACAGGCTTGAGCTGTTCACCGTGAGGTTTGGATGTCTGCTGGTTGTCATTTGAAACTGGTCACGGGGATCTGTCTCCATAAACTCCTTCTTTACCTTGTGGTGTGTAAAAGCCTGTATCACATTCTACAATTAAGAAAATCAGAAGAGCCAAAATCTGTGCCTCTGCCTGTCCCGTGCCACTGCCCCTGGCCCAGCAGCCTGTCTCAGGTGGGCCTCGACATTAGACAAGAGTCTTGCCAACGTCACATTTTAAATGATTTGCTGAGTTTCCACCGCTGTGGAGGCACACAAAGGTTTAAGCAGTGAGCCTGTACCTTTTATAAAGCTGGACAGCAAAAAAAAAAAAACCCAGTAACAATTCTGCCCAGCTTCTACTCAGGAAACAGAAAGCAGACTGTATTCCCTCTCTAGAGCTCCTAGTAAAGTAATGTTGTTGTCACCCAGTATCTCACGTTTAACTCTTTCCCAGCCTGCCAGCAGCTTTGTTTAGCTGAGATGGGGCTGAAAGGGCTGAATACTCATAATCATATGTCCTCCCTAGTTCGCTTTGAACCATCCTTGGGCACAAACTCAGTAACAGAGGCACAGGCACAGATCCCTTTCAGTACACATGGCTAAGGGTTGCCACCTATGTCAGAGGCAGGGTAGCAAATGGAGACAGCCGCTTCTTCATCTGGCACAGCAGGATTGGACAGAATTTGTTCAGCAGAACCGGCACACCAAATAACAATTAGGTGCTAAGACTGAGGCAGTCTAAAGTGCCAACCAGGAGACATCCTAACAAATCATGCACTAACAAGAGCACCAGAACCTGTTACTAAAAAGCTTGTACCCTGTTCTCCCTCTCTCATCACAGAGCATTCCACATTTTCTTAAATGCCCAATATTGTCAGGGAATACCTGGGGGGAGCACAGGGTAAAGTCTTAGCTTTCATAAACAAGATGTGATTCGTCCCATCTCAGGGAAGGGGAGATGAAGGATCCCTTGAGAAATGGCCAATTCAAGCAATTAAAAACATCGTCCATGGATAACAATGCAGTGATGGTGAGTCTGTGATCTCTAGACAAATAATCACAAAAATAAGGCTTTGACAATATATTTGATATGAAGGAGTTCCAAAACCAAAAACATGTAAAAGGCTAAAACCCTCCAGCCTAGTGAAGTAGTTCTCTGCCAGTGAGGGAGAGCAGTCACCAACGATAACCAAGGTTACAGAGAGGTACTGAAAAACAGTCTAAAACACAGAAAACTGGGGATCTCATTAATATTTACAAACATTTAAATGGTGGGTGTCAGGAGGTTGAAACATCACTTTTTTCTGTCTTATCCAGTGACAGGACAATGGGTAATGAGATGAAGCTGGAACACAAAAAGTTCCATTTAAACATAAAGAGAAACTATTTCACTGTTAAAGTGAGGGAGCCCTGGCACAGGCTGCCCAGGGAGGGTGTGGAGGCTCCTTCCTTGGAGGTTTTCAAGACCCACCTGGATGCGTTCCTGTGTGACCTGATCTAGGTGAACCTGCTTCTGCACGGGGGTTGGACTGAGTGATCTCTAAAGGTCTCTTCCAAGACCACCATTCTGTGATTCTGTGAAAATATTTCTCCCCTCACCTTTCATAACTTCCCCTGTCAGCAATCTCCTGCCCATCCTTACCCACACAAATTGTGGAAGAGGGAATCACTATAATTCACATTATTTTTACTCTTTCGGGTAGATGTGTTACAAAAGCCATTGGATTTTAAACAAGGGCTTACCAATCTTAAAAATGAGCAATGAGTTTACTACAGAGAATCCAGGCTGCAGTCTCTTCAGTTGCCATAAATCTGTCCTAAAAGCATTCCCAGCTCTCACTTCACATAGTCAGGTTTGCAGGCTTGAGCTCTCACATTTCCAGCTTCATTGTTTGCACATCACTACAGAATTGCTCCACCACCTTCTTCCTCCTGTTGCCAATAACTGCAGAACAACCTTCTGTTTTGGCATCGTCGCCAAAAGCAGTTTATTCAAAAAGTCAGAAACCAAAACCAGTTTACAGCAAACTTATGTGTCTTTTCTACGTTGTTTGAACAACTATGTGAGCTCCTCAAAGAATGGCAGGACGGTATTAAAACAATCCCAAGCATTAAATAGCGAGGGAGTCTGTTTCAAAAGCACAGCCAAGAAAAGACAGGAATCTTTCTGCTTTCTTGAAGTGGCTTTGGAAAAGACCCAGACCGTTAAGCCACAAGATCTTGAGGCACAGTAATAACTATTCATGGTGAACCCTTTGTTATTCATCAGTAAATACCCTTTAAGGTAAGATTTCCTCACATAGAAAGTGAATGAAGGATTCCCGCTACTGCGCTTCGAAAAATCATTAAGACATGTATGCTTGTCCACCAAAATCTCCAGTGAAACCAGGAAATACCTGTAAAATACACCAGCAACAAAATGGAATCTAGTATATCTGAGGAACTCGTGCAGACTTGGTAAAATGAAATAGCCTGATCTTGCTCCAACCAAACAGAACCCGTTTCCATCCACGCAGCACACAGTTTTAAGCCAAAAGAGCTAAAAAGCATCAGCTTTGGTTCTTAGGGACAGACTCCTTATAAAAGTGCACCAAACCAAAATCCAGTTACAAAAGTTACAGTTACAAAAGGTTTTCTTCTTGCAGATGCTTAAGGTGATGCTCTTCAGTGCTTCAGGAGAGAAAGCAATTTCCCAAAGGTGTTTCTGAGTGAGAGACTTCTGTGTGACACTTTCAGTGCCTGCACTATTCTAGCTGGGGGAAGCAACCGCAACAAGAGCCCACACACAGGCACAATGAAAGGATGCGGTTCCACTAGATGGCAACCGCTGGTCTGGCAGCGGTGCCGCGCACGGAGCGGAGCTCCAGCCCTCCCCGGGAGCTGCACAGAAAGTCCTTTGTCTGCCTCTGCTCTGGGAAAAGCTGCCGGCATCTACCCGGCCATTGTCAGTTCCTTTTCAGCCTTATCAGACTCCCCAAACCAGGTACAGCTCAAACACATCCTCTAGCAGAAACGCGGCGGCACTTCAACAATACTGACACTGAATTCCCTTTTTCTTCTTTTTCTTTTTCAGTGTAAGCTCCTCTAAACTGAAAATCCCTCTTTAAGGAGCCACTGCAGGATAGAAGCTAAGCTGAAGCAGCATCTGCAGCTGCTGCTTGCTCAGGCTGGCTCCTGAAGCCTGCCCCAACTTCTTGCACACCCAGGAAGGATCCTCCCAAACCAGCAGCATCCAGAGAGAGCTGCCACACCAGTTTTGTACCAGCCCAGCTCTGCTGACACCTACAGAGCCACTTCTACCACAGGTCTGAGGCAAGATATAACTCAAGGAGGCTGATAATGCCCAGTTTCTGGGCACCACAGGTCACCAGAGAACCAAACGAGTGAAAACCACCCTCAGGTCAGATTTATGGCACTTCATGGCTACTTGGACTAAAAAGGTGAGGCTTGTGGGCAACCAAACCATTCAGGTTTGTGATGTCCAAACAGCATTTCCCAGGGCCTGTTCCTTTTAGATGACCCCCTCTTTTAGATGGGGGTCTTTTTAAGCAAAATCGCGTTGAAGTCAGCGAGACAGATGACAGGACAGGCTGCAAGGTGTTCAGGATTCAGTCTCTGGCTAATACACATTGGCATATTGAGCTTGTGAAATGAATAAACTGCTCAGGGAAATCCTGAGTGGAAAAGACGGTTGTTTTTTTTCTCTCCCCAGCAGAGCCCACTGCATGCCTTTCACTTGCTCTGCCCACTGGAAGCGCCGACCTCGGGCGCACAGCCCTGCTGAGAAAGCTGCGCAGGAAGACAGGACATCAGCACAGCACCACCGAGCTGCATCGCTCCAAGCAGCTGCCAGTACGTGCTACAAACTCACGTGCTTCAAGCAGTGCCTAAACAACAACAATAAAATACCCTCTCTCCAACTAAGAGAACCCCCCAGTTAGTCCTGTCTAGATGATCTAAAAGGTAGTTCGTCACAAGCTCTGCTTGCCTGGAGCTCTCCTCACTTGGAGCTTTGTCAAAGCACAGGAAGGCAGGGCAGAGTTCACAGAGTGGGACATTGTCCCATCATCAAGACCAGCCACAGGGCAGGATTCACCTTGTTTGTGGCCACCTTGGCTGGACCAGCTGTTCCTCACACACCTCCCATTAAGTTTAAATAAACTACCACAACATTCCACTCAGAAAGGGCATTTCCTTAACAGTGCTCAGCTATGGGACACTGGCGTGCTGCAGACACTCATCCAGGATGGTTCCTGTCCACGCAGCTTGTGGAGACCATGGGCAGCTTTTGGGGAGGGGAGAGGCAGCAGAAGGTACAGCTTTTGCTGTTTAAAATTGAGCCAACTTCCAGAACAAACGATCTCGCAGTTTATTTGCAAAAAGATCTTGTTGCATCCCTCCAGACACCCCAACATCTTGACCCCAAGGCTCTCAAGAGTTAAAGCTGGGGTATCGAGGGAAGCCAACTGCTTTACCTTTCACACTATCTTTCAAAAGGCAGCAGGCACAAGGGATTTGTCCCCACTGAGGGTGAAACCTCGGGCTGATCCGTATGTGGATCGTGTTTCAAAAACAAACAGTCTCCCTGGGCCTGGCAGGGAGCCAGGCTGTGGGATTGCCTTTTAAGGCTCCCATCTCATTAGGGAACCTCCGAGTATTTTGATCTGTTTTCATAACTGTAACAATCTTCATCCTTTGGCTTGGGAGCGTATTATCATTCCCTTCTTTTTAGCAAGTTAAAGAAACAGCTGGTACAAATGAAAGCAAAACAAGGACGGGTCGCTGGGTGTAAAACACGGCATTTCAGAAGATTTAGGAAAGACAAAACCCCACTGCCCGACTCAACTCCTGCCAAGAAACCATTACAGAGGATGCAGGACTCGGTGAAAGCCCCTTGAACGCTGCATTTCAACGGCAGTAACAACCACAGAGCTCAGATCTATTGTGGAGCTTTATTTTTATAGGACCTATCGTAGACTCTTTCACATAACTTAAATGATTATCAAATAATCTCCTGTACACAGTGAGACCGAGCCACGTTGCTTTTCCGAGCTGTGACACATTCCTGGAAGAAATCCAACGGTCCGTAGGAATCCCATCGCCGCAGGGGCTACAGTTCACTTTTGTCCTGAACTTACGCCATCAATTAACTTATGTATCGCTGTAAATTGCTGTTTGCAAGATCCTGCAAGGCATTGTTAAATTTCAGGACACTAAAGTTTTGGTAGCAGCATTTTTTTTTGCTTCACTTCAGTAGTTTCTTTTCTCGCCTTTCGTGTCCTCAGACGAACATCGGCCGGCACTCGCGGTGCGTGTGAGCCTGGGAAAAAGTCTGAAACGCGCCGCCGGAGCTGATCGAGCTTTACTTTTTAGACTGAAACGATGTACAGGTTGGTCACAGCTGCCTCCGACAGGAGCAGCCCCGCTGCAAGGTGGCGTTAACACAGGTCCACCGAGTCGCGGCTGCCTGAACGACACCAAACCTGAGCCCCAAGGGAGGCGAAGGAAAGGCAGCCGCCGGCCGCCAGAAAAAAACACCTGAGGGGACCCAAGACTTCGCATTTTATTCGCAGCGTCTCCCAGACCGCAGGAGGAGGCGACTGGCAGAGCGCAGGGCTGCACCCTGCGGGGGCCGCGGCCGCGGTTGCGGGACACACACACACGCGCGCGGCGGGGCGAGCGCAGCCGCAGCCCCACGCGTGGGAACCCCCACCCCCCCTCGCCCCGCGTCCCCGGCGGCACGGCGCTACAGGCCGGGGTAGGCGGCGCGGTGGAAGCCGGCGCTGTAGTCGTAGGGCCCCTGCGGCGCGGGCAGCGGGCACTCGGGGAAGAAGGGGCCGAAGCCCGCCGGCAGCTGCCCGCCGGGCTCGTCGCCGCCGCCGCCTCCCGGAGCCGCGTCCCCGCCGCCGGGGTAGAGCGGGCGCAGCGCCTCGGCCGCCGCCTTCTTGGGAGGGCTCCAGGGCGGCTCGGGGTAGAGCAGCCCACCCGGCAGCGGCGGCGGCAGCGGCAGCGGCAGCGGC
>WBNH01010109.1:244281-274266 GCA_013401255.1 Urocolius indicus
AGGCTGCTGGCCGCCTGCGAGCCCTCCCGGCGCGGCGGGGGTCTGGCGGGGCCGGCGGCGGGCGGGGAGGAGGCGGCGGCGGGCGGCGGCGGAGCCGGCGGCGGGGAGGAGGCGGCGATGATGCCGGTGCAGCGCTTGATCTGCTTCTGCAGGTACTTGCGATGGTTCACCTTCCGCTTGGACTTCACCGGCTTGTCCAGCGCCAGCTTGATGTTGCTGGAGGCAGAGTCGATGAAGCTCAGCAGGTCCCTGGTGGCTTCTTTAAAGTCCCCCGCCTCGCCGCCGCCGCCGCAGCCGCCCTCGTAGTCCTTCTCCAGGTCGGCATAGCCCAGGAGGCCGCCGGCGGCGGGGAAGCAGAAGGAGAGGAGGTGATGGGGGCTGAGCAGCGCGGCTGGCACGGCCATGGCCGGCGGCCGGGCGCCGCCGCCCCGAGCTCCGCAGGGCTGCGCCGGGCGGGCGGCGACGGCGGCGGCGGGGAAAAGGCGGCGGGCGGGGGAGGAGGAGGGCTCAGGAGCGGGGCTGGACCCCCGGTCCTCCCCGCCTCCCCGCCGGGTGCCCGGGGGCCGGGCCAAGCCGACTGCGCCCACCCCACCGCCCGGGAACGCCGGAGGTGGCGGAGGGGCGGGACGAGCATCACTCTCGGGACGGGTACCCACAGCCCTAGGACGGGTACCCACAGCCTCGGGACGGGTACCCACAGCCGCGGGACAGATACCCACAGACCCGGGACAGGTACACGCTGCCCAGGGACGGGCACATCCACCCCCAGAACAGCTACACACCGCCTCGGGACGAGTACATGCACCCCCGAGAAGGATACCCGCATCCCTACAACCCCCGGGACGGGTACCCACCGCCCCTGGGACGGGTACAAACGGTCCCGGGACACATACACACATTCCCGGGACAGATACACACACCCTCCCCCGGGTGGGGTACGCACAGCCCGGGGACCGGTACACAAACATCCCTCGACCAGAGGCATGGAGCTGCCCAGGATCAGGCACCCCCGGGCCCCATCCGTGCGATCCCATCACTCGCGCACGGCCACCCGCAGCTCCGTCCCCCTCGCAGGCGCTGCGCCGGCACAGGACGCGTCCCGCAGCCCGCGGGCGGCCCGGGGTGCGGGATCAGCCGCACGGCTCTGGCTGCCAGGCTCTAGTTCCGACACCCGCCAGGCTGTGCGAGCCTGAAGTAATTTGCAAAGACGTTCTTTTCCAAGCTCATTGCTATGCACGTTACCCGGCATACTGTATTTCCACAGCCAAGTCAAGCCCTGAGAAAACCCAGCGCTGTGGTCCAGGAGAGATTTTTAAATGCCTGGGTTGCATTCAGTTAAAACTGAAGATTTTTACTTGCACAGGGTTAGTAAGGCAGCAGTATAAATCTACCATGCAGAAGGCAGAAAAATTAGTGAAGTGACCCTTGAAAGTTCTAACAGCTCCTGAAGGAACTGTCTTGTGTTTGCGAGGGGGGATGGGAAAGGTATTTGGCTGATTTTGCTTTAGGAAATGTTTACACTGGTGCACAACAACCTCAGACATTTGAGCTCCAGATTCATTCTCGGTGACTTTGTATGTCAAAATACGAATACAGATGTGTTTGACTGACACAGAGTTGGTCTGCTTAGATTCATTAGAGATGCAGCAGTTTTGTGTTGCAAAGGTAAAAACAGACGCAAAACTCTTCAGAAGAAAAGGAAAACAGGCCCCTGAGACTGAATGGTTAAAAAAAAAGGAAAAGCCCAAGTCTTCCCCACTCTGGTTTCAAATGCTTGTTAAATGCAAAGCAAATACTGCAAAGAGAGAAGAGAAGGAAGCTTGTACTTTGTGAGAGGAAGTATAAATCTAGGGGGTTACAGAGGCTCAAATCCCTTACAAAACTAAAGTGCTGTTTTTCTTGGTCTCTCACCTGCACCTGGGCCTGTCCTGGCAGGGTCCTGGCAGCAGGGAGAGCCTCGTTGTCCCAGGCACAGCCCTGGCTCTAGTGGCAGTGCATCTGGGCCAGGTCTCTGGGCAAAACCTGCCCAGATAGAGCCTCCTAGAGTCTCCTGTTTGGAGAGGTGCTCTGAGGGCAACTGTGTGGCTGACGCAAGACACCCTGGCAGGGAGAGGAGTCTAGGAAATATTTATGTATCTCTCCATATCAGAGCAAGTACATCTACAGAGAAGATGGATTTCAAATACAACTGACGCGGATTAGCTACCTGAGCTTTTACCCTCTGGTCCTGTCAAGCCATGCAGCCTGCTCCAAGCTCTATTATTGATGGAGAAAATATAAAGAACAACATATATATCCCCTGTGTGCTCCACCAGATAGTTTTGCATCTGCTTTGAGGCTACTTCAAGCTGCACATGAGTCTAGAGAATGGGGAATCACTGCACTGGATGTGCAGCTACTTTGGGACCATTTCTTATGAGCAACGTCAAATGACTCTAATACAGCAGCAACTAAGTTGGCCTCAAGTATCTGCTTCAGCATTATAGTGGCAATATTTCATAGCCTGTCTAAAGGAGGTTGTTAATGAGTCTGGGTGGTATTATATGCAGAGTGGCTAAATATCCGGTGGCTTAGGGAAAAAGAAAAGCTGAAAGCCCTGGCTTCTCTTCTGCGAGGCTGAATTCATTCAATTAAACAGCTTTGAGAGCTCAGCTACGGTTTAGCGGGAGACTTGATTACCTCCTAAAAATTGGAGAGTATTAAAACAATTGTCAGGCATGCAAAGGAAAGTTTGCATTCAGTTGTGCTAAGCAGCCGAATTTACATATTCTCAACCAGATCTGGAGATGTAGAAAGCCTTCATAATTGCATTAAACATGCTTATTCTCCATGTTCTCTCAAGCAGAGCTGATTACCCCAAGTTGGGCAATGCCCGGAGGGAAATTTGCTAAGCCACATGATGTCAACAACTTGCAAAGAAACTTTTTTTTTTTTTTTTCCAAGGAAATAGCAGTTTGGTTATTCCTGCAGAACATCTCTCTTTCCCAAGGGCTGTAGGAGCCAGTGTTTGTATTCTGCCTGTGCTCTTTCAGGATGGGGATGCCCAGCCCACGCAGGGCAGCAGCTCTCAGGACCCAGCAGTGATCCACTTCAGCTCTCTGGTGAGCTCTGACATCCTGGAAATGCAGGGATTAGACTCTCAGAATAACCCTCAACCCTGGGCATCTGTTTGGACCAGATGTCCTGGTCCCTCTGCTCTTCCCCCATCAGACTGAGGTGAGTGAAGTGGCTGCAGAAGTGCTTCCACCACCCCAAAGCTCCATCCCACAGGACAGAATTCACTGCTCGCTAAGGAGCTCCAGGGACTCAATTCCTATTCTCTTGCCTCCTTTGGTGCAGGAAATTTATCTGCTTTTTTTATTTTCTTGCTCCTTACACGTAGCAGCATCTCAGCCAGCTCCAGAATGATGCCCTTAGAGGGAACTGCAGCACTGTCACCCTGTGAACCAAAGGCAGCAGGCACACGCTGTGCTCACTAGTGCTTTGTGCAAGCCACAAACTGAGCTCATGGCCACACAATCCAGCCCTTCACAAGAAGGAGGATTTGTTATCCTCATGGACCAAGGAGAAGGCCAGAGAGCAGAGGGCAGCTGAGGCAAAGCAGCCAAAGACAGCCTTGCACAGCATCTTTGTGGAGCGGCTCCTAACCAGAGCCGGCTGCAGAAGTGGATGCCCCTGATGCTCCTGGGACAATTCGTCTCAGTGTCCGGCACCAGGGTAAATCCTCTGCAGCACAGAGACGGGATCCCACCAGCATCCAGCCTGAAGGAAACATCTCATGCTGCTCCTTATCACTGAAAGAGGGTAGATTCAGGCCAATAGAAGGAAGAAATGTTTTATGATGAAGGTGGTGGAACACTGGCATAGACTGCCCCCAGAGAGGTGGAAACATGGTTCCCCATCCCTGGTCAGGTTGGATGGGGCTCTGAGCAACCTGGTGGAGTTGAAGATGCCCCTGCTTATTTTTGGGGAGGTTGCTCTAGATGACCTTTCAAGGTCCCTTCCAACCAAACCATTCTATGATCATCATTAGCAATACCTTCCCTGCGGGCAGGCAAACAAAATCCAGCACGGAGCACAGCCCTCGCAATCCACAACACCCCTTTTCCTTTCGCCACGGCATCGGGAAGGCAGCAGGAAAGTAAGAAAATCTCTGTGACAAGGGAGGGAGGGAATACTTCTCTTTTTTTCCCTGCCCAGTTGTATGGCCCATATGGTTCCCGGGTTCTGGGAAAATCTGGCTGCCCAAACAGGTGTCACGGCTCACAACCTACAGTCTCATTTCCTGATCGCGTCTTAATCGGCCAGTTGGTTGTGAAAGTTGATTTCTTGCACATTCTTATATCAGTGGGAATTTCTGCCCTTCCCTGACAAGTATTATAGGCAGCCTTTGACATACAGCCCTACAGGCCCTAAATAGGCTGCTATTCTTTCCCTACGCTGAAAGGGAGCTTTGTGCCAGGGATTCATTAAACTGCACTGCACAGCCCTTCATAAATGGGCTCAATAATGAACAGTCGATTTAACTGGAAAAGCTGCTGGAGCTGTTAAATTAAAGGGAAATAAAGTGCACTTCAGGCTCAGTCTGCCAGAAGAAAATGTTGACCTAAAAAAAAAAATCTTCATTTTAGTGAATCTCTTGCAAACAGGCTAAAATCTTCAGGAAGTTTATACTCACAACACGGGGAGAAGTGGTAAAACATATCAGTTTGCTTCCCCACTAATAAGGGAAGAAAAATAGATGATAAAATATTCAGTAAAATCAGAAGGAGGGATGAAAGGCACATGCCACAAGCCAAATATAAATGCAATATATGTTTGTGGATATAAGATTGTGTGGCTTATGTAGATCCTGCTTTACATCACCTCAGACCCCTTCAAATGGTACTCATCCATACGTGTGCATATCCATGGTTCCTTCCTTTGTGGTCTTGGCTTCTTAGAGATGCTGTTTTGTTGAGATGAAATTACTAGTGGACACAGAGCTGCAGACTTGGCACCCAGCAAACGAAGCCCTATTTTCCTCTTGCAGCTTCTGGATGTTGTTGTCTCAGTTTCCCTTCCCCTCTTTCAATCTCAGCATGTGTTTCATGTTCTCGTGGGGTATGTTTCCTCCAGAAGAAAGGGCAAAGCCAGCTTTGGTGGTTCTGCTGGCACCAGTGGGTGGGTAACGGGTGTTTGTCAGTACTGCATCACACTTGAAAGAGTTTTGTGAGGATAAAGCACAAAGCTGTGTTCTCTTTGTCTAGGGGATCATCAGGAGGTCCTGGAAAGGCTCTCCTGGTCCTTGCCTGAGTTGGACTGAGCTCTGAGATGCCACTGGAGACTTCTGGGTTTCAGTAAAGTATTGCTGGAATAGTGGGTCACTTCAAGCCCTTGTCCAATCGACTTCATGTATCCCAAATTTCCACTGGAAACTTTCCACTGCAGGTTTCAGTTCCTGTTTGCCAGCCATCTCTGAAATCTTGAGGATTTCCCCAGCCCAGCCCTGCAGTGTCCTGTTCTGGGCTCACGTTGCTCCTAAGGCAACGGTTTTGCCTGAAGTGTTTTGTCCATATGAGGAGTGCAGGACTCAGCTGAAGCATGGAGGGGCTATATTTCATCTTCTGGATGAAGAGGGAAATCCACCTTTCAGCTGACCCTGACCCAACTCTTGGCTTTAGAAGAGTGGAATTCCTTATTTCGGTGAGGTTACTCCAGCATAAAACTTGAGATTGCTTAGTGGTGAGTCAGCTTCTCCATCACAGCCACCTAGTTCACCTGAACAGTCACCAATACTATTCCACAGCTGTGTTACCCACTTTACATCTGACATGTTGTGAAGGGAATCCATCTCTGGGAAGGTAGTTTGGAAGCTTGAGGGCAGCAAGATCGGAAACAGCACACAATGGGGAAGGGACCACGTCCAAATCTACTTCCTGGAGCAGCTCAGCTGAAAACAAACATCAGCACCAGCTTAAAAAACTGATGTTTTCAATGTTTCAGATTGTAGCTGGTTTTTCATGATACAAACTCCCTGGCTGGAGAACCACTGACCTTCTTCAGAGTATCATAACTTTTGTTCAAATCTTCTATATATTTGTAAAGGTGATGGCAGCAGGTTTTCATCTCTTGACTGAAGTTGCCTTCAGTTGGTTAAACATTTTGTCCTGCTTTCCAAAAACCATGAGCAGTCAGGAGGAGTATTTGCTGTAATATATCGTTCTTCTACCTAAATTTTGAATACTTATTTCTGGATTCATTAAAAATGACCTGGTGTAGATCAAAATCTCACAACAAGTTGTAAAAACAGGAGCTTTCCCACCACAGCAATGGTGCTTTGGATGAGTTCTGTGGGCTGCTTTATCAAGCACAGCACTTGGGTGTATTGCTGGTGGCTCCTTCACCACTTCAAGAGTGGTGCAACATCCACCACTAACCTCTTCAGGAAAGGGGTTTTGAGGGCTGGAATTGTAATTTCCTTTTAGTAACTCCTGCCTATAGTCTGGCACTTGGCTACTGGTAGAAATATGTATGGAGGAAACATTTACAGACTCCTGAAAGGAATAAAGGAAGGTACTTTTCATATTGTTGGGAAAGTTTGTTTTTCCCTCAGTCCCTGTGCACCACTTGAATTTTGCTGGGTTTTGTCCTCACCCAGAGACATTTCTGGCAGGTAAATATGTGGGTTTTGAGATCAAACTCATTGCTTTATTTTTGATGGTCGTGCAGGATGCTGCTTAGAAGAGTTTGGCTAAGTGGAAATGAAATGTGAAATGCAAACAAATAGCAACTAATGTAAAGCACTGCCTTGTTTGGTGCACCCTATCCTTCCACTACTCTCTGTTTGCTTGGCAGGGACAAGTTTATTTGATGTCCTGGTTCCTGACAGGCTTTGCTGGGAGGTGCTGCATGGCACTGAGGGGCTTCTCAATCTTACCTGATGCAAATAGCAAGGATTTAGCAAATGCTGCAGAAGAGTCTTCATGTATTTCAAACTGGTCACTGAAATCAAAGGCACTGAAGTACTTCTCAGAGGTGGGGCCTTGTGCCACACGCATCATGGGGGGGCACAGGGGGGGCTGGGTGCTGTCTGGTGGGTGGTCCATGGTCACACACAGCTTGGCACTGGTGTTTTAAAAAGAAGCCTTCTGATTCATTATTTATGCTCTGAAGTAAGGACCTGGTCCAACTCCCAGTGAAGTCATTCCCACTGACTTTGCAAAGAGTGATGAATAACCCCAAGCAGTGGATCTAATTTTCAAAATTGCTCGGTATCAGCAACACCCATGACTTTGGTGAGAGCCAATCTCTGTCTCTTTGCCCTTCATTTGGGAACAGGCAGTCTTCTTGAGCCAGGAACCCACATGCCAAAATCCTCATACGACATGTGGCATCTTCCCTCTGTGTAGCTATGAGCTCAACTCTGCCTGTCCTTCCAGCTTTCCCATGGCCTGGGCTCATCCCTCTCTCCCACCCCAGAGAAGCTCTCAAATGATGCTTCAACCATGCTTGAAGAGTCTCTAACTTGGAGGTGACTGTGATCACAGCAATGCTATCATAATTCTTATTCCTTTATGTCTCTTAAACAAACTGATGGATCTGTAATGTGATGGCACTGGCAACACGGCGAGCTCTGCCTGTGGAAGCTGCTCTGGCACCATCTCATCTGCATCCGTGCCAGGGAGGCAGATGGGGCTCAGGTGCTGAAAGAGTGGGAACTGTGTGACCCCAGGGCAGACAACAGCAGAACCCAGTCCTCATGGGTATTTACTTAAAGGAAATAGTTTTTTTTCTAGTGTGTTACAATTGTTGTGAGACACTTGCAGCACAGGGTTTTCTTTAAAAATGTTGGTCAGCACCATGTCCCAATATTTAAATGGTTAAACCCTGTTTCTTTCAAATAAGGATATCTTTTTCATTAAAAAAAGAGACAATTGCGTATTTTAATTACATAATTCTTTTCAATTGAAAATGCAAACAAAACTGTGACCAGTTCTGTCTGTTGAAAATTGCCCGTTAGAAAGGTTCAAGCAGCTTTTAATGAGCTTAACTAAACAGGCAAATAGGATTTTCTATTCCCAGCCTCACCACCCATCCACTGCAGCACTGGGCTGCTCTGAGGAGGCCTCTGAGATCTGGAGATGGAATATGATTTTGCCAGGGTGACATGAACACCTGACACTCACTAAAAAGAAGTGAGGTGTAGTACGGCTGATGTCCCTTTCTGAGCTGCCACTGGGAAATCCAAAGCTCAAATGAATTCCATGACCAGCACCAATTTTCTTAACTCTTTCTCCCCTGCTGAGGTATGGCTGCAAGGAGTTTAATCACATCAGGAGCAGGAACTGGTCTCAAGACCCCTTTCTTACAGCACAAACACCCTTCTCCGTGGTACAGCAGAAGCTGTGGAGCCTGAGGCCACAGGAGCCACTGCTCCTGCACAAACCGCGGCTCTGGCCCACCCTTGACCACGATATGTTCTCAGATGGAAAGCCTCAGAGCCTTAATCAGCACAACACAAGCGTCAGCCATCCAGGCCAGCCTCTACATTTCAATGAGTTTACTCTTCGTGCTTAGATTGAGACATGTCTCGCTGAACAGTTCACAGCAAGAGGGGTTCAAAACCATCCTTTGGGGCACAGCTACCTTCTAAATGTCCATAGGATTCACTGAGAGTTTAAATCCTGATATCTTACTTGTCTATAAGTTGTCTAGATAAATACATAATAAATCATTATATACCCAGAGTAAGAGTATACTGTGGTTAGGAGCTTTGCATAATACATATAGACTAAAAATACTCTAAGAAATCCTACCAAAACCAAACCTTTTATTTCGGAAGCTCTAGCTGACCAAAATATTGGATTTTCAGTTACCAGAAATATTATCTTAACCAGATGTTTTCAGTCTTTTCTTAACAGGGCCACTCGCAGATTGTTCCCTGAATTATTTCATGTTTAGAAATGGTGTCTTGTTAAAAGAGGGAGACGGAGGGAGAGAGTCGCACAAACTGCCATTATCATGCAAATAGCCCCAGAGGAAAAAGGACAGTGAAAATGATAGCACTGATCTAATTATCTGCAGGCCAATATAGCTAAGTCACTGAAAGAGGCCCACAGAAAAGGCTGCCACAGAAACACAAAAAACAGCCAGAAAACAATAAGGAACTTAGCAACAGTGTAAAAACGGACTTCTTTCTGTGCACAAAGACTAGTTTTATGAGCATTTTTCTTGCTTTCAGTTTGCAGAAAAGGTTAGAGCATACTTTAAATTCTATGCCAGGATTTTTTCCCCCTTTCAGCCCCTGAAACCCCTTTGGCACGCCGTGCTACCGCTGCCAGCGGGCGCTGGGAACGCGGCCGCTGCCGCTCAGCCTGTCCCTACCGTCATGCGTGTTCCTGAGGGGCATTTCCACAGCACTCTTCGCAGGAGATTGGGTTTTCAAGACACTCAAGATTTGACCTTTTTGTGCTCTCCTTTTCCTTTTGGTGCTTCCAAAGGGTTCCTAGCTGGAGGATGGAGGTTTATACCCATCCAAGGGCCTCAGGGAAGGAGCATGGCCATTGCAGCCCGAACATAGGCACAGCCTTCCCCAGGCTGTCACTGACCTCAGTAAGGACCTCAACAAGAACCACAACACGCTGCCCACCTGCTTTGCCAAATACAGCCCCTGACAAGCAATTAAAAAGACCCAAAAGCCGCTGCTGTTGGCTGTCAATGAGCACCTCACCCCACAGGTCCTCTTCTGTGGACATAGAGAGACGCGGTAATGACAGGTTGGCAGTTGGGCTCAATGATCTTTAGGGTCTTTTCCAGCCTAAATGATTGCATGATTATTGGCAGAAGGAAACAGGCAGCTACAGAGTCACTTTTCTGCCCCATTTTTTATTCCTTTTCAATCCTGCCTTGTGACGGGCAAAGCTGGTGGGCCAGCATGTTGTGGTGGTGCTTGTTGAGGTCTTTACTTGAAGGGAGGCCCCATGCTCAGCCTCATTAAACTAATCCCACCCAGATTTTAAAAACTAAGGGCACCTGCCACTCAGCCCAATGACCTTTAGAGCTACAGGTACCAAAGCAGTGCAGGACAGCTGCCCCAGAATCTCTTGAAAATGCTTGTTAGCCACTCAGAGGTTACCAGACTTCTTCCTGAAGGGGAAAATTCCCAGCTAGTAACTGCTTCTGTTCATTGCAGGTTTAAACTGGACAGAGACCAAAACACCTTTATCTCCAAATTCTCCAGGTCATCTAATCCCTCCTACTCCTGTTTTTAAGCTTAACAAGACCTCAAAATATCCCTAATTCATCTCATGTGGAGAAGGTACAGACACTACAATACTTGCCAGATGTGGTAAGCTTTGTCCATTGTGTCTGGATGCCCTAGGAGAGCGAAGGTGAGAAAGGGCAATTTTTTCTCTGAGGCAGGGCTTTGAATTATTTCTTTTGAGTCTATGGAAGGAAGTTTTAAGAAGGATTTGAATGGGAATATGGAGAACTGGTTCAGCTTGGCTGGGGAGAGTCATCAATACAGACAACATTTAGTCTTGTGGTGGCAGGACAAGGAGGAAGAAAAGAAGCCACTGGGAAACTCTGAGGAACAAGAGGATTCAGGCTACAACCTCAGACAGGGTTTGCCAATGACCTGAGCCAATTTTAAGCCTGGCACCCCACACAAACAGCCGAATGTGCAAGATATGGAAATGCAAACACTGTGTACTCAATTTTGCCCAGAGGCAGTTTATTTAGACCTGCTTGGAGGAAATCTGGTGATTTACTTTTTTTGCCAGGGATCGTATTTAGAACCATGGGATCATTTAGGTTGGAAAAGACCTTTAAGATCACCAAGTCCTATGGTTAATCCAGCACTGCCACAGCCACCACTAAACCATGTTAGAGAATCACAGAATCTTAAGGGTTGAAAGGGACCTCCAGAGATTTAAAGCCAACTCTTTAAGCCATGCCTGTGAAGTTTGGGGCCTTCAGCTCTAATCTTTGGGTGAGGACCACTACACGTGGACATCTGCAGAGTGAACACATGGCCCAACTGCATTATTTAAAGGTGGATTTTCCTTAGGAGGGTAGTATTCATTCATGGGATGGTATGGGCTTCATAGAGGAAGAACTGGAAGGAGAAAGGGGTAGAAAGACTTAAAGAAAAAAAAACCAGACCTTTAGAAGGGATGAGCAGATCCACTTGAAGAATTCAGTTCTTGAGAAAGATATGTTAACTCTCAAGTGCTTTGAAATCTCTTTGTGGGTAAAGGTTCCTGCGTCTAACCAGCAAGTGCTTCTTACCCTCCTGCCCAGTCTGTCCTAGGAGGATAAACTGGGGATGCATATGCACATGGCTTCAGTGGAGATCTGTGGAAACATGGGTCAGTAAGGGGAACTGGTCTGGGCAGCAAAGTCCTGTTAGATCAGAAATCTGCTAATGAGCCACAGGCAGAATTATGTGCATCTACCCCAGTCCTTCCTTATTTCCTGACTCAACCCCAACATCACGTGCAGCCCCATGGTGAACAGCCAGAGCAACTGCTCAAAGTGAAACCTCTCCTTTTTGGATCTTGACAGGTTCATCTGAACCTCAATCGGTTCCCCAGTGCCCTTCCCTGCATCGCCAGACACTTGCACCAGCTTCTCCTGCCTTACAGACCTCTTGAAAATACAGATTACAAAACAGAGAAGGGAGAAAGAGCAGAAGTCATGTTGGCATGAAGAGCATAGCAGACAGCTCTTTATCCAGTGTGGCCCTTCAACTGCACAAAATCTTTCTATGTTTGAAAGTGAAACACACAACAGCAAAAGAAATCAATGAGGTAAAGGAAGCTACCACAAATACTGAGAAATAAAAAGCACTCTGCCCCTCTGTCCAGCTCTCTGGAGCACTCACTGCATCTTACTTTGACTTAATAAAGTGTCCACAAAACTCACCTATTTCCCAGGAGATCTTTGTTAGCATTCATACTATTACCAGGGAGGGAGCTGTCATTTCTGTGAATAGTCAGTTAAGGTCAGAAGACAGCTTTTGGTAGCAAAATTGGCTGTCAGATCACTGTTAGTCATGGTGATTATCTGCCAGGGAATGCGAGCAGGCTACAAAGTGATAAGAGGAGCTGCTGGCACCAGAGATCCTGTTTCAATTTCGTCCGTGGACATGGAATTTGATTTATGCAGGCTTTGCAAACAACCTGTGATTGCTGTGTCAGATGGGCTGGCAGCAGATCAGCAGCCACCAAAGTTTCACCCAGTCAAACTCATCTCATTTGCTGCACTGGACAGAGACAGAAGGGGTTTGAGCCTTCTCCTCCACAACTCTCTGCATTTTTCAGGTCTTCCAAGTAGCAAGTCTCTCTCCATCTGATTTCTTTTGTGACAGTAGCAACCCAATACACGTTCTTCCCTCCCTGTTTTGTTGATTTTTTTTTACTTGCTACATCCCAGGCCACTCTGTTGGGAAAAAAGTGGCATAGTCAGAGAACTATCTGACATTTCAGCTGATCTAAATTCAAAATACCTTGAGCGTTGACTAGCATGGCACGGCACACAAAGATGACTGACAGGCTATGGCAGATACCTCAGGGAGGAACTAGCTCAGACTCTGCTTTGGGTAACATAGGCTGTGAATACTACACTTAATTGCCAATATCTCAAGCATGCCTCGTCATTTCAGCATGTAACAGGTTTAATTCCTTCCTGTGTTTCCCAGCTCCCAAGCACACAGCAGTAACCTGTTGCAGTGCAGATGTGGCGAGGGGCCTCTGGGTCACGGGGAGAAGGGAGCTGAGCCCAGAGGTGACTTGTGAGGATGCCCTTGGCCATGACTTTAAGGGCTGCCCGTGGAAGCACACCAGCTCTTCCCAAGCAAAAATATGACCTTAATTTTTAAGTGCCTGGGATACATAGATGCCTTTCTGAGCACATGGAGGATGTGTTTATGCTGGTAGCCCAGGGAGCTAGTTTCCAGCCACTTGGACTAATAGTCTGATTTCTGGCTTACCCTAGTCTTTGCTCTGGTTGATCCTGCTGCCCTTTGTCTGTAGTTACTGGCCAAGGAGGGGTTGGTCATGCCTCTAGGACATTAGTCAAAGCTGGGCACTTGGGGCTGCCTGGGGGGTATATGTTTAGACGTACGTAGGACCAGAAGATACCAGCTAGGCCATGAAGCCCAGACAGCTATGCAGTCAGAGGCCCTCAGATCACAAACTGAGGAGGATGAGGACAGTTTGGAGGGATTGTTGGTCTATGCACCCCATTCTTATAGAGTCTCCTCCAGCCTTTGTCAGGGACAAGATTTGAAGTTGCTGTAGCAGACATAGAGTTCAGAAGGATGAATAGAGCATTCATCCCATTTGTCACTCCATGCCCTGGGCCATAGGCAATAAATGGCAGCAAAGGACCAAACCAGGAACCATAATGTGCATCAGAGAGAGGAGGGCAGACCTGCAATGTCAGTGTCTGGGTTTCTAGAGTAGCAGGGAATTCGTGGAGTCAAATCTCAGGATGATGGTATGAAGTGCCCCAAGCATCAAAATATAGCAGAAGGAAAATGAAATGCTAATTTAAGAACACAGTGCAGAAGAAGTTGACTTGCATCTGATGTTCAGTAATATAAGATACATGGGAGAGAGAACAGAAGAGTTCCTGCAGTTTCATGCTGTAGTGGTTTTGCCTGGGCCAGGTTTTTGGTAGCGGGGGGGCGGGCTACAGAGGTGGCTTCGTTAAACAAAGATCTGCCAGGAGCTTCCCCTGTACGTGATGGGGCTAATGCCAGTCAGTTCTAAGATGGACCTCACACTTGACCAAAGCCTGGCCAATTAGTGACAGAGGTAATGCTTCTGTGATTAATGTATTGGAAAAGGGGAAGAAGTTATTGTGCAGTTGCTGAACTGCAGCAGCACCAGCGAGTGAGAATGTGAAAACATCTCTGCAGACACCAAGGTCAGTGCAGAAGGAGGGAGAGGAGGGTGCTTAGACCCTGGAAGAAAGACTCCCCTGTGACCTGTGGTGAGAACCATGGTGAGGCAGCTGTGCCCCTGCAGTCCATGGAGGCCACCGGGAAGCAGAGACCCACTTGCAGCCCACGCCAGAGCGGGTGGATGCCTGAAGGAGGATGTGACCCTGTGGGAAGCCCATGTTGGAGCCCATGTTGGCAGGACCTGAGAGCTCGTGGGGAGAAAGGAGTCCAGGCCAGAGCAGGTTTGCTGTCAGGACTTGTGATCCTGTGAGGGACTCAGGCTGGAGCAGTCGGTACCTGAAGGACTGTTCTCCCTGTGGGTGACCCACATTGGGGCAGGGTGTGACGAGCTGCCCCCGTGGCAAGCCCCATGCTGGAGCAGCTCATGTAGAGCTGCAGCCTATGGGAAGGACCCACGCTGGAGAAGTTCATGAGGGACTGTCTCTCGTGGGAAGGACCCCACAGTGTAGCAGTGGGAAGTGTGAGGAGGCCTCTCCCTGAGAAGAAGCAGCAGCAAAGTCCATCTGTAGTGAACTGACTGCAACCCCCATCCCCTATCCCCTGCGCTGTTGGGGAGGAGAGTCCTGGGAAGAGAGAGGTGTGGAGGGAAGTGTTTTAAGATTCAGTTTTATTTCTCTTTTCCTTGCTCTGTTTTGATTGTTCATTAATAAATCAAACCTTTTCTCCCCAAGTTGAGTCTGTTTTGCCTGTGACACTAATTGCTCAGTGATCTCCCTGTCCTTATCTTGACTCACAAACCTGTCGTATTTTTCTCTCCCCTGTCCAGTTTAGGAGGGGGAGTGATAGAACGACTTGGTGGGCACCTGGCACCCAGCCAGGGCTAAAAACAGGACACAATACAAAGGCGCCTGCCTGGGAAGGGAAACCCTGGGTTCAGGCACCTGCTCCTGGTGCTGCTTTGTTATTTAACATTAAAGACCAAACTGCTGCCCCCTCTCACTTCCATCTTCCTCATCTTCTCCTCCATCAGCAATGACTGATGGACATCCTTGCATCCCCAGGATATTCCCTGATGTCCTCTTCAGTTGTAACAGCCCCAAAGACAAGGATGTTTTACCATTGGCGTTTTAGCTGGAGTTGAGAGATAATACCCTGCCCAGAGAGATGTTTCTTGTTGAACTCATACCCCTAAAGATGCAGAATCCCCACCAGTTCCTAGTGTGACTCAGGGATATTGACTAAATTCAGAGATGAGCTGTGATGGTAACAGTCCAGGGCTGCGAGACTTAAAGGAGTGACACTTGGTCAGGTACAATCCCTTACAACTAAATAAAATCAAAAAGGAAAAAAAAAAGACCCCACAAATACATCAGCAACTTCCCACTTTTATCCACATTTTCCAGTTTTCCTTTCTCCATCATCACATTATGATAAAGTCACTTTTGAAAGAGAGAAGAGAGGATGAAGTAAGAAATACTAAAACAAATTATTTTCTGTCTCATCAGGAAACAGCCTCCCCAGCTCAAAAAGGGCCAAATGTTTTGAGAACATTTGGTAAAAACAATCTCATTTAGAAATCTCTGGCAGCCGTTGATAAGGGGCTGCTCATCACCACAGGGCACTTCCTTCACAAACCTAACAGGGGCAACTCCTGATCCCCACTCTGCCCTCACTGCCTTCCCCAGCATCGGCCAGGGTCCCCCTCAGCTGTGTGCTCTGAGCACATCTGTGCCCATGTGCAAATTCCCCTCCCTGAGCAAGGGGCTGCTGTAGTTTGGCTCTCTCTCAAGAAAAGATGTGCAGGCCTCATAACTTGCTGCTGTCCTGTCCTTTGTTTTTTTTCACTGCAAAACCTTGTCCCAAAGCAGTTGTGTAAAGATGTAATCAGCTGACGATGTGGAACTGAAACAAGTTGGAAGGAGAAGGGTTGGGAGACTGGTGATGTGGGTCCTTCCCCACTCTAAGGACAGGGCCTGCTGGCCAAAGCTGCCAGCACATTTTCAGAAGCTGGTTTCCCAACCAGGGTTACCCAAGGGTAAGAGCACAGTGGTGACCACATTCAAATCCTGTCCTTCACTCTCGATTTCAGCCTCCTGTGACCATGAGGGGAGCAGAGGGACTTTTCAACAGCACCTGGCCACAAGTCCCAGCCCTAGAACTGCCCTGTGCAGGCAGCAGCAAACTCTGATCAGATGTCACTTCTGTCTCCCACTCCAGCTCTTCATGGCTGTTTGTCCAGGAGCCACTTCTTGACTTACCTCAACCCAAAACAACCACATCAGTCATCATTCCTCTTCCCGCCTTGGTCCATCCCCCACACCCCCCACACTCCCAGTGTAAGGAAAAGCCTCAAATAATCCTCCTCCATTCCTTGGTTTGGTGTGTGGTCTGGTTCTCTGTGTCGTCATGCAGACAGTACAGAGACGGGGTCAGGAGGGTCATCAGAATGCTAATAAGAAATCTGATTGATGAGCCGGTGCCTCGGGGATGAATGGGATACTTAATTAATGACTTCTGCTCTGTTTAAGAAAAAAATTCCCTTAACTCACATCCCTCTTTTTCCTAAAAAAAAAAAAAAAAAGAGAAAAGAAATAGAAAAAAATAAAAGGGAAAAAACCCCTCTATAATCCCAAGTTTTCCAAACAACGTAAAGGGAACTTCAAAGACAGACATGGTCAGTTTTTATGTGTTGGGTTGGTTCAGTGATTCTTTCCTTTCTTTGTTTACAAGGGCAGCCAGGCTTGATTCCAAGGCTGAGAAATAAAAGGCCACATTGTTCAACCAGATTCTGGATTTTTACAAGAAATTTCCTTCTTCCCAGTAGGGCAATTAACTGCTTCATTTCTGGGCCCATGAGTACCAAACTGTGCCATGAAACTCCTCAGCAGTCTGTTCCTGCCAAAACACAGCTCTGCTTTGGAAACAAGACGTACTATGAGGACACTATTGTCCCATTAAGAGCTAGCCAGTGAGCCCGGAATGGGTTAGGGACTCTTTTTTTTTTTTTGCAGGAAAATAAAAGCCCATCAGGGAAAATACCTGGTAGGCAGTTAGCTTAGGAACATCAGACTGTGTATTCAGGGAGATTCGAATGGGATTTAAAACGAGCAATTAGCAATGGGAAAACAGCAACAGTTTCAAATGATCTCTTCCGGATTGATTTGGAAGGTTATTTCATGCTAAATGAATAGCAGCAGGAAAGAAAATGAAAAGGAAAAAAGAAGGGAAAAATAAAAGGAAGCCCAGACAAATGAATTTTTTAACTCTGAGGTCGTTTTTTTAGGAACCAGCTCAGCTGTGGCATTCAGGGCAGAACAAGCTGCTCTGTATCAGCACCAGGCAGATGGGAGATGGCAACCAAGCAATGCGGGTGATGGTCTGGGCGCCATGTGCCTCTCTCCCAAGCCTGGTCACTCCCAGCAACCAGCACTGGCTGCCCCCCAGGTCCAAGCCCCAGCCCCATAGCAGCACTCCCAGCACACAGCCCTGGCTGCACCTGGCCCCACGCCCAATAGCAGCACTCCCAGCACACCGCCCTGGCTGCCCCTGGGCCCAAGCCCCAGACACACAGCCAGGACCACAGTCTCAGTGGATCTGTGGGGCCTCAAGCCCCTCAGTGGACCCCAGCAGGAAAGGAATTGTTATCCCTCAGCCCCACGTGGCCTCCACCCGCCCATTGCTTGGGCTTAAGAACATCCTCAATGCTGAGCCCTTTGTAAGAACATTTTGGTAACTAGGAGCACTTGAAGTGTGTATTTAAGTGCTTGGTTGATGTGGAACCCAGGGGTGGAAGAGATGGACCCTGACCAAGCCAGCAGCTGCCCCTGGCAGGGATGCTCAGCCCGGGCTGCAGGACCTGCAGGCTGCCTTTGGCTGGATTGATGGGCTGAACTGGGATGTTGGTGCGTCGTTTTTAACTTCTTGCAGTAATCCTGTGTGCATTTAACATACCCTGCACATCTGTTCAGCTGTAGCTTTAAATACAGTTTAAAATTAGTTCTATACGATCCATTGAAAATGATGGGAAAGTTCAGGATCATCTCCCTCCCTCTGATCTTGACTCTGTGCAGCTGTGATGTCCTACTTGATTTCATTAAAACTGAACCCCGTGGAAACTTGAAGTGCCCAGACGTTCTCATCTGGGACCAGTGTGGCCCACCTGACCATCATTTTAGGGAATTTGAGTGAGTTCTGGTTTATTTTCAGCCTTTCAGCAATTTCTGCTCAAAAGGTTAATAATCAAATTGGCTTTAAACAAATTGGGCAACAGGAAGAGGAGGAAGAAGAAGAGGAGGGCAGCAGTGTGGGAATGAAGCAGATATCTGACCCTCCTCTGAGGACTGTGCTCAGGACACACTGGCTAAAGGAAAGAGAGGAAAAGAAACAAGTGAGAAATGACCGGCCAAGTAATGCTGGGCAGCCAGGAAAAAAAAAACCCAAACCAACGTTTACTGCCTAGAGCTGATTTGCATTTGTATTGGGCACTTGGGGAATACGGATAAAACACTCTTTATTTTTTCAGGAGAATTTGGGGAATATCAGCAGCAACATCCACGTATAAGCACAAAAAGGAAAACAGAAGTGTTTCGGTGATTGTGTTCTTAGGCAGCAACAGTGATAACACCAGAGTAACTGCATCTATCACCCCTTTTTCCTGGGTTTCATCAAGAAAAGCAGCACAGACAGAAAATTACAGTCACTTCTGGCAGTGGCTCGTGTGGGAACAGTCCAGGAGGGAGGTTAGATGGGGGTGGATGTCACTTACCAATTTATTGCTAAACTGCAAACAAGAGAAAGGGCGTCTAAAACTGACCCCCAGAGGCCTCCAAACCTCCCATCAGTGATGCCCAAAGTGCTCTGCAGGCCTCCTCTCTGGCTGTGGGGCAGTGGCAAAACCTTAGCTGAAAAGGCAAATTGCGCAAACATTGAAAGCAGCCACAGAAAGAGAAGTCGTTTGTGGCCAGCAAAACAAGATGTATGGCTGAGCTGTTTCTTTAGCCTCAGGCTATGGCTGCTCATTGCAGGCGCAGGACACCCTTATCAGTCCCAGATACCCCAGTTCCCAGCCAGAGCCTCCTTCTGCATAGTTTTCCATAGATAGAATGATTTGGGTTGGAAAGGACCTCTAAAGATCATCTAGCCCAAACCCCTATGCCATGGACATGGACATCTTTCTCTAGATCAGGCTGCTCAAAGCCTCATCCAACCTGACCTTGAGCATTTCTCGTCGTGAGGTATCCATCTAGTTATAGGACTGTCTATCCCTGCATTGCCCAAATGTGTTAAATGCCTTCCTGCTGGACTTCTGGAGCTCTTCAGGGTGACTTTGCAGGTTCAGGACCACCTCTCCTGAGCCGATGGACATCTATCAGCTGCTGGACCTCTGCTTAATTCTGATCCAGTTGAACAGCCATCTGAATTCTGTCTAAACGATGAAAAAGCAGTGAATTGGCCAAAGCGGTGACAGATAGGAAAGGGAAGCCACTCTGAGTGCTTTGTTTTCTGATATGAAGACTAGTTCCAGGCACTGCTCCACTCTGTCTCTACTGGGGAAGTGACAGCCTTCCAGACTCTGCTCTGGCAGCCCCTGAGCAGTGACACAGTTATCATTTGTTCAGTCTTGGAGCCAGTGAGTCTCGTTACAGTCATGAGTGCGTTGCTGGATCCCGGACCCAGACGGCTCTGCAGATAGAGCCATGTTCACTCCTCCCATGCAGGGCTCTCCCACTGAAGGATGAACTGCTTTAGCTGTGCACTGGTGCAGGGTATCCCCCACCCCGGAGTAGCTGCACATGGCCAGCTTCTTTTTGCTGCACAGTTTTATGGAGATGTGCCCAGTTTGCACTTTTAGGGATGAAAGAAAACCACTGAATTCATCTCATACCCCAAGTGAAAGTGGTGATGCCACCGTTCCCACAACAACCTCAGCCAGAGGAGGCTGCTCCAGGAGTTCTCCAGGCAGAGCAGGGACCTGGCACAAGTCACTCCCTGGTCACTGCTGGAGATGTATCTCCCACATACGTGGTGGATCACGTGAGGATGTGAGTCTACAACCACAGGGACTGACTGGGGCAATGGCTCACTTCTATTACTGTGTTACAAGGACAGTGTTGAGGCAAAGTCTCCTCTGCGATTAACCCACATCTGCTACTTATCCCCAAGATAATGACCAGAAAGCCTTCCCTGATCCTTTAAATGCCCCTGAGAAACATTTATCCCCATGTTTAAATAGACCAAGCACTCCTCTGCATGACGAAGGGTCAAAACCAGGGAGGTTTTCCTTGTCTGCTTGTTAGTTGTATGTACCAGGTGGAAGCAATGTAATTAGTAGCTCTCTGCTGTCACTTCCCAGCTGAGAAACAGCTCAGGGGTTTCTTGGGGCTTGATTCACTTCAGGCTTTGCCCACGTCATTCCTTATTGCACCTTTCAGCAACCTTTAGGCCATGGAGAGATTCAGTTGGGCAAGGATGGGTCAGAAAACTCAAACTGGTAGTGTAAACTGGCTTAAAACTGCATCTGTGGCAACGCTACACTGTCACTGCTTGCATCTCCTGGCACTCATGTGCCAGGGCCTGCACACATTGCACAAGGCGTTGCCCTCTGCACCCGCTCTCAGGTTTTATACACATCCTCTTCACCCAGGAAGTCTCCATTCACAAAAAAGAAGAAAGAAGTTTCTGCTGCTGTTTCTAGATGTTTTGGAAGAAGAGGAGTGGAAGGAGAAGGGAGGGGAGGGACTGAGATAGCAGAGGTCGAGCCCCTGGCTTACTCTGCTGATCAAATCCCCAGCGGTGGCGTTACCGTCCTTTCAGCTGACCCAGTTCGAGTGCTCCGACTGCCTATTCCCACGCCACGGCAAAGGGAAGGTTTACATTGTTCCCTGGATATTAATTTAAATTATTCTGGGGTGCTTGGAAACCACCTCCCTCCCGTTCAGTCTCCATGGGGACTATCGCAGGGGCTGGGAGATATAAATGAGCAGCCACTGACACACGGATCTTCCTCTCCTTCTGCTGCAAACTACCATGGGCGATTTTCACTGTCTGAAGGGACACATTCATATTTCACTGAAAGACTTGCAAGGACAAGATAGATACATTGTTTTTCACTCGTCAGAGACCAGTAAGATATCTCATGAATACCATTTTCCATTTGCTCCTCAGGTTCACACGCTTGTGTTGTGGTTCTTTTCTTCACACCACCATCCTGCTGCTTGTTGATGGTATTAATAATACACCCAGCAGGAGGCTGTGCCCCCTGGGGTCCAGGCTGTCTGAGTAATTATTGAATGACATGAGGGTTGTTCTGTAAATTACTTTGTGACCTGGGAATTCAGCAGGTTACCACTATAACTCAGCCTCTCGCACTTGATTGCACTCACCTCCCGCTGCCCCGACGTTTATTAGTCGAGTTTGCGTAGCAAGTACTGACTTCATCTGCTGGGAGGAAAGGTGGGAGCCTCTGCTCTCCTCCAGTGCCACTTGGGAGGGCCTGGCCGTATTTAATGGCCTCATTCCTGGTGATCGAGAATGAGGGACTGGGCTTTGCAAGGAAATAGCACCCTTCACTTCCTCTCCTGTCCTCTCTGGCACACTGTGAAATGTTAAGAGGTAGCTGAAAGAGCCCAATTTACAAGGGTGGACGCCGTAGCAGGCTGCAACGGGAGAGAAGAAGGTAATTCTGTTCTTTCTGGAGAAGAAACACTGTTTTTTCCCCATGCATGCTCATACATATAGAGACATTTCACTGTTCTCCGCTTGGATCAAAGGAATGAAGTTCTGTATCACCAGAGCCTAGCTCAGGCGAGCTAAGTGCAGCCAGTAGGTCTGTGGGATGATTGGAGGAACACTAACAGGTCTTGAGTTGCTTCCTGACAAACTGATGCATGTGCAGGTATGGAGGCAGAGCTCTGTGTGCTCGGGGAAGCCCACTGTTAGAAATGGTGGCCCCACTGGACCATGCTGCCCACCACCCCTGAGACCTCCCCTGCACCTGCCCAGGTGTACTGGTGCCTTCCCTGGGAGTACTGAGCAGCCCTGGAGCACTGCTCAAGATTTGAGCAGTGATATAACGTTAAAAGGTTTTTAATTCTTTCTGAAAACAAATAGGTCTTATTCTGGTCCAAACCCCTCCCTTCTGAAATGGTGATACAACATCTGTGATGAAATCCCAGTGATCCAATGCATAGTTCCCCCAGACTCATTTGACCATACAAACCACCCTCCAAAAGAAAGCCCTTGCTGTTTGCAAGGAAGTATCCCAGAGCACTGCTCCTCCTTGTCCCCGTTTTTCAGACAGTGCTTATGTTTTAAACCTGTTCCCCAGTCCCTTGCAGAAATGACTGGGTGCTGTTTTCATTGCAGCATGGAGGCTGTGTGACTGAATGTCACTTCCAGGCGTTGCAGCAAGGCACCTCTCTAAGCCTCAATGTATATCAGGACTCTGATGGCAGAGTGACACAGGACTTTCCTCCCTTATCTCTCAGCTACAGAATCCATGGCCGAATGGATGTAGGGATGCAGATAGCAAGAAGGTAATCAAGAAAGATGTCATCCTTTCAATGCTGCAAATACTTTATAGAACTTCAAGTCTAGTCCAAGCATGTTTTCTACAACAGAGGTAAAAAAGAAACTATGTTGTTCTCAGGTTTTAGAGATCTTTGGCATTTCTTAGGCTTGCAGATGATGAAAAGTTAGAGGGAAGAGTTGACAGGGTCAAGAAGGGTGGCCAGACAGACACACTGAAGGAAGGAGACAAGAACTTCATCACAGAATCCCAGAAAGGTCAAGGTTGGAAAAGATCTCAAGCTCATCCAGCCTAACTCCTTGCTAAAGCAGGGATGGACTAGATGATCTCTAAAGGTCCTTTCCAACCCCTACCATTCTATGATTCTATGAAATAAAGCTGGTTCCCCCCAATAAGGTCACACAGGAACATGTCCAGGTGGGTTTAGAAACCGCCAGAGGAGACTCCACAGCCTCCCTGGGCAGCCTGTGCCAGGATTCCCTCACAGTAAAGAAGTTTCTCGTCGTGCTCCAGAGGAACGTGCTCTGTTCCAGCTTGTGCCTGTTACCGTTTGTCCTGTCGATTCAACATGAACTCAAGGAGAGCAAAACCAAAGTCCTGCTGCTTTGGGAAGGAGGACTCATTGCAGGGGTGCAGGCAGGGCACTGACAGCTTAGGAGCAGCTCTGCAGAAAAGTCTCTGGGGGGTCTGGTGGACATCAATCTGGGCATGAGCCAGCCATATGTTCTGGCAGCACAGAAGGGCCTGGGCCATATGGTCAGGAGCAGAGCTCAGAGATGCAGGGAAGACATCAGCCTCCTCTACTTGGTCCTTGGTGACCACAAATCAAATACTTCTACTTCCCAGTAGAAGACATTGATCAATTGGAGCAAATTCAGTGAAGGACCACTGTGATGGTTGGGACTGGAGAACCTGACATGTCGGGAGAGGATGGGGGAGCTTGACTTGTTCAGCCTGGAAAAGGAACAACTTTGAGGGCCCTTAACAGCAGCCTTCAAGGCTCATCAAGAAGATGGAGCAGAGCTCTTCATACTGGTGTGTGGTGGGAGGATAAAAGCACGTGTAAATTGAAACAAGAGCTCCGATTAGATGCAAAACGTTTCCTCTGTGCAGACAGTAGGGCAAGATGCCCAGAGAGGCTGAGCAGGCTCTGTCCTTGGAGTCTGTCAGGACACAACTGGACACATCCCTGAGCATCCTGGTCTGATACCATAACTGACCCTGCTGGGAGCAGAAGTTTAGACCAGAGATCTCCTGAAGTCCCTTCAACCTGAACCATCCTACAATTACTGATGGTACAGCATCCTGCTGGGGAGATGCCAAGGCCTCATCTGTACAAATTGCTTTTCCCTCCTTTAGAAAATTCCATTTCATATAGTCTGAGACCATGGTTTAGGTTGTGCACTAAGTCCTTGGACACTGTCTCTCTCCACAACAGAGAACCAGTGCTAACTCCATGGCTGGGGTGGCCAGAGGTGCACATGGGGCTATGGCTCAGTGGCTGTCTCCATGAAAGGGACACACTGATGCTGAGGTGCCTCTTTTCCAGTGTTACTCTGCTGGGTGGGGAGACGAGACTGCACATCTCACTCAAACTGGAAAAGGCAGCAGTTGAATATCCTTTCCCTCCTTGTGTGGTGTTTTGAGGATGCTTGGTTTTCAAATTACAGAATGCTTCCTGTTTGCCTCTTCTATAGAACCAAATCCACATGCTAAAGAGTCCCAGAGCCACCACTTGCTTTGCTAAGTTCTTTGGTAAGGTGGGGAGGTTCTAGCTAGCTTGCTGTTGCTGACAATAGGATTTCCTCACATTTCTGAGATCTGTGTATCTTAAAGATGGGGAAATCAAAGATGCACAACCACAGGCCTATGAACAATGAAGGAGCTGAGCAACACCAGGCTGGTACCAGCCAAGGCCCAGCTGTGGCTGCACCCCACAGCATCATCCCTCGCTGCCACTCTCCCTGACTGAGCATGGCCCTGTGCAGGCCTCACCCTGCAATAACTTATCAGCAGGTCCAGGCCTTTCCAAAGGGCTGATCTGCAAAACAGGATCTCTGGAGAATTGCCCAAAGCTGTGAGTTCGTGGGGGAAGGGCTGATCACCCTCCACCTCTCCCAAACCAGACAGGGTCCTCTCATCCAAGAAAGCAGGAGAAGCAGGAGCAGCTTCCCCACAGGCTCAGAAAGGAGAAGGCGTTTCTGTGCCCTGCGCTGAGGGGACGTGTTCTCGCAGAGGGGCAGAAGGAGGAGCCACCATTCAGGGGGCAGTCAAAGGGAGCGGAGGGCACCCGGCCACCCGCCCGAATCGGCCTCATATTGGTTACACCCCCAACTATTTGAGCAAAAACTTGGCCTCTCAAAGCTCTCTGCCTCTCTCCTGTGCCTTTGTATTCTTCTAGAAGGTGAAGCCTAAGGGTATAAAAAGCTGCAAACAAGTTCCTACCTCTGGAGACCAGGCATTTACTCGAAGAAAGAAAGACCAATTGCTTCCCAGAGCATTGTCCACCCACATTAGAGAAAGGATTAAGCAGATACATTCAGCTATTCTAACAGATTTTCTTTAAACCTTGAATACGCCTCTCACACTCAGTAAGATAATCACATTAGTTTTGTCATTAAAAGATCCCTTTTATAGAAAGTACCTAAACCGCTTAAACCACCCAGAGAGGTCGCATACATTAGAAAACAACAAGACAAACGGAAGGGATTTGCTATTCCCGGTCTCAGTGCCTCACTGCCCCTACTTTCTAAACGGAGGGATTGAAGTGAAAGATTTTGCAAATCAGGAGCGGAGGGGAAAGCCCCTGAGAGCAGGGCAGCAGCTGCCCCCACCCCCAGGAGCCCTCACCCCCCCACCCAGGAAGCCCTCAGGTACGGCACTGAGGACCAGAGAAAAGACACTTTCCATATGGAGATGCCCCCCATTGCACCCGCAGTGCCCCGACAGGCAGCTATCTCCCTGGGATGAATAGCTGGCACCCAAAGCACAAGTGCAAGATAAGCACAACTGACAGTTTACTGCTGCCTTGGAGAGCACAAACACAGGGTGCTCCACACTGAAGAAGCATGTTCCCACCCTTCACTGCTGTGGCTTGGGGAGAACCCCCTCATGGGGCTGCAGTGGGGACAGAGAGGGTCCCCAGCTCAGCAGGGCTCCGAGCAGCACCAGTCATCCATCAGCAATGTAAAGCTATAAAGCAACTTCTTCATTAGGCTTGTGTTACTGAATGGCCACCAGGAAGGAATTGGCCCTGAAGCACGTGGATCAAATAGTTTCAGATTCGCTGGTGAAAATGAGTTGGGCTGGGAGAAGAAACCATGAAGGGTTTGATTAATTTGATTGATTAATTGTTCCCAGGGAACAAAACCCACACATGCACAGTTTCAGCTTCATAAAGATTTTTGTTTTAAAGAGTGACAGCATGTTTCAGAACGATGAGGTCCTCTCTCAGATCTGTGAGAACCTATTTTGTTACTCCAACAGCACAAGTCTGTCACCGTGGTGGTCTTTGAGTACATTCCTTCAAGCTGGTTATGCCTGTGAGTGTATCATCAGGTCACAAGTCTGAGCAGCTTCAGACACATTATTTTAAACTCAACCAACCATAAAAACCTTTCACTTTTTTTCCTCTAAGCCCTGAAGGGGCTTTCCCTGCTACAATCTCCTTTGATGATGCAATATTTTATGATCTCCAAAGTTACAAAGAACTTTGGCAGTTACAGAAGCTGTTTAGCTCCCTCCCAAGACTCTGCAGCCTTAGCCCTGCCTGATTAACTAAATGGGCTACATAGCCCAGTTAAAATCTCCACTTACCAGGTCAGGGAGTGTTAAAGATCCATCCACACAACCCTCATCATCACTAACATATAGAAGGTGTCTGCTTCCTTCAGACTGGGATAAGCTTTCAAAACCAAAATGGACTTTTTCCCATTACACTGAGATTGATGAAGGACAAGTGCAGAGTCCTGAATCTGGGGAGGAACAACCCCATGCACCAGTACAGGCTGGGGGTGACCTGCTGGAGAGCAGCTCTGCAGAGAGAGATCTGGGAGTGCTGGTTGATAATAAAATAACCATGAGCCAGCACCGTGCCCTCGTGGCTAAGAAGGCCAATGGCATCCTGGCCTTGCATCAAGAGTGTGGGCAGCAGGTCAAGAGAGGTTCTGCTCCCCCTCTGCTCTGCCCTGGTGAGGCCTCATCTGGAGTCCTGTGTCCAGTTCTGGGCTCCCCAGTTGAAGAAGGACAGGGAACTGCTGGAGAGTCCAGCATATGGCCATCAAGATGATCAGAGGATTGGAGCATCTTCCTTGTGAGGAAACGCTGAGGGATCTGGAACTGTTCAGCCTGGAGGAGACTGAGGGAGGATCTCATTAATACTTACAAGTACTTGAAATGTGTATGTCAAGGGGATGGGGCAACACTTTTTTCTGTAGTGTCCAGTGACAATTAATGGACAAAAGCTGGAACACAAAAAGTTCCACTTAAGGAAAAACTTCTGAACAGTAAGTTCAAGTGAGGGAGCCCTGGCCCAGGCTGCCCAGGGACCGTGTTTAGTCTCGTTCTCTGGAGGTTTCCAAACCCCACTTGAACATGTTCCTAAGTGATCTGATTTGGTGGACCTGCTTGAGCAGGGGGGTTGTACTAGATAATCTCTAAAGGTCCCTTCCAACACCTACCATTCTGTGATTCTATGATAATATCATCATATTCAACATGGCAACCTCTGGAGAACCACCACCCAGACAGCTGCTCCTCAGCACAGTTTCCCTGAGTTGGGAAACTACCAGCTAAGCACAGAGACTCACAACCCAAAGTATTGACTGGTGTGTCAGGCAGTGTAACCCGAGTATCATCTTTCCTAATTTTCTTCCCATCCCACGAGAGTCACGCACAAACAAGATGACATTACTTGCAGAACTCTGAATCTGCCAAGGGATAAAAATCCATGTCCTTGCAAAACAAAACCCAATTCTAGAAACTCAGATTTTGTTATTTTAATGCATTTTTCTTGACACAATCTGCAGTTTCACCAGTAAGATTCCTGCTTTGGAGAAAACATTCATTCTTTTTCCTTCTGCATTTGTCCTCAGTGAGCAGGAAACACATATTTTTAAATTCCAACTATCCATGACTTGTGCCAAGGACATACATAAGCCTGTGGTTTAGGCCCATCAGGGAACAAAAGACCATGATTTGCCTCAAGTACCAAAGACTTGAGGATTGCTAAAGGGCAGGGAGAGCTTAATTGCTGCTTAAGGTGCAGGACAAAACAGACCAGGCTACTCTGCTTGGGGAAGAAAACAGAAAATAATACCAACTAAAGCATAAAACCCCAAAACAGAACCAAAACAAAACAACACAGAATGGTACAAACATCCGACCAGCCCTTTAAGACCACCTGCTCCCCACCCCTCTCCTCTTCCTGGGCTCAGAGCCCTGATCCCAGTGTTTTTACCTCCGTCCCCCCTGAACGGCCCAGGGAGGCAGGGAGTGGGGGTTTCAGTCAGTCAGTTCCTGGTGGCTTCTACCGTTTGTTTCACCTCAGGGCAGATGGGCTCCGCACCAGTCCTCCCTGCAAGTCCGTGGGGTACCTCACACACACGGCAGCCCTGCACGGGCTGCACCGACGCACATTTGTCCCAAAAGTTGCAGCTCCTCTCTGCCTCTCGTGTGGGGCTGCTCTGTGGCTCACAGGCTCTCCAGCATGTCCTGTGCTGGGGGAAGAGTCCAAAAACTTTTACCAGGTCTTCACTGTAACCCGCTCCCCCTGTTACCAAGCAAAAGCAACTCCTTGCTAAACCACGACAGCCTGTATGGCCCATCATCATATGCTTGGAAAGAGGAATGGACAGTTCCTGTGGCCCATTTTGTTCTCACCTGCACAAAACAAGCTGGAGAGCTGACATTTAGATGAGGCAGCCAACCACCACAGACACTCCCTCCATAGTGTGCAGAGACCTGTAGAGGTTTTAAGATAATACCTGATTGATTAAGGTAAGTAAGACCTAAAGTTTCAACTGATTAACTTGAGGGGGAAAAGAGTAACAAACAGTACAATTAAAGATAACAGAGAGCCAATCACCTAAATTCATAAGCTGGTACCAGCAGTAAGAACCTGATCCAAAAGGCACTTAATCAGAGACTTGCAGATAGAAGCTGAATGGAATGGTAAGATTATTAAAAAAAACCAACCAAACAAAAAACCTCAACAGACAAACAAAAACCCCCAAAACAAAACCACACAACAATTTTAGTGTCTGAGTGTAGTTTCTCAAAAGTTAAAACTGCCATATTGTCTGAAGCTTCATTAAGGCATTCGTTTCTGCTTAAGAAAAAAAAGAAAGAGGAAAGAAAGTTTAAATGTCTGAAACTAAAAAAGCATTTTCCAAATAACAAAGAAGCTGTTTCCTGAATCACCAAATCTCAAAGGCTAGAAGGGACCTTAAAGATCATCCAGTCCCAACTCCCTGCCAGAGCAGGGCCACCTAGAGTAGGGCACACAGGAACTCATCCAGGTGGGTTTGGAATGTCTCCAGAGGAGACTCTACAACCCATATGGGGCAGCCTGTTCCAGGGTCAGTTAGCTTCAAGGCAGAGAGAGGAGACAGAAGCTGATTAACAAATATACAGTAGCTGACAATTCGGACCCTTCACAGCCCAAGGCATGAATATCTCCCATGTTTCCCACACAACAAGGCAACATTCAACCCAGAATTTGCCCTTGGAGTAGCACTCTGAGCTATCATTGGAAGCAGCTGGACCAGGCTCTTGCTTGCTCATCATTTGTGATCCTCAGATTCATACTCACTCTCACAGATTCCATTCCTTGACTTGCAGTGACCCAGGACCTGGCCGTACATCAGTTCTCACACAGGCAGACACAATAGCATTTCTGAAAACTTGTAACACACTTTAGAAACCAAACTTTTATTTAAGAAACACTCCTAAGGCTTACATAGCCCTTCTTTCCCCCCTGTAGTTCTTTACAGTCTAAGTCATTCCCTTGCTCAAGAGCATGGGATGTTCGGCTTGCAGAGTCTGAACATCAATGTCATGTTTAACACAAGAGGGGGAATGCCAGGAGCTCTACCAGAAAGGAGATGCACAGGAGTGTTTTAAAAGAGAGAATTTCAGTGTTGGGTTCACTTTGTTCCCAGAGGACGTGAGAAGGCTGGGTACAGAAAAGGGCATGTGGTGTCTTAGGAAAACATTCAGCTAGCAGGCTGTGCTGGGTTGGTGTGGAGCTGTTTCTGCTAACATGAGAGGGGCTGCAGTGGTGGCCCCTGTGAGATGTTCTCAAAAATTCTCCTGGCTCTAGGTCTGACCCACCTCTGGGGCTGAGCCAGGCACATTCCTCTGCAATCACTTTTTAAGGAGGGGAAGCTGGAGGAAGGGAGTTGGAGGTGGAGGAAGGAGTGGGATGAAAGAGAAATAGCACGCAGTGAGGGAGGAGAGGAGGTGTACCAGAGCAGAGATCCTCTGGATCCCATGGTGAGGTGAGGGCTGTGCCCTGCAACCCAGAGGGCAGGGGTGGAGCCGAGCTGTGCTGGCAGCTGGTGCA
>WBNH01010111.1:0-18043 GCA_013401255.1 Urocolius indicus
CTCTCTGGCTGCAATTGCTCTTGCACAGTTTTTTCCCTCCTTAAATACGTTACCCCAGAGGTGCTACCACCATTGCTGACAGGCTCAGCCTCAGCCAGCAGTGAGTCCACCTTGGAGCTCACTGGCATTGGCTCTGTCAGACACAGGAGAAGCTTCTAGCAGCTTCTTACAGAAGCCACCCCTATAACTCCCCCTGTACCAAAACCTTGCCAGGCAAACCGAATACATATTCACATAGCAGAATGATAGCTTTTCCCAATAGTCTGTGAATGTCCTCTATTGATTGTGCTGTGTATACTATAGGATGAACCTGAACAATCCCATAACAAAGCCACTAAAATGCAAAAGGGCAGTGTTAGCCACGTAAATTGGTGCATAATTATCCAAAGTAAGCAGCTAGAGCTGGCTTGATCCCACATCACTGCTGCCCTATTAGCACCTGTTCCTAGCAGCATAGATAGATACTATCTTTCTGATGATATCAGACACTTTTCTCCACCCACAGACAGGTACGTTGTGATAACAATTCCCAGCCATCTTCATCCCTGATATTATCATTCACAGGTCAATATTTCCAGGAAAGCCTAGATCACAATATAGCTAGCAAAAGAGCTCAGAAAGGCAAGTTTTGGATGTAGCACAGTACTGCTCACTTGGCACTGTAATAGTATGAGCTTCACACAGCAGTAAGCCTAAAAGACTTCACTATATGGAAATCTGCTCTCAAAGGGTCTTTCATAATGCAAAATATTTGTATGCAGTCTGTCTTTAAAATATACTTGATACAAGTGCCAGAAAGTCCCTGAAGTCTACAGAAGAATCATCCTAGTAATTGTATGAATCATTCTTTACTGAAGCCTCAAACTAATATGCAATTGGATCTACAGTATGCTTTCTCCAGCAAGTGAGAGTTAGTTATTAAGGCCTGAAGTCAAGATTTAAAATAAATGACTGTGGAGAGAGGCATGTGAGCATGTGCAGTGCTTCTCAATGCTATATGAACTACAATTCAGCAATAGACATAGCTGAAGAGCAGGATGGAAAGGCATAACTGCAGCTATACAACATTCTTAGCATCTCACTTGTATGCAGTCCTCATAAGCGAAAAAGAATGTGGTTTTACCCCAAACAGCAACTAAGCACCACACTCTTCTTAGTAGCTGATACAGTGCTATGTTTTGGATTTAGGCTGAGGAGAATGTTTCAGTTAATGCTGAGCAGTACTTATGTTAGCATCAAGGCCTCTTTTGCTTCTTACACTGCCCTGCCAGTAAGTAGGCTGGGTGTGCACAAGAAACTGAGAGGGAACATGGCCAGGACAGCTGAAGAAGGAAGAAAATTAACTAGGAAGAAAATCAACTCCATCCCAGACAAAATCAGCATACTTGACCACTTCGTTATTTCTCTGAAGTTTTCCACAGTTTTAACTTGATACTACCTTTCAGTCCTTCTAAAATGCTGCTTTTATGTAAGTGCTGCACTGGGGCCAGACTTTCAAAACTGTTTCCTATACCATAGTCCCAGTTGTTTTTTTGTTCTATTCCCTGCTTTCTTCAAGCCACCTTCAACATTATGTATTATTCCATTCTTCGGTTTTACTCTCTCTCTAATGGGATATCTTCATGCTGCACATTTCTAAATAATTAATACTTTGCTACACATAGCACTTTGTAAGATATTTTTCGATATTTTTCATTCTTGCACCATTCCAGGAACTTCATTAGCATAATCGTAGATAGATGCATATTGAACTAGAAGTTGTTTCAGTGCGATGCTCTCAGTTCCTATTGTAGGGTCACAATTGGGTCTTATTAGAGACAAAGAGTAAAACTGCTGGCATACACTGTAGTTGTTTGTTTGGTTCTTATTAAAGCTTTTGAAAACAAAAATGCTGAGATGAGTAAATTACATCAAGCATCAGTGATATTCACCTAGCAGGACTCAAGTTAGGTCACTCCTCACCTATACTTGTTTACCCTAGATTACCTAGGTATCTACCTTAGTGATATACCATGCAGTGGGATTCTTTCCAAACACATCTTTGTTGACACCAGCAGTCAACTGGTGTGCACTTTTGCAAAGCAATGATGCACTCAGACTGGATTCCCTCTAGCCAAAACCAGGGCTGGCACTGACTTACTACCACAGAGACGCAGACTAATCTTAAAGCCATTCTTAAAGAAACCTCTGTTCAACACATCAGTGTGACCCCATATGTAGAGGTGATGACACACCAGTGCTGAAACTTCCCCTGACCTCAGGAGCTTTGGAATTACTTTGTTTTGTTTGTTAGGGTACAGTTTTTGCCTGGTAGAAAGAGTGAGAAAACAAAGATTTCTGGTTGCTACTTCAGATTAGGCTTTAATGTTGTTCTATTACTTATTCCGTGGCTGTGACTGACAAAATGTGTCAAAAGAGTCTAAGATGATGGTGATGCTAGGTCACGATCAGGTAGTAAGTAGCTCATTGACCTTTTAAACCAAAAGAGGTATGCAATTAATTTAAAGAAGTCCTCAACATGTTTGTGAGTCTGGGTTTAGTTCTGGAACAACCCTGTATCAGTGGAAAGGTGGTACAAGAGTGAAGTTTTTCTCCTTCTGAGAAACCTGTGTATCATGTCACATACTGCTGGACTCCAATGGGAACCATGACCAAGCCGTAGCAGGTGGCTGCACGTACAGCCTTTGCAGAGGATGGCAATGTCCCACACTAGCTAAAATCTTTCACTGGCTTCTTTGAGGAGGACACAAGAGGCTCCAAATCCACTTTCAACAATGAACTCTGAAAGGTTGACAAGTGCATGCTCCACCTTGCAGCATCATGATGAAAAGACACTGTCAAATTGTTGTCAACAGTCTGCCACTGCCTACGTATAGCCTCATTATCCACTATGGCAATGGACCATGATGCAGACTGTCATTGTGACAACATATACTGTGTTCTCATTCAGCGTTTGGGAGCTGGTGCTCCCCACCACCTGGCCCAAGCACCGCACAGACTGGCAAGTCTGGCACAGCTTTTGCTGTTCAAATGAGATAAAGCAAGCTGAACAGCCATATATTCAAACCACATGGAACCCTTGCTCTGAGATATGTTTGCATAATGCCATACGCTTATTGAAAACCCTTCCCAGCCTTCCCAAAACAGAATACTGAGTCTCAAGGATTAGGATCAATCAGATCACTTATCTCTGTAACAACAGCACTGTCCTGAGCACTTGGTGGCAATTAAAGGTATGCATAGATAGATCAAAGAGAAGTCAGAGCAAAGATGAGTTTTCTGAGTTCTCCAGAGACTGAACAGTCTGCAGAACAGACCCAAAGAAAAGGAAGCTTTGGCTAGAGAGACATGAGTCAGAGGCTGTCTGCCTCTGAGTGAGGCACACAGATGACTGCTTTGCATTGCCTGTTAGGTGGAAACACATGGTGTACACCCAGAGTCAGCTGCTGCTATGCACTACACTGCTGAAAAACACATACGGAGGATGTACAGTCCTCAAATCAAAATAGTTCTCATGAAATTAAGCACAGGTCACCACCTTCACTGCCTAATAAATAGGTATCCTCTGAGACACACTGTCAATTGTTCAATTGGAATACTGCTATTACTTCAGATATTGGATTTTTTTATTATTTTTAAACAGAACAGATGACACTAGAAATACCAGAAGAAGTACATACAGCAGAAGGAACACAAGTTTCATCCAGTGCAGCCTGCATGCATTCATCATCTCTAGGGCACAGAAAAGTTTATTCTTCAATTTCTTTTTTTTTCCTTTAGATAGGCAAACCAAGAATAAAGGATTCGTAGATTTCTTGTAAGCTAAACTGTTATATCTTATGAACTTTTTGGCAGTTATCAGTGGTCTGCTAACTTCTGAACATATCCCTGACTAGTTCTCCAGTACCTGTGGGTAATTCAGCTTTTCCTGTTTTGATGCTGATTTATGTCTATTGCTATACTAGAAATAATTTGCTTATTTCTATATAGGTCTTAAACTCATTTTGATGCAGTTTCTGTTAGTAAAGGATTTAACTAAACAGCAAAGGCCTCCATCAGAAACCTTAGCTGTCTCCCCTTTAGTGCAGCAGTTAATAAAAAGCACTCTTTTGTATATTCCTGCAGAAATAAAACATTCATCCCATCTTTTCAGTACTCAGTCATGATCATCTTCACTGCTGGTGAGGTGGAAAGACCTGAAAATGGGTTCTGCTTCCTTTCTGATGGTGCAGTAGAGTGATTTCATCTTATCTGAGCATCACCCATTACTTTCCCTAGCTTTGTAGCTATCCTGAATTATTTTCTTCTATTGCGTACTTTCACCAAAATTAGAGAAATCAAAATGCTTTGAAAGCTCAAACTTAAAAGACACATGCACTGATGCTTATAAAGGTTAGAAAACCAACTGTGCCATCTATTTGGCACTTGGGAAAAATTCTTTTTGGCAGGAAATACTAAGGTTTCTTTCTCTTCCTTCCCTCCTGATCTGGCTTTGTTGTCTTTCTTACATATTTATTAACTCTTTAACAGTTTGAGAGGCAGAAAAAACATTGTGGATTTTCACCACAAGGTCAAGAGCAGTATTTTTCTCTTATTCTTTATACAAAATTTGCAAGTAACTTCTTGTGGCTGTAACTTTCTGTACTTTAACCATAACTCTCTTGCAGAGATGTTGCAAGAACCAGAATTGTTCTTAAAAACCTCCACAGAATACAGGAGAGTGATGGGAGGGAGAACCATTATAGCGCTGAGGCAGAAGTTACCTCCCTCTGAGATACCCCATGCACTTCTTTTCACACAGAACTCCTTCATAGGCTATAAACTAAACCCTACATTCAAAGCTTGTACGTCCTATTTTGCTATGATTTTGGAGCAGTTTCAGTCTTCTATCTTGTCTTTGTTAGATGAGTCTCGAGTACACTTATAAAATTATACCAAATGGTTACTGAACAGAAAAAGTGAAACATGCTTAATATTCTCAACATGCAAATAGTTAGAGAAACAGGAAAAGAAAGCTGTTTTCTTCTCTTACACAGAAGCAAGGAGAAAAAAAAAATCTTATTGAGACTGACTGAGGGCTGTTTTGTCTAGGGATAGGAGAACTGAGAGGAATCATCACAGTGGTCTTCAAAGGGAAGAAAGGCTTCTGCAATGACAAAAGGAATCCTTGATGCCACGACCCTTGCATAAAGAGCAAATGCACTTGTATCAAATTACGTAAAGTGGAAATTCAGGTTAGACATCAGAACAGACATTACAATAGCAAGGATAATTGAGCACTGAAGGAGACTATGAAATAACCATCAGAGAAGGTTTTAACAAACAGGCTAGACAAGACAGAGCCTGGAAAGATACGGATGAGTAATGGACTAAATGGTCTCTTAAGGTCCTCAGTTCAATACTTTTTAATGACTATGTGATTCCACATAAATTTATAGCTTATTCATGTTTGGTTTTTGTTTTTCCCTGAAAGTAAAACTAAACACCCAGAATTATTTAATCTGTATTCTGTAATAAAACAACACATACTGCAGTTTTTCCTGCTGATCAAAAACAAAAGTGGGAAACCATGATCCATGCTTTGTAGCAGGAGGTACAACCAAATACCCTTTCTCTTGTTACTCACCTGCAGCGTGCTACACAGTCCACCGCGTATTTTGACATCAAGACCTACAACCACGTCTTCCAGAATGTCTCATTCAGCCCTAAGTGGGCCAAATTTGTTCCTGGTATGGAACATGAGGTAAGTGACAGAGAGAGCAGCAGAATGGCCATTATTTTAGACTTTATTAATGGAGTACATGAATGTTTTATCTCATATATTATGCAACTGTACTTTTGACGGCATAGTTTCAATGTCACTAGAAGAGAAAGGACAGTACAATGCAATGGCAAAAGTAGAAAAACAAGTGCTTCCTTGAAACATACTCAAAAGATCTTGATTTCACGGTTGGGTTGCTGTTGTCTGAAGGGATCCTTATCATACGGCAAGTTACATAAGCCAGCACTGGCAGCAGAAAATAGTGGACTAAAAAAGCACTCTCAACGAGAGATGCATAGCTGTCATATACCGAGTTTGCACAAAAAGTTGACCTAAAAATCCATAGGTAGAAGAAGTGTTTTAGGAGAACACAGGCCACTATGTTCACAGGACCAGCTCAGAAAATCTCTGCCATTCTTGCCTCATTCTTCAGAACGTCAGGGCACGTGTTTCTAACGTCCTGGTGTTCACTTTCTGGTTGGAGTTGTTTACAAACCAGAAAATCAGCATTCAGAAGCTAAATCTCCTTAGTTCCCAGTGTGCTGGGCACGCACCTGTCTGCACACCTTGCACTGCATATGGACTCGTGATTGGCATTAACACCTACAGAAAAAATCCAACTGACCACTTTTGAGACCCACCACGCAGTGACTACCTGTGATAAATGTGCAATAGTTTTACAGAAAGAAATACAGTGTATTACTTAGAGATCATCCCAGACCATGTATGTTACCGGGAGACAGAGGGCACAGCAGGTTATATCATGGCAAAAGCCCTGACCTGTCTTCTTAAACAGACCATTTACCACTTAGAAAGGAACTGCCCACAGCAGCCTCTAATTTCCTTTACAGCAATTTTGTCATTTTCCTAGATGAAAAAAAAAATAACTCTATCAACTGAAGATCAGAGCTTATCTTGGAATTTCTCCTGCATCTCCAACACATGGCAAAAAAACTCCAACATCAATTTGCCTGTAACTTCAACAAGTCTGAGTAAGTTTCTGTAAGAAATAACACTCTAGCGACATAGTATCTGGAATGCTTTTGCCCTCCTACCAGCAAAGCAGCAGGATCAGCTGGAGATTATGTGACTGTTTTCTCTGAATTGTGGTTTTCACAGCTAAGAGCACATGTAAACACAGACAAAAGGCCAAACCTTTTGCTAAGATGCTGATAGTCTCACATGATTGTCAGGTATCATGTGTATGGTATGTAACCGTCAAAAAGTTGTCCAATAAGTGTTTTCCACAGAGTGTTAGGTTCTGGCCATTTTTCTCTCCTACAATTGTGAATAAACAAAACCAAAAAAAATCCACTTTTTTTTTTTTTTTCAAAAATAACGCATTTTTTACTTTTTTTAAAAAAATCTTTCTTTTTTACTACAGAAATATCCGCTGAGGATGATGTGTGCATCCCATGTTTAGCCAATGTCTGTGCCATAATAATATCTCCATGACATAGCATTTATTGAAAATGACAGCCTGACAGATGGCAGGCCAAACCCTTTAATCCTAGTTCTTGACAGCAACAGTACATTGCACATCTGATGCCAAAGAATGTTTTCCTCATGTAAGCAAAGCCATGCACTCCTTGAAGCCTTCAATCTCCTAAAGCTATGACAGAGGTGTCTCAGTTATTGTAAAAAATACCACGGACCCTCACATGGTTAATAAAAACTTATTTGGTATGATACATATTGCACAATATAGCACCTTGCTAGCTGAAAAGCTAGCCAGAAACGAAGAGGGAAGGAGTGTAAGTGGAAGAGAAAGAAAATTACAGATTTTGAGGAGAAATAGTTAAGAAGTTCCTTCCTGAAACTGCCAGGAAACAGCAGCTGACCACTGTAAGAGGCCACAGGAGACAAAATGGTCTGTCATGAAACATCTTTCAGGTCACTAACTGTCAGAATTAGGAAATGAGAAAAATGAGATACACCAGCAATTTCTATACATTATTCAGTACAAGGAGAAATGCATTTTTGTTGCAGATAAAAATAATTAGGCCCAAGGGGGAAAAAAACAAAGCAAAACCCAGTAACAATTTCTCTCTTTTTTTTTTTTTTATATATTTCCATATGAACAACATGGATAAATGTGAAATGTAGGCTAGGAAATGCATACTACAAGTGATTTGACAAGCCTTTCTCTGACTCTGAATTTTACTTTACAATTTACCATCCAAATTAAACTTTCAGGCTTAAACAGCACATCATAAGATTCCTTTGTAAATCCTCTGTACTGGAGGATCATCCAAACAAAAAGTTTGTGGTCTCTCACCTTAGGAGATACACAGGAAAGATGTGCACTTCAAGCGAGTCTGTCTTGGGGAAGTTCACTAAATGAGGTGGGATAGTACAAGAAGCACAATGAAACTCATACAGGTAAAAAGGCTTTGAAAGTTAAATGCATGTGCATGACTGAAAACCTACAAGAGGTCACCATGTAACTGAAGCATTGACAGAAACTAATTTTTGAATCATTATGCACAGAGATGATACCCAACACATACATGGTGAGTACTCCATTCTGGAGGCAGTAGGACCATAGCCTCCTCTTGACAGTGGTTGTCTCCCACAAGCCCACCTTCAGTCTCCCCTTAGGGTCTCTCACTTTTCCTTTCTATTTCCAGCTTGTAGTTTTTCCGCTGCCTTGATCCACAGCACATCCTTCTCATCTGGCTTCTGCTGCATCAGGAATGCCCCCTATCTGTAGATAAGCTTGCAAGTTAGAAAATCTTAACTTCTTTTTTTTGACCACAAGAGCAGCTGTCCTGGGTCAAAGCACAGGTCCATCTAGCCCAGCATAAGGTTTTATGATAGAAAAAGGAATTTAGAATTGTGGGTGCCATTTGGTTTTCTATTGGAATCAGCTGAAAGGATAGAGGCAACTGTCATCTCTTAAAGCATTTGACATACGCCCAAGAATGAACGGAGAAGGTCTTCATTAAGCAAGTGGTCATCTGTATGAAAAAAAAAGTCTCTGTGTGATTTGTTCTCAGTACACTCCTACCATACATCAGTGAATCAGTTAAGAGCTGACTCCTTCCAACCATTTGTGGCTTCTTGTTTGTGGATTCATGCCTTGCCTAAATTGAAATCAGCAGGAGCATCTACTCCTAGACATAATCTGGCTGCGTCAGCTGCCAAGAGCAATTACAGAAACTCATGGGGAACATTGGCTGCAGGTTACTGAAACAGATGTCAGTTGTAGCAACATAGGCATGAGACTGAATTTCAGAGTGCTCGAAGCCCAATGTGCCGTGTGTAAGTTCCAACAGCTCTGTCCACAAATCACACCAACTAAAAATCACAATTTGCAACCATCACTCACATTCAGAACACCTTCTACTTTCATTTGCCTCATGAAATCACAAGCAGTATTAAAATGCTTTTTTATATCCCAGTGAGTTTTTATAACCTTACCAGACATATGAAAAGCAGAGAGGTGAAGATGTGATCATAAGCAATTAGAAAGACAGGCTTGTTTCTATTAGAGGAGGATGGTCATTCTAGGAATAAGGTGAATACAATTTGGAGACAAATTGTACAGGCAGATATATATTTTTTTTTTTTTTTACTGTACTGAATGTTAAAGCAAATGGCAAGAAATATTTCTGCAAGTTGTTCTGTCTTCACTCACAACTATGCACATCCTTGCTTCTGCATGGGCAAAAAGAGGAAAATATTTTGAACATGCTAACTATGCTATTCCAAACGATCAGTACAGCATGTCTACCCCATATTAAGATCTGGCCTACCCTGCCCCACTTTGTTTTCTATTCACAAGCTAATTGCCACAAGCACGGGCTCTTGTCCCTCCAAGGTAAAAACCCTAAGGTGAGAGCAGAATCAGCACCAGTTTTATCACAGCTTTGTATGCAGCACAAGATCTGTACATTCTTCAAACACTTTACAAACCTGCAGGTCATTGCAGCTCCTAGTGTATGTGCTGAATTCTCTCAAAGTACCCCTTGCTCCTCAGAGAAAGCTACAGGAGGTAACACGCAGACTGTTTTCTGCATTATCTAGGCATCCTGAGGGAGTGCTAGAGCAGTCTGAAGAAAACAGCTCCCCATGTACGAGCTGCTGTCCCATTAAACACAGGCAGTGATCAACCTGAAACTTCTGGAAAGAATTCCACACAAAGCACAAGTTTTCCACCAAAGAGCAAAATATTTATATTACTGATAACATACAAATTAACTGAAATGGAGCACTGTCACAAACATTGCCTAACACGAGGAAAATAATCTGATGCCAACAATCAGTGTGACAATTCCAGTGGCCAGGGACTAGTTTTACATGGAGCTAGATGAATTACTTGATCAAAACTGTCTTCAGCAGTTTTCTGCATAGTTCAAAACAAGAGCAGGAGAGGCCCTGTACTTCCTGCCAGAGGAGGACATCAAGAATGGCAAAGCCTGAAGAAGACTATGAGAGGAATGTAGAATGAGTGTGATCTTTAAGAACAGCACATTGATCATAGAGAGGCATGCTCATGTAGTCTTGTGTGCAAACTCCTAACCAAAGCTCGGTTACATACCATAACTCCCTGCTGGGGTGAGCAGTTTGGCCATGCCTATGCACCATTACATCCACGCCTGCAGTGAGAGGGGTTACTCTTTTTGTCAAACTGTTTGTGGGCACCATTCCAGAATGATGAGAACTCATCAAACAGCAGCCATCCTAAGCATTTGCCCAAGTTTTCCTGCCTTTCTTACTTTGTAACTGTGATTTGCCTCCCTATGTTCCTAGAAGGTGCAGTAGATGCTTTCTGCCTGCTCTGCCTACCTAAACCAGACCCTGACACAGTTTAAAACTTTCCCAAGTGCTTGCTACAAACAACATTTAAAGCCAAAGGTAATATCAAACACAAATTTATTTCCCTTCCCAAACTGCACTAACCTGGAGCTGAATTAAGACATGCACATTTTTTTCATGTTCTGTCTTTTGTGCCAGTATTATCCCATCTGTAGAATATGAATAGATTTTATAGGTTTTGAAATAAATGGGTTGCACTCTATATATTTTTAGATCTTAAAAAAAAAGAATATGTAGTTGGAAAGCCTGGCTCTACAGGGACTGTGACAAAGAAATAAACAATGCAGTGTAAGAGTCAGGGACAATTCTGGCCTCAGGTCTTTCAACTCCTCTGCCGCTGATTACCACTCCCTTAGCTTGATAGGTGGCAACAGAAATCAGACGAGTCAAATAAAATAATGAGCTATTTATTTTTAGTCCAATAGAAGATACTTTCTGGGGGCTTTGTCATTTCCAAATCATCTCTTTCGTCCCATGTTTCATCACATGGCCAGTCAGTCTAAACAGATACTACATTTAGGACATAGAAATAAATTTGGCTAAAGAGAATATTTAACTTTGTATCTTTCAAAGTTCAAAATTATGCTAACAAGTTGATGGGAACAAACAGTGCTTTCCAGTGCCACAGTCTGAGGGAAGTTTTGACTGGTCTCAGGGCAATGGTAGGAAGAGTGCAAACCACCCATGCCACACACATGCATTCCTACAGGAGATCCTTTCATCCTCATATGAGAATAGAAATCAAGCCATAAAAGTGAGCTATGCATTAAGAGAGAAAAAGGGTTTGTAATGAGGGCTCACCTGGATCTGCTGCTTTGTCTCTGGAATTGCATGAAGCATGTAAGTTCACAACTACAAAGGGTACAGTCAACAGAGAATAGCCTACCCTCTGGGGACAGGCAGCCGCTCGTCTGTAGGGATTAAAACAGAATTCTCCTGGAAGAGCTTGTTCAAGCCTTTTTGGCTTTCTCAGTTCATCTGTAACATCCCCAGGACACTCAAGAACCATTACCTTCCTTTTCAGGAAGTAATGACCTAGGTAGGATCCAAGCTTCAGCAACTGCACTGCTGCATAACCATTGTAAGAGCTCAGCTTGACTGGGCATTGTTACAGTTAAGCGAGAGTTAGACTCAGCCTCTGGTTAAAATGGTAGTACAATAAATTCCAAGACAATCCACAGAAACGTCCAGCAGTGGTTTGCTGCACATTCTGTACCAGATGGGTGCAAATATAGTTCCAATCTGCTCAAGCCATGCCTCAGCCTACCTTGACTGAATGACCAACATGGCATCAGTTTCAAAAAATAAGCCTCTATTTAAAGAAATTGCCTAGGAAAACAAACAAACAAAAAGTTTTTTGGTGTTTTTTTTTAAAGGAGTATAAATTTGATTATTATTGTTTCATGCCAACCGCTGAAGAAAAGAAACAAGGCATTAAGCAAGATTATAAAGAAAACTAAAGGGAGAGGCAGGTTTACAGTAGGAGTTGGAAGGGACCTCTAGAGGTCAATTACTCCAACCACCCTGCTAAAGCAGGTCCACTTGGGTCAGGTCACACAGGAAAGTGTCCAGGTGGGTTTTGAAACCCTCCAGAGGAGACGCCACGCTTTCCCTCGGCAGCCTGTGCCAGGGCTCCATCACCCTCACAGTAAAGACTTTCTTTGTGTTAAGTTAAACTTTGTGTGTTCCAGCTTATGTTTATTACCCCTAGTCATGTCACTGGACACCACAGGGAAAAGTATCACCCCATCTTCTTGACACCTGCTCTTTAGGTATCGGTGTTGATGAGGTCTCAGTCTTCACTTCTCCAGGCTGAACAGCCCCAGTTCCCACAGCCTTTGCTCATAAGGAAGATGCTCCAGTCCCCTGATCATCTTGGTAGCCCTGCGCTGGACTCTCTCCAGAAGTTCTCTGTCCCTGTTGAGCTGGGGAGCCCAGAAATGGACACAAGACTCCAGATGAGGCCTCACCTGGGAACATCGGGTATTTAACAAACCAGTGATTTGCAACCCTGAGTTCGGAGAAGGCCACAAAAACCACAGGAGACGCTGGAACGGTGCGTAAGGGAGGGCAGCGAGCTGTAGACATGCTCCCGCACCAACCGGCGGCGAGCGGGTTCCTGCTGCCACCTGGCGGCGGCTGCGCGGCAGCGCCCCGCGGCCCATGCAGGGAGCGGCTCGTTTCACGGACAGGCGCTCTGCTGGAATAATGGCATTTTAAGGAAAAATGGAAAAACATATCTTTAAAAACATACTAAGGATGATATTTCAAAGGGTTTTTTTTTTTTCGGTACAGAGGGAGAGAATAACTCCAAACTATATTTCTTGAAGCTTTTTTACAACTCTGTTCTTTCGAAACTTTTCTGGAAAAAAAAAAAAAAAACAAACCACAAGACACGGCAAAGTTGGTTTCACAAAAAAGAGCAATAGTAAATGGGATGCAATGGTATTCTCCCTATAAATACTAATAAAAATACTGAGTGTGACTTTTCTGGTTACCTCTCATCATCTCCAAAAGCCTAGCACAAAACTTTAAGTCCTGGTGTAGTCTTGCATAAACACTATCAAAGGAGAGCATTTTCATGAGCACTAGGGACTCACAGATTTTCTCCATACCTTCAAATTACGTACACTCAAAGACACGCCAAGCACCGAGCTGGCTGGCACAGGATGGTCTGTGGATAAGCTAGTAAAAAGTTTGCTGGTTGCAAAACCGTGGAACCTATTTCTCACATGCATAGCTGGAAAAGGATGGAGTATTAAACATATCCTGCGTATCTTTCTGTCCAATCTCATTAATATCTCTACAGAAACAACTACAATTGCTTTGCATCCACTTCTGAAGTTTCAAACTTTGTATTTGCTTTGTAAGAGAACAAAAGACTCACAATTACTGTCATAAAGTTCAAGAAGCCTGTCCTTTCGAAACAAAACTAGGCCTTCTTGGGCTCTGTCATGGTTTAAGGCCAGTCAGCAACTTAAGCCTACACAGCCACTCTCTTACTCCCCCTCAGTGGGATGGGTGAGAAAATCAAAAGAGTAAAAGTGAGAAAACTTGTGGCTTGAGATACAGACAGTTTAGTAAGTAAAGAAAAGCCATGCACACAAGCAAATCAAAAGAAGAAATTCATTTCCTACTTCCCATGGGCAGGCGGGTGTTCAGCCATCCCCGCAAAAGCATGACTCCCTCAGGTGTAATGGTTACTTGGGAAGATAAACACCATCATTCTCAATGTACCCCCTTCCTCCTCTTTCCCGAGCTTTATATGCTGAGCACATTGTCATACAGTCTCGGATATCGCTTTGATCAGTTGGCATCAGCTGTCTCAGTTCTGTCTCCTTTCAGGTCCTTGTGCACCCCCAGCCTACTCTGGTGGGGTGGTGTGTGGAGCAGAAAAGGCCTTGACTCGTATGCACTGCTCAGCGGTAACTGAAACATACCTGTGTTATCAACACTGTTTCCAGCTCAAACCCTAAGCACAGCTCCACACAAGAAAACATGAAGGAAATTAACTACCTCACTCAAAACTAGCACAGCTGGAAAGGCTCCTTTGTCGAGCCCGGGAGGAGGAGCGGGTTAGGGAGAGAGATAAGAAAGGACAGACGTTACAAACATGTAAACTGTGTACTCTGAAAGGAACAGGCTTAAACAGCAGCTGAGAGCACTTTCTGAAATTTCTTTCTATATCCCTGCATACATCAAGAATGTTCCACACTGCAGGGCCACATCCAATCATCGATTTATGCACTCATATCTACAAAACAGCTGACACATGAGTAATGAGGGAAAGATCTGATCTGGAGGGAACGTAGCAGGACAGCAAATGAATGCTTGCAGAGAAATATCCTGGTACACAATTATCAGCATCAGCTCCTTCTACATGGCAAAATGAAGTAGTACAGAGTAGCAATTCCAGCACTGAACCCCTACTTTGAAGAAATGAACAGTTCACTTGTAATAAGGTAACAGGGTGACGGCACAATATTTAAGTCACATGCCTTTCTCATCATCACCTTTACTGCTTACTCTGCAGTGATCGACTCATGTTCAGGACCAGCTGGTGCTGAGTAACTGTCTGTTTTGGTACAGTTTCTGCTGGAATCCATATAAGAAGCACCAACACATGTCAAGTAAGAACAGAAATGGAAAACAAAAGCATAGGGTGCATAGTTTCACAAACTGCCTCAAAGTCGTGCCTATAAAAATTAAGATGGTGCTAAATACTAGCTAGATGCTTCACTCATGTCTCTGTTATCATACTACTGGCATCACAGAATCTGATGTTTCCCATTTTACTGGAAAATGGTTCCAATGGGATTTTTGCATAAAACGTAAAACCAAAAGACGTCACATGTCATGTACTCCCCAGCTCATTAGAAATGTGGTGAGATCTAACCAAGGAAGCTTTGAAGAAAGCTGTTGACAAGCACAGGGAGGTGCAAACTTGCCTTTGCAAGTATTGAGCAAAGCTGCCAAACAGATTGAGTCCCCTCAGGCATAGGTCCAGAAGACAGAGAAAGTTACCAGAAATTCAGCATGCTTTAGTCAAAGGAAAACAGAAGGCTGTTGACCTTGTGGCTATTGACCTTGTGGCGTTAAACAGACTACCAGGGGTAACTACGACGATCTCCACATTCTTTCAGAGCTCTGAAAAGCAAAAACAATCTTCTCTCACTGCAGTTTTCTCCACACAGTCCTCACCCTCTAAAAGATCACAGTTGCTATAATATTTTGTATTCTTATTCTTGATTTGCACACTTGTTACACAGAAGAGTTTAATTCAGCAAGGTGACAAGAGGCAGTCTTTTTTATTTTTTTTAAATATTTTCATCAATTACTTGTTTCTCGACCTCTACCTTTAATGCTTTGGCAAATATCTTCATTGCAACCTTTTGGGCTAGTTCTCAGAAGCATGTCAATGCCCATTTTAGTAATTTTCCTTCATAGGTCCCAACTTTGAGCAGGATCCTTTGTTCTTCAAACTAAAAAGGAAGGTATGTGAAAGAACAGCCACCTTGTTAAAAGACTAGACTAAGCCTAAGTTCAAGTAAAGTAAAACTCGATGCAGTTTGGTTACTACTGAAGTACATCCAGTTTCAATTCCTAGACACTTAAACACAGGTTTAAAAAGAGCAGCACAAAAACCACCTCATCATAGCAGATGTATAAAATCCACAACCAGAATAAGTGAATTAATGCTTAACAGAAGGGGAAAATAAGAATAAAAGGAGAAAAAAAAAAATCACAGAAGCAACAGGAAGAGACTGGAATTTCAAACACCATGACCATAAATCTCTAGTCATGCTACTCAATGAAACTTAATAAGGAATTAAGCTTTTTGCCTAATTTCTAGCAGCAACATTATGTACATATAGAGCATTTTGCAGCTGCTACTAATTAGAAAGGAAAATCTGAAGAATGACTTGGGGAAAATCATACTCTAGGCATTAGCATGCTAACAGGGAGAGGCAGAACTGGGTATGCTCACAAAAGATTAGGAATTTCAGAGCATGTTTAATAGAAGCAGTTGGCAATATTGCCGAGTTTGCTAAAAGGCAACAGACACTGATCATTTGGAATTTAGAGGAAAAAGTTCCATCGAGCATAGAACGGTACATCGCAGATCCTCTGGCCTCCTGGAGAATATGCAACATGGGGAAGCCTATTAGCTGAATTTTAAGAGCCTCTCTTTAGTGATGAACATAGCAAATTTTCAAGTTGTGGAAACAAACAGAACTTGTGTGAAAGATCTCAGTTTCCTCCAACAACTTGACATACAGAGTGATAAGGCCAGTGGACTACAGTAGGACAAGGAATATATGGTAGGGTCATATATACAGTGTAGACCTAGGAATGGGATCAGGGATGGGAAGCCTGGAAGTTGAATGACACTGTTCTGCTAAGAGAAAAGAGGATAATGCAAATGGCTCTTCTTGCTGCACCATTGATTTCAGCATGTTCCGCTCTCACCTGTCAAGGTAGGAGGTAGAACACCTATGCTAGAGTAAAAAGCCTTGGGAACAATTGGCCAGCTTGAGATCAGAGTAGTAAAGATTGTAGAGAAGTCGAGAAGTCTATTGTTGCTACAAGCTGGCAACACTAAGGATGCAATGAACATGAATAGACAATCCCAACAGGACAGCAGGGAGCTCATGAAGAGAGAAGCACTGATGGACACTTGACCATGAGAAAATAATTAATCTCTTACTTTGAGTGTACATTTCAGAGAACGGGGCTCACCAGGGAAAAAGAGTCTCATCTATGACTCTGGGCATGCAATTTCAGGCCCACAGGTGTGTAGTAATAAAGAAACGTGTAAATAGCCTCCAGTAGCTTACCACCAAAGTGTTACATGTGGTGCATATAGGTAGNTGTGTTAAATAGTCTCCTATATGCAGTAGCTTACCACCAAAGGGTTACATGTGGTGCATATAGGTAGGAAAAAAAACACAGAATGTACATCTAGAAGGGAAAACGTAGGTTGTTACATAGGATCGCAACCTTCACTGCAAGCATACTCTGAACAATGAGACCAGTGGAAGTTCAGAGCATGACTCAACAAATAGTGCTACAGAAGACAATATTCCTTAGCATCTGGTATGTCTCAGAGATAAGGACTGTATTGGAGAAGAGGGCATGAGCTAAATCAAAGCTCCTAGAAAGCTACACTCAAATAACAGGCGGATTTTGAAGCAAAGTATATTTTTATTGGTTGTCTGCTAAGTCCCAAACTCCAGTAAGGTATGTTTCTCCTCAGAAACATGCAAAGGCACATTTCTTGCCCTTGGGAAAGCATTACTCAATCTTGCTAAACTACTTTGCAGTATTTTTAGTCAGGTCACCAGAAAACATATCATTATGTTCATGTATGACTTCAGATTATTTTTCCACACTCCCTCCCTCCCTGATTAGCTTCCTTCCCTTTCAGTCATGGCATTTTGTTTCATCCAGTTACGTTGCCACCTAGTAAACATCTATCCTGGTCTTCTCATACAGTAATGCCTACAAAGCATACAGAACTGTGTAGCTTGTGCCTTCCATTTAACCTCCAGTTTCCCCTGCTGGAAGCACGAGGGCCACTTTTTAAGATTAGTAACTTTTTGCCAACCTTCTTGAGATCAGAGTTTAGCTATACTTATAAAACTGACTGGTTTTAAAGCAAGAGGGAAGGTTGATGTTTTCCTGTTTGTTTTTTTTTTTTTTTTTAATGACTTTGAACAACATTTTTTTTGCAACTGTTTGAAGCGAATACTTAAAGGGGACCTCTGCGTGAAAATGCCTCGCGAGAAAGCCCGACTGTCGCTAACCCACGAGGCAGGTCAGTTACTTCCACGGCGGTTTCCGCACACCCCCGGCCACCAGCAGCTTTGGAGAGACCCTTGTCCGTGAGCGCGTGACCTCCTCGGCGCATCCCTTCCCGCTACGGCAGGCGCCAACAACGGAGGCGGCAGGCGCCAATAA
>WBNH01010111.1:18091-51148 GCA_013401255.1 Urocolius indicus
CCCCCCCCCAGCCCGCCACGCCGCGCCCGGCCCGCGCATGCGCGGCGCTCCCGGCCTCCCCAGGCGCTTCCGGGTTACGCGCCGGCGGGCCGGCTGCTGCGGGGCGCTCCGGCAGCCGCGTCTTTACTCCTCCTGCTCTTCCTCCTCTGCCCCTGCCGCTCTGATCCCGCCCGCGTCTGTGCGGGGCTCTGCCGAGGGTGAGCGGAGCCAGGCGGAGTCGCGCTCGCTGGTGGGGCGAGGCTGGGCCAGGCTGTGCTGTGCTGCTGGCCGTGCGGGGCGGTGGGTAAAGGGGAGGCCGTGGGACCCTGCGTGGCTCCGGGGGAGGAGAGGGGGGCGGCCCGGCCCGGCCCGGCCCGGCCCGGCAGCAGGTCTCTTCCTTTATTAGTGTAGATCCACCAGCCCACCGAAAAAAACACCCTTAGGTATATTTACCCTTAGGTCCGCGGTGGGTTGTTCAGGCGCCTCTGGCGAGCAGCGCCGTGTTCTAGGGGTGAAATCGTTAAAGCTTTATGCGGCTGCCCAGAGGCTGCCAGATCTCTGTCTGGCGGCCTGTTTCTCAGTTCCTCTTCGAGGAAAGGTGAGTGTCAGCTGTTTGGGTACCTGTGGAATCGCGTTTCTCTGCAAAGGTGAGTTTGGCTTGACGTGGCTCTGCTGCCCGGGGAGAGGACGAGGTGGTGGTCACTTCCTTCCTTCAGTGGGGATGAATGGATGTCATCCACTTAAGGACTGCTGCAGCTTTAGTGTATGTTTCATCTAAAACTGGCCTCGTGTTTCAGGTCAACTAAGTAGCATGTGTGAGTGGCGGTTTGGCACTTTATAGGCCTTAGGCTTCGGACAGCCGTGTTGTTTTCTGTCTAATGCCAAGCACCCTCAGACATGGAAAGAGAAGAACAGAATTCAAACCGGTTAAAGACCCTCAGCCTTTCTGATAATTGCCTGGCACCGCGAAGAAGAAACTCACGGAAGCAGAAACTCATTTCACTAAAATGCAAGAGATGTGTGTGTAGTTTTCACAGACAGGCGTGTTTTCTAGGTATTCATGCTGATGCTGATATGGTTGTACTCAAAGTCACAGCCTATGAAAAATGACTGACTTCTGTTTAAGGTTGTGTTGGAAAAAATGTGACTTCAGGTATTTTGTCCTGTGAATCTTAAAAAATTCAAAATGATGTAACATTTTTTTTCAGCTAAATAATCTTACTGAAGCATTGTTATGAAGCTAGAGTGGCACTGAAAGGAGAGTTAATTGTTTAGTTCCAATTATATATTTTTAATATAGAAGCATGGGGTTGTTAATAAGCCTGGTTTTGAAATTTTAAGCATTCAAGTGGTCATAAGAAATAAGTCAGACCTAGCATTTGGTTTTATTGCAGCAGTTTCTACTCAACTTTTATTTCAAGCAGAGTTATTTCCTCTTTTCTTACAGTAACAGCTAATTAAAAGACTGAAGTTCAAAATGACTTGTTTTCTTTTTAGCTTTTTTCTACAAGTTACTTTAAATTAGTGTGCGAATTTTATGGGGTATTTTGGCTGTAATCTATCACTTTCATGCTGTAGCGTTTCTTCCGACTATCCAACAGTCCAGCTTGATCTCAGACTGCAAAAGTGCAATATGCTTATGCAAGTAAAATATCCTTTATTTCACACTATATATCATCAGTATAAAAGGTCATTTTTTTGTCTTTTGTGTCTAAGAGTTTTACAACTATTCATATGGTGCTTATTTTTGCAACTTTGCTGTTTTCTTCAGGTTTAAGTTCATTTTATCTTACAACTTCCTCACTTCCATAATGAGGCTAGTAATTCTTGAAGATTATGATCAGGCTAGTGAATGGGCAGCAAAATACATCTGTAATCGTATTATCCAGTTCAAGCCAAGTCAAGGAAGATATTTCACCCTTGGTCTACCAACAGGCAAGTTTTATTCAAAGCTTATATAAATGACTTGACCTGGAATCATGTTTATATTATTGCCAGCATAAAAGAACACAAATATATTTTGGTAATACTTCAACATATTTCTTTTTAAATACAGATGTGATTTGTGTAAAAAGTTGTGATAAAGTTTGAGAAGCTGAGAAATGCTAAATGAGAAATAACAGATGTCTTCTATGGCTTTATAGCAAAATTTGAGGAGATATAAATACGTTGAAAATGTGCAGATACATAGAACAGTAGAAAAAATTCTGTTTAACAGGGAGTACACCTTTGGGATGCTACAAAAAGCTGATAGAATATCACAAGAATGGAGATCTCTCATTCAAGTATGTGAAGACTTTCAACATGGATGAATATGTAGGTAAGATGATGTCATCATTTGAGAAGACACTCTATACTGATATTCTTTTTTTTCCTATTATTAAAATTCTTCGATCATTCGTGAAAGCACAAGGTCAGTCTAGTGTATTTGTACCCCTATGTTACATTTGTGTTGTCTTAGACATTTTTCTCTATTTCTTTATCTACAAAATGCAAATAATAAACAGGTGGGTTCAAGGCTAAATTTGGTGCTTCGCAGTAGTTCTGTAGAAAGTATGCTGCCATGTAATATTGTGACTGCGTTTCCTTTGAAGATCTTGCACTCTTTGAGATAAAGTGTATGGGAGGGGAATGTGAACTAGTTAGCTCGTGCATGCCAACAGTAAATCTCAGCATGCTACCAAGTACTGCTTAATCTGTCTTAGATTTGCCTTGCATGCCCTACGTAGACTAGAATGAGGCTGTTTGATTAAATCTTGTAATATGTTAATTTCACTCTAAACGATTTCAGGGCTTCCCAGAAATCATCCAGAGAGCTATCATTCCTATATGTGGAATAACTTCTTTAAACATATTGACATAGATCCAAATAATGCTCATATCCTTGATGGGAATGCTCCAGACTTACAGGCGGAGTGCGACGCATTTGAAAAGAAAATTGAAGAAGCAGGGGGGATTGATCTGTTTGTTGGAGGTATGAGGAGATGCTCTATGGTTTGTTACAATTCAGACAAGTACACTCTTTAATCGCTGTTTTCGGAACTTAGCTAAACCCGTGTTTTTCAGTTGTGGTGTAAGAAAGTTCTGTGACTGACAAAGAGTCAGTATGAATACCAAAGCAGAATGATTGGTGTCCGAGTTTCTAATAACTTAATTTCAAGTAAGTTTTGAATGCTTTTCTTGAAAATGGGGAAACAAAAGGAAAGAATGGATCCTAAACCTTTTTTATTCGTTTACAATGTTTGAGGATATTTGTTGACTCGCAAGCTTGGAATGATTTACTTTTTTTAACTTTGAAAAGGCATTGGTCCAGATGGCCACATTGCATTCAATGAACCCGGATCAAGTTTGTCTTCAAGAACAAGATTAAAGACTTTAGCAATGGACACCATTTTGGCAAATGCTAAATACTTTGATGGAGACTTATCTAAAGTACCAACTATGGCGCTAACAGTTGGTGTGGGTACAGTGATGGATGCTAGAGAAGTAAGAACTCATTTAGTTCTAGTTGCATGTCTCTCTTTTCAAGACTAGTTGGTATTGATACTGGGATGGAAAGTGAAGAGACCTTTGTTTTGCAGGTGATGATTCTTATAACGGGTGCACATAAGGCTTTTGCATTGTACAAAGCAATTGAAGAAGGAGTCAATCATATGTGGACAGTTTCTGCTTTCCAGCAACACCCTCGAACTATCTTCGTGTGTGATGAAGATGCTACTTTAGAACTAAGAGTTAAAACTGTGAAGTACTTTAAAGGTGAGCACTGAATCAGAGGTTACATGCACTTTTTTTTCAATACCTAGTTTTTAAATTATATTAAGTCTGAGCCTCAGCACGTTTCAGTAGCTAATGTATGACATTGTATATTCTAAATGTTCACTTATTTCTGCTCAATGGAAAAGTGCTAGGAGGCCTAATTTGTGCTCTTTACATTCCAAACAAATCTAATTTGGAAAAACATTTCCTTTGCTTCCAATTTGAAATGATAGTTCAGTAGTCTTCAACTATATGTAAAACAGCAGCAGTCTGGTGTTCAAGAATACTTTCCTAAATATACTGGGAAGTTTCACTTAAAAAAACTTGATATATTTATTAATCCTGATGTATTTTCATGCTGCTTTTGCTATCTGTTGTAATGTACATCTAGTAAACTTGAAATGTGTGAGACAGACTCTGAAGCTACATGAGGACATTTTTCATACAGTGCAATTAGCATAACAATCTATATTGACTTGGAATACGTAGCACCCCTTTACTATGCTTTTCATATTTGTATTAGTATATTGAGGCAAACTTCAGTAAGTTGGGGTTTTTCATAGTCGGTGAGACTTCAGCAATGCAAATTATATTCCAGTGAGACTGTTGAAGCTGAGAAAAGTAGTTTTTTCCTAACTATATTAGTATAGAAAAATGCGATTATGTTACTTGCAAATTTTTCTTACTGGCATGGATATTTCTAGTAGTTGAGGCATCTGAGATCAAGATTGTAGTTTATCAAGTTATTCTTTACAGCATTAAATCACCAGTGTCCATATATGTATTAGATTGCAGATTGCAATTCTGGCATTAATGTGATCTCACTTGTAGCCAACTTGTTAATTTGGGACTTTTTCAGTATGCTCTTCTCTGCTATGTATTGGGAGTGGAGTGTCTTAGTCTCTACCTGTATCACACTGATAGATAGTATTTACTCTTGTTTTCAAAGATAAACTCTTTAACTGCTTGGATAAAACATTATCTTGTATTTCATAGAAACAAAAGCTTTGCTTGGGAAAGATATAAATGTAATGTGGAATTACTGAAAATTGCTTTAAAAACATCAAGGGCTACAATATGGGAATGTGTGCTACTGTGTCACACTGTAATTAATTACCCTGTAATACAGAGCAATAGAATTCTTTAAAAGATTGTTTACTTTAAACTTGCTTAACTTTACCTACTCTCAAATCAGTGAGATTTTCCCCTTTTAAGATGGAAGAGAAATCCAGGTGGGTCACATTTGGAATAATTTCTGAACATTGATCTTCAGGTTAGACTTCTTAGGAAGCTAGGTAGTTCTTAATACTGCTAATTGTGGCAGCTATTTACTATGTTTTTTCCACCATTTGAAAGATCTCAAGGTATGATGTGAAACTTCAAATCTTGTTTTATAATAAAATACTATCCTGCTGGTAACGAGAGTACCTCTTCCTCTCCTTCACTTTCTTTCTAATCTTACAAAAACCCATTAGAGGCTAAAATGATTGAGTGAACTTAGTTGTTCTAATTGGGAAAGGGAAAGGTAACTTCCTTGCCGGATGATGGAAAAAAAATAATTTTGAAGTTACTAATTATTTGCAGAGAAGACAATTCAGGATGGTTTGTCTTTTTTCATACTTCTGTATACTCTTCTTAAAACCATATGCAGAAATCTGTTTATTCAAAGCATACTTGAATGTATAGTGAGACTTTCCTTTAGCATCTATCAAGTAAGGAGTCTGCTATATACAATATTTTGAAAGATTTCTAACTTGTTTTTCCTGAAACATTTTCACTAACAGGATTTAAATGTCCTTCATTAAAATATGGCAGAGGCAATACTATGTAAGCATTTTTCATGCATCTAGGAAGTGAGTAATTACCTCCTTTTCATTTCCCTTTTTTAGAAGAGGAAAAAACATTGGTAGGAAGTGAAATGCTTCAAAGCTCAAAACTTGTTTCTAGCTTGAGTAGTGTATGCAGCTGTTACTCTCTTGGTACAATTAGCTTTTCTATCAAATGTACACTCAATATCTTCTCACTGTTGAACACCGGAAAAATCTTAGACTTGATCTTTCCCATGTATGTCAACACATAAGCTATCCATCATGAAATATAAGAAATTGTTTTCTTTCTTTGCCTTCTGAGGTTTGGGTTTTTGGCAGTAATATCTGAAGCTATGTTACTACCTCTGTAGACAAAATGAGATGAGTTCTTGAGTCAGTTACTAGTGTATTGACTGTATAGTGGCGAAGGATATAGTAACGTCTCTTACCTTGTAATAAATACACTGATTAGAAACAGATGCTGCACAAAATGCCTTTTGTTGTGGTCACCTACAGTAGTGACCTCGGATTGTACAGTTATTCAAATTCCACGTTGCTGCAGTGACACTAAATTTGTCACCAGATGTCATGTAGCAAAAGTATTGACTATTCTTTGCCGTAGATAATCACCAAAATGTGCACTACTGTCAGACTTCTTTCTTGGCTAAAAAAAAAAAAAATTCTCTGCTTCTAATGCTGCATTTTCAATTTGTAATTTTATAAGATCATCTTTGGTGCCAATTACTTTGCAGATTGTGAACACTGATCGGTTAGTGTTATTAGTCCTTAAGGTGAAATGAAGCTAAAAACATACCACTGACCAAATGTCCTACATACCTAGATGTAGGACATGTTTTTACTGAGTGGTAATAAAGTAAAAGCACTTTCCAAAATTAAAGTATCTGAATAGGAAAAAACAATACTTCTCATATCACAGCTATGGATCACTTGTATATGACCAAAAGAAGCCCAGCTAGAGTAGAAAAGAGTTGAACTACTGAAGTTCTGAATCCGCATTAACTAGCAGCCTGGATGCTTTTAGTTTGTGGTCTGAGACAGGCAATTCAAGCTGTCGAAGTGTCAGTATATGTACTTGTGATTTTTATGATAAACTGTGGTAAGAAGGAATTTTATGTTGCTGTTACACAGTTTTTAATGCAAAAGGAAAATGGGCAAATTTAATGTATTCAATTAACTGGGAAGTGTTCCAGATCTACTTTTTGATAGGTCCGTTGTCAGAGAACTGATTTATCCCTGCTAACTTTATACTGAAAATGTGCTTAGTATTCTAATATAGATGCTGTCTTTAACTTCTACTGTAGCCATAACTGTTCTCTCCAATGAACTATTGAAAATGTGTACTTTGAAATAAAGTCCAAATAAAAATGTGGGTAGAAAGACATGTTGAAAAAGTATAATTAATGTAAAGCTGGCCTTGTTGCTTTCCTCCCAAGGTTTAATGCATGTGCACAATAAGCTTGTGGACCCACTGTACAGTATGAAAGAAAACTGAAAGAAGAATCGAAGAGGAACTCCATGTGGGTCAACAGCAACAGTTTTAGGTAGCAGATGAGTTCACTGCTATGCAATATGCTGAAAACTGTTTAAAATGGGGAATCCTAGGTACTGTATTTTTTTTAAAGGTCCAATATCTTTACATTCACATTCCACCTGTTTGTTGTGTTGTGCATTTTGCTTTAACATTGGGAGCTCTGTTGTAAGCTGGTACATAGCTAAATGAACAGAGCAAAGCTGTGGGAGAGTGCATGCTATGTTGTCGGGTGGGGAGCAGAGCACTTATTCTAGCACAGCAATGTAATGCATCTGCCTTGTGTTAGAGAAAATGATACTTTATTTCCAGGATTTTTTGAGGCTTGATTAGTGTAACTACATTTTGCATTTGTGTCTCTAGGCAGAATGACTTTGGCCTCTGTCATTAGTACCAACTTGTACAATTTCTACTATGAAATGTTCTGTTTACACATATCTAATGTACACTGAGCTTTTGCACTTGGTTGCCTTAAATTTACCTTAAACAGTTTTGGGGCATCTCAAGTCCTGCTGTACAATCCAGGCAAATAAAAAATACAAAAACAGTGCCTAAAATGCACCAAATTCTTGAACGTTATAACTTACTCCACATATAAGAATATTAAACTTCTACTCTAGCACTTTTCCTCTCGTCTATTTCAAATTACTTTAGGAATTGTATGTTTTTGGTAATTGAGCTTTCTACATCAGGAAAAATCTAAATCTTCTTTTCTGGAGGTACCTGTTTAATTGTACCATTGATATTACTATTAAATGCCTGAAAAGAGGTTAATTTACAGGACTATAATGTCTGCAGGTTTAGCACATGATCATTTAAAGTCAAGTGTTAATCACTTTGCAAGAGTTACCTCTCATTGTATCACTGTAAACATTGAGCTGTTACAAGGAATGTTATTTCCTACTCTGAATCTAAGTAAAACCTACATATAAAGCTGTAGCTTCAAAATTGTCTTGTTTCCACTATAACTTGACACAAAGAAAATACTTCAGGGTTTTGGGTTAGGAATCTTGTGCTTTCTTCCACTTCAGAGGAAGTAAAGAGTTTATTGATACCTGGTTGGATACCTCGTCTTCCAAGGTCCCTTCAACCCTGCACTATTCTATGATTGTATGAAATTACAAAAGGATGGAAGAGTCTGTCTACAGCAGCAGGCCTCTTGTTTCAGTTATTCATGGTAGATTGAACAAGCACACATTTAAAATAAGCTTTCGGGTTTAAGACTCAACTTTTGCACTTGCATTTCTGAAACATAATGCAACACTGGGGGGAAGCTGAAAAAGACCACTTCAGGAAAATGCTGTTATATGGAGTGCATAGGCCCACAAAATGCATTTTTAGGCTTGCTATTCTTAGTCTTGTCCCATAAGTACAGACTTGATTTGACAAAACACTTTTTGTAAAACCAGTGTTTACCTTCTAAAGCTGTCAACTATGCAAAATAAGTCAACTCTGTAAGTTATGTTGTTGTCTCTGTTAACCTGCACTCCATCATCAAAATCTAAACGTCAAAACAAGCATTTTCAAGTTCAGGAAGTTTTAAGTTACTGGTTCTTGGGTAAAGGAGTGGCACATCTATTTTAGCATTTCATTCTCCTTTCTCAGGAAAATAAATCAAGTGTGGGGGGGGAGGTGAAATATGGGACTAGAGAGAATTAGGTCATTTTGTGCCAAAAACTAATACTTAATTTACTGTAACCCTACTAACCAGTTAAAGTCTTTTATCTGAAAACTGACATGTACGAGTCCTGTCAGAATTAGACTATAAATTTTGGGGTTTTCTATTTCAGATGACTATAAGACGGAGTTCTACTAGTCTCATTCTCAAAGCAACGTTAACCCTGCATGTAACTTTCATTAGAAAACATATATTTGATGTGTCATACTCGGCACCTTCCATCTGGACAGCCCTTTCCAGTGCTTCATCACCCTCATGGTGAAGAAATTCTTCCTTTTATTTCTTTGGAACCTCTTGTGTTCTAGCTTGGACCTGTTGCCCCTTGTCCTATCGTTGGACACCTGCCTTCATCCTGACACCCACCCTTTACATATTTGTAAACATTATTGAGGTCACTCCTTAGTCTCCTCCAAGCTAAAGAGCCCCAGCTCCCCCAGTCTTTCCTCGTAAGGGAGATGCTGCACTCCATCATCTTTGTGGCCCTGCACTGAACTCTTTCCAGCAGCTCCCTGTTCTTCTTGAACTGAGGGGCCCGGAACTCGACACAATATTCCAAAGTGGTCTCACGAGAGCAGAGTAGAGGGGGAGGAGGACCGCTCCCAACCTACTACCCAAGATACCATTGGTCTTCTTGGCCATGAGGGCACATTGTTGGGTCATGGTCACCTTGTTGTCCATCAGGACTGCCAGCTCCCTTTCTCTTACACTACTCTCTGGGAGTTCATTCCTCAACTTGTACTGGTACATGGGGTACATCCATCAGGGCCCATGGATTTATGTACATCTAGATTCCCCAACTGATCCTTAACCCAGTCCTCATCAACCAAACAAAACTCCTCCTTTAACCTGACTTCCTCTGGAGTCTGGGGCTCCTGAGGACAGGCTCTAGCAGTATAGACTGAGGCAAAGAAGCCATTCAGTAAGTGCCTTCTCTGTAGCCTCTGTTACCAGGGCACTCACCTCATTCAACAATGGGCCTACATTGCCTCTAGTGTTAGTTTTATCTGCAATGTATTTGAAGAAGCTCTTCTTGTTGTCCTTGACTTCCCTTGCAAGGTACAACTCCAATGAGGCTTTAGTTCTCCTAGTTGCCTCCCTACGTCGTCTAACAAATCATATTTTCTCTAGACTCAAGAGTAATACAGGTTGAAAGTGAGCTCTGATGGTATCCAGTTCAATTCCGTGTCTCCAAGGATTTTCCCTGTTCCTCTTTGAACTCGAGTTGAAATAAAAGAACTAGTTTATAATTAATCAATCTCTAATTGTAGGTAAATGAGTAAATTTAAGAGCAGTCTTTTCTGGTGATTAAGTACTTCAGTAAGTATTACTGGTCATTTATTTCCTAAAACATATTTAGTAACAAGAAATGACGAGTGTGAAGATCCAAATTAGTCCCTGAAGGTCTACACAATAAAAGCAGCTTAAAAGCTGTTAGAGGTAGGCCTGTACTTGTAAACACATGGTCATTATATTGTGTTAACGATTGCTTTGTTTACACTTGCAAAAGCAACATTAAGCACACTTAACCATAGCTTTCAACTGAGAACTCTTCCGTAAATGAACAACACAAGCTTAAAAAAGTACACAAACCACTGCAAAGAGTTCTTTAAGGCCAGAATTGGTTCTGTCAGTGGAGTGGTTACATTTGTGTATTTCTTTTTTTTTTTTTTTTTTGAGATTTGCAGAGCCAGACTAGATTAATGGTAAACTGACACACTTCAGCAAGTTGAAAATAGTGTGGTGCATTAAAGAGAGTCACAATAAGGTTTTTTTCCTGATGCGATTTCCCAGCATCATGCTTTCCTGACCACAGCAACTTTAGAAAGCAGAAGAGGAAGTAGCCTGATATCTTTGTGGCAAGAGTTCAAACTTTTTTTTTTTTTAAACAGCACTGTTTTGTCTATACAGCTTTCAATGCAAAAGTGAAATTGTTAACTTTTAAAAGTATAAAAACAATTAAATCCAATCAAAACCAACACAATGAAAACTTTTGGATTCAGTCAAGTCTAATTAAATAACTTCAATTCCATAATAATCTACAAGCATCTGTATGTTTTAAATACATAGTCCTTTCAATTTCTGTTCCCACATTATTTAATTTACACTATTTAAAGTCAAATATGTTCCCTCTCATAGAGATGTTATACATGAGCTTATGCTACTGTGTGCATGTCACTCGTCTCTATTTGTCAGTTTGTCTCTTTAAAACACGTATAAAGGCATCTCTCGGTACTTCCACGTTGCCAATTTTTCTCATCAACTTCTTCCCTTCTGCCTGCCTCTTCAGAAGCTTCATTTTTCTTGTAATGTCTCCACCATACTATCAAAAGGAAAAATATTTTAGTAAGCTTAAACACAACTACAGTACATTTCTGCAACACTAAACTCAAGGGCTATACTCAGGCTAGGTATGATGATTATTTTATACTCCAAATACTTACTCCGTAAGGTCACTCGTTAAAAAGACAGAGAAAGTAAGCACATTCATTTAGATAACTGAGGGTTGAATTCAGTTCTTTAAAATGTGTACATTCATAGAAGCCTGGCTGACATTAGGGACACCTATAGGATATCCAAATCCCCTTGGCAGAGCAGCCTAATGCCAGCTCAGATACACTCAGCCATCTTGACTAGCACTAGGTGCTTTCATCTAGATAAATTAACTGAACCTTTAGATAATGTTGAACAAACACTACCCCACGTATATGCCCAACAGAAAAATTCTGTAGTAATTGTGAGAAAGGGACATTTATTTAATTTTTCAAACACCTTCACTTCAGAGCTAAGTACAAGGTAAGAAAGAGGTAGCACATCTTTCCTATAGCTTTGTTGAGTCCTACTGATGCATATTTAAGATGCCTTATCATGGTGTCTTACTGAGAACTCTAGTACAAGTCCAATAACAATCAAGTATCTGAGGAAACATTTTTATAGTTCCTTAAATGACCTGAAAAACACAGTTTAGGAAATGTGTGAAGTTACACGTGTGTGTGTACACCCACATAGCCAGGAGTGAACGCTGTCAAACTGTTGAGTTCATTCTTAAGCCTAATTTTGAATAAGCCAATACTCTCTGTGATCCACTCTTACTGTGTATTGCAACTAGAGGCTACATGAGTTAAATTTACTTAAAAGTATCTGTCAATATTCCACTGACACTTAGGAGCACAAGCAGAACCCGTCTTTGGCAAGTTTCTAGGAAACGACCGGCCTATCCTATTAACAAAAAAAAAATGAAAAAAAATACCTACACATTTTGCCACAACATTTTTCCTGTAAGCTTTCAGCCTGTAAAATAAAATAACATTTACATTAACACACTCGAACATCTCCTATATGTGAAGCTAAATATTGACTAGTCAAAATGCTCAGCATTGTGTTTCCACCAGTTTTATAAGATGCACTGCAATCACGTTTTCACATTTTGTATACAGAAGACACAGTTCTAACTAGAAGACTTAATTCATGTTCTCTCAATTCCAGAAATATCTCTTAGGGTGTATAATATGTACAAAAAATATGCCAATCTTGCCTTTTATCTGTGATTTCTGTTATGATTCAGTGCTACGTGTGTCTGGATATAGATACACACACACAAACTCTTGCTTGGATCCCTACCTCTAACTCTTCCACCACCATTTACATCCTATTTAAACAGAAAAAATGTAAGAAGAGACACATCAAGGAAATAGTTTGGTCTAAAGGAAATGAATGATGCAAAGAAGTAGCTGTATGTTCCTTCAGCTTGCAACATGTTTCCTTTGGAATAGTGCATGTTTCATTTTTGCTGACTCTCCCAGAGATTAAACTGTACCACAACTTCAGTAGTAAGAAACTTTTTCCACTTCCAAAGAGGATGTACACACAAGGGTGTTGTGGGTGATATTCTACCCACTACATGCAATGCTGACCACAAGAGATTTGCAACAGAAAAACTTTTTTTTTTCAATTAAAATTTATACAAAGCCCTTAGTCATAGTGACAACTCCAATGTGGTTTGTGAGGTCTGACGGCACATACAACAAAAATTTGACTTCACAGTAAAAATCAAAGTACTGTACAAAACTATTTAGGTAAGATATTAAAAGGCTGTATTTTAAGTAGATTAAAATAAGAAGGAAAATAAATAAAGGGGGAAACAGAAGAGCTTCGCTTACGTTTCTCTTGCAATGATTTTCTTGCCAATAGCAGCCTGGATGGCTATTTCAAACAACTGTCTGGGTATAGTGTCTTTTAAACGTTCACACAGGAATTTACCGGTAGCATATGCCTTGTCACTGAAAAAGAAAGTCACCAGTGTTTTCAGAAAGAGTAACACATCCCTAAAATATATCCATAGACTAAACTGTTCAATAAAAAGATTTTAGTATTTTCTTTTAATCTCAAAAGACAAGCGAATCATATAATGATTTTACATCTACTGAATGCTCTCTGTATGTCACCTACAGTTTCATACAAACAGGTGATAAGATTGTACTAACAGAAAACCTTCAAAAAATTAAAAATATTTGTAATACACATCCAGATTATCACACTGAAGCCACTTTGAATGCTATTACAGCTTCAAATGCACTTTAAAGCTAGAAGGTCCTGGAGAATTTCATTGCTTGTGGGCCCAAGAAGTCAAAACATCTACATATTACAGAAATAGTTTAAAATCATCTAGTTTTATAAAATAATAAAAAAAAGAATTTTCATGTACTCTTCTCACCTACTAATAATAGTTATCAACTATATTCAGCATCTACATATGCTTCAGATTGTAGAAAGAAAAAAATGACAAAGATCTAGAGATGCTGCTGAACAAGGTATTTCATAAGCTACTGAAAATAAATTGGCCTCTCCAAAATCATCTGCATTTTTTAGCCACATAGAGCTGAAAATAGTTTTACATGTTTTCATGTAGCAAAAATATGAGTCCTTGCTACCTGACTACAGCAACAGTTTAAGCATGAAGTACTAAAACTGCAACGCTTAACCAACATTACTTAAGAAGATTCAGACATTTATTTGTATAGCTAAGATAAATAATAATGGCTGGCTTAGTACTGAGCTTACAGGACCCTCAGTAATTCTCTAGAAATGTAATGCAGCATAATTCTTTTTATATAAGACAGATGTAGTGTATTTACAGTGAGAGGACTGTGAGGGTAGCTGAAGCAGGAGCAGAATGAATGCTGTCTACAAGTGAAAAAAGCTAATTTGTTATCTAAAGCTAGAAGAAAGGCTATCGTTAGTTTTAGTGAAGGAAACAGTTCAGGGGTGCAAGCCTAACTGATCAAGAAACACATGTTGAAGCAGTAATGAACTTTTGCTATGTTGGCTGCTCCATTTTGCATCTTTTCAGAGTAAGAGATGCAAGTACACTAATAAACGCTGAATATTTATGAAAAACACATTAAGTAGAAATGGCATACGAGAGACTAATGCTCCTGCAGCCCTCTGACCTTTCTGAACTACATTTCATTTTCCCATGTCAACTTTCTGAAGTTCAGGAATTCCAAGCATTTAAAGATTGCAAGTATGTAAAAAACATGAGCTATTCAGTTTAACAAAAAAAAAAAAACCCACACCAAAACAAAGCCTCCAAAAAGTTAACCTCAGAATTACTGGAAAGAGATGCTGAAGTTACAGAAAGGAGTCTAATAAAGACTTTGTGAGGAGGAAGCAAGGGGAGAGGCTCAAAACATGAAGGCAGTTTTATTACCAGACCAGTAAGTCCTGAGAAACTTAGGGAAACCGAATCACTTTATCAAAATTTCTGAAGTAATCACATCCAGGAAGTACAGACTTTTTCCTGGTGCTCTGGCTGGAGACAAGGTAACAAACTTCTATAGAACTGGAATTATTGTGAGCATAAAATCAGTGTTTTCTTCAGTAGTAAATAGCGTCATGGTGTCATAAATGATTCATCTGTCATCTCCTCCTGAAATGCACTGGTCTGGATTTCAATTTTTCAGCTCCTTCAGAGACCAGCATTTTGCATTTCCTTCTCTTTGTCCTACGTTACCACAAAACTACATCAAGCATTTAAATAGTTGTTTTTCTGATCGTGTCCAAAAGCGATGATGTGGTAAAATCCTCCCTGGCTCTTTTCATACCTATTTGTCATATATTAGTGATACACATATGTATTCATTGTGTATGAATAGGAAGTGTTATTTCTTTGGAATAGAGAATCCAGACAACTTACTTATGTACGACTGTGGACAGTTCTTCAACTGAGTTTCCATTTAGAAGAATATCCATTTTGACAAGGTCTGCTGCCTGGTATCCTGCATCTTCATAATCAAAACTAAACACAAAGGGCTTAAAAGTTAGTGATGGTCTTGTAAATCTCATTTCCAAGGCAGCAGAAGACATCACCTTGTCTTTCAGATACTGAGCAAGGTAAAACAATCAAAACCCTACATTCTTACTGCAATCTCTTAAGGAGTTTCCTCAAACACTTCTTTCTTTCCTATCAGCTGGTAGTTCTTTAAGCCCCAGGCAACAGAACCCTACAACACAGCTTCTGAACAGTAAACATTCTTGACGTCACACAAATCAAACACACACACTGGATTGTTTTCTTTTCATCCTCACATTTGATAGACGGTTTTTACGACCTCTGTTATCATCATATCTGATAATCAAGTTTTCCTTTCTGAACCGTATTTCTCCTAAAGAGGGTGGGAGTGAATGGGGGGCACTGAGTGAGAGACTCTCGTGGCGCTTCTGTGCTAGATGGGCCAAACCACAACAGGTAGATATGGGTCTTGTTGTGTGTCAAGTTCGCAAAAGTTCTTAAAATGGAAGAGATGCAAAGATATACATTTTTATATTTATCTATAGATAGATATAAATACATAGAGAGAGATATATATAGGTATAAATCTGGAGAATGCCGATACCACCAGTCTCATCAGATCTGAAATATTAAGGGCATAGAAAGGAAGTAGTTACCTTGCATAACCAGAAGAGAGTGACTTAAGAGCATCATAAAAATCCACCACAATTTCATTCAGTGGAAAGATGTATTTTAGCATAACCCTGTGTTTATCAATGTACAGCATATCCTTCTGGACTGCCCTATGATCCTAGACAAATAAAAATTGTTTCAGTTCCCCCGATATAAGTTTTCTACAAAGAATAATCAGCTATCTAGTACACAAGAGAACTCCCATACTTTGAGTCTCAAAGTAACATTCTTACTGGTAGCTTGCTAAAGCCTCAAAACAAACTGCAGCACCATCATATACGAAGTGGTTGTAACTTAACTGGACGAATGGTTCAAGTCTGTCCTCTGTAAGAGCTAAACTTCTGAAATCTTTAACAGCTTCTGCTTACTGTTGCCTCTTAAATGTATAATTATTTGTCCATAATATCTACTGAAATGACATTTTCACAGACATTGCAGTATTACACAGTAGGACTTTCAGGCTCATCTTCTTTCCTGCCAGGAAAGTGTCCTTAAAGTTATTTTAGGAATTCTTTTCAACAGATCACTATACTGACATACAACTCCTGCACTGTTTTGCGTTATGTGCTTTGAAATGTTAAAAGCTAAAAAAAAAAAAAAATATTGTGAAGAAATTATATAAAGCCAATGGGCATGGCAGTTAAAACACTTTTAGTTAAACACATTCCAAATACACTTCAGGAAATGTGATTAGCCATTACTATCATAAATGTACTTCAGTGAAATACTGAAAACTTATATGAAGACTCACTAAAGGACTGACAGAATTTGCATTTCTATGGCTATACTTCTGAAATGCAATAGCTCTTATTCCTCTGCTGTAGATTCCATTCTTTCAGGAAAATAGAGGTAGCTATGAATTTGTTTAGTGCAGGATGCTTGACTAGGTACTTCATTGTCACTGAACATCATCGCTAACTTTTGTAATTCAGAAGCAATTTTACACATAAAAAGGTTATATACTCTTGAAAGGAAAAGAATTACTGTCAAAGATACTACAAGTACTACCCAGTATCTTACTATCTAGAATCTTGTCTTCCCTTATGATGGAAAGAGCTTACAAATTAAGTGACAAAACTAAAACTATATACCAACCTGACATAAAGCAATTATTTTCCCAATATATTCATGAGGTGTTACAATAGTACCCAGAACAGTTGGCTCCAAATATTCAGATACTAAATGTTTATCGGGAAACTGAGCAGGGTTGATAATAGTAATCTCTGATTTACCATACTCCTGAAAAACAAAACAGATACTGTAATTTTACAAATAAACTAGACAAAAATAGCATTGAAAAATTAGTAAAAGACATTTAAATTGCCTGGAAACACATGTGAATGCCAGAACTCAAATTTACACCAAACACAATTTTAAAAGAGATTTCTACATCACATACAAAAGTCCCTGATCAGCATATCCTAAAATATTATTAAATAGGAAGATTACAGCAATTACTTTCATTAGGAAAACATTTTTTCATGGAGTGAACATTAAACAGAAAAGTACTTCGAACTAGGACTGCAACATAGACACATTCATAAATATAACAAAGCCTTGCTGTCCATCTTTCCATCTCTCTTGCTTGTACAGCACGGATCTTCCTCCTTATTCTCTCCTGACCCTACAAGGTGTAAGGCACAGCTTCAATAAAAGACCTGTTTCAAGTATTCTGTAGTTTGCTGATGAGGACATTCTTCTCTAAATAGAACTTTGGGTTCAGGCTCCCTTACAAGCTGAAGTGAGCTTAGAAATTATGTTTCTGATTCCTGTGCAAGGGCTTTCTTTACTCATTTCTTGTAGTCCAATAACCTGATAGGGGTCGAAATTATCCTTCTGAAGAAAGAATAAAAGGAAGGTCACACTTCTTTATCATGCACATGCAGTCTCTCCTATGTACCAAAGCAAGCGATACCGTAACTACCACCACCAAGGCAGTGTTCTTGAACAATGACCCAACTTTCTGCAGTATTTGAAAAGTGTCCTACATCAACAATCCAAAATCATTTACGCACCAAAGGTGCCAGCTACTTCATTCACAGCTCTAAGCTGCTCAAGGAAGAAACCAAAATAACTGAAGAGAAAATGGGTCTATGCCTTACCCCGTGCAAGTACAACAATCTTTCTTATACATGTCATTTGTAATTCTACAGACTTCCTGTAGTGTTTATAGGTACATGTTGGAATCTAATGAGCCAGGCTAATTGCAGCCTCCTTTCAGCACATCCTAAGTCCACCTCTCTCAGACCCAAGCACAGTAATTTTTTTGCACATAATTCAATGAAGAAGTTTGCACATGCCTATTGCACTGTGATCAAAACTCACTTGTCTTCACCAGCCCCTGTCAGCCCGCAGTAGCATTAAAAGCTATTGCTAAAAATGTTAATGCTTTCTCAATGGTATATCCTGCAATATTATTATTCCATCTGCTTTAAGCACAGACCAGTCAGTGTGCACTCAAAGAATATGGCAAGATATGTCTTTTATTCCCATTTTTAAGGACAGGTATAAAATGTAGAGAGAGAGTGCCTGAAATGGAATGGGGAACGAAACTCAAAATTCTTAAAAACATTCAATTTAAAAGTTTTAAAGTTAAATACTAGTGCTTCTAATGTTTACTGTAAATTACTAATCTACACTAAAATAAAAGTGTAGATGTTTATTATAGGAGGCTTTTAAGTGGCCATTTACAAAACACTAATAAATTTAACATACCTTTATCAGCTTTGCTGAGGAAAGAATAGCTTTATATGGAACTGTAGGTGTAGTCAAAATAACTGACATGTTATACTCTTGCTCCAAACGTTGATTAAAAACTTCCATATGTAAAAGACCAAGGAAACCCAACCTGGGAAAAAAAAAACATATCCTGTCAGTGAAAGTATTTGTACATCCCATGGAATTTCACAGTGGGGACTTTTTTTCCCCATCTAGCATGTTTACACTGCTGGTCTCTCAGGATCAGGCACAGCAAACAATCCTACAGTTCAACAGTATGAATCTTTGAGAACAGAAACTACCAATCACATATTCTTTACAAACAGAGAATGTTAAGAAAATACATACTCTTGATCTTTACTTATCATTAATTTGAAATGAAGCCCCTAATATTGAATTCATTGTAAACCTACCTTCAGTTAACCTGAACTCGCGTTCTCAATTTGCAAACAGCTCCAAAATGAAAGCATTATAAGATCCTCACCTCCATCCAGCTCCTAAGGCAAGGCTGCTGTCCCGGTGAACAGTTACACTGGAGTCATTCAACGTCAGCCTTTCCAAAGCACTTTTGAGATTATTATACTCCGTTTGATCTACAGGATACATTCCTATCAAAACATATTAGACAAAATTCAGGTGACAGAGAGCTTTATCTAGTGCTTACAAAGCTTTCAAACACACCCCTTACAGTGAGAACAGTAACGACATCAGAAATAGCTTCTTTTCTCTTCCAACTTTAAAATGTGAAAAATGACACAGGGATTTTTTTTCCTTTTTTTCTCCACCCCCGAAATTAGTGAACATTCAGATTACCTCATAAAAACAGGAATTAACATTCAAACTGTACCGGTAGGGATACTGTACTCATCCTTCACAATTGTGGAAGATGCACCATCAAGTATAACCACTGTTTTGGAGAACTGCCTAGTAAATGTACAGCTAAAGCACAACTGAATAAGCAAACAAGTTTCATTGAGATGTTCCTTCAAAGGCAAAAAAAAGTGACATGTAACAAAGCTGCAATGTTTCTATGTACTTTGAAATATAATCATTTTTCACATCACCATGTGTTCAGAAAATATTGTTTGCTCAACACCAAGAAGAGACACACGTGCATGCAAAAAATATTATTTACAGGATTACACTCTTCTGTGTTCACTGACAGATCACCTAATCTCCAGGACACAATTAAACTGAGTTTTGCACATTCCCCACATATCTAGAAAGTGATTCCCAGAACTCACTTCTCTCTAAAACCATCTTCAATAGGATTTGTAGTAGTTACTGAAGCTGGTGGAAAGAGCTCAACTGAACTGTATAAGCTTAATAAGTCAAATATTTTCCAGAATCATTCTAAATATTGTCTTTGGCATATCTAATGAAAAAAAGTTGCTTAAGAAAAAACCCAAACAAATCACAATAATGACGGAAATGTGATTATCTAGATGAAGAACTGCCAAAAACTGTGTGACTTTTTTAAAGCCTCAACCCTTCTTTTCCAGCTGTCAAGAGTTTACTGGCATCAGAAGCAATAATGATGGCTAAAAATACACATTAGTCTTGTATTTATATAAAACCAGTCTGCAACTATTATTAATCCTGTCTTTTAAGTCACAGCTTGAAAGCTCTAACAGTTTTCTTACTCTTGTTACTGGAAAGAAGTAATTCCACTTTACATCAGTTTACTCCTCACCTGCAAAAACCATTGGCTTCGCTGACTTAAAGCCAGGTAAAGGCTCCACTGGCTGTTTATACAAAAACAGTGTGTCTCCTATTTGGGCTTCTGTTACTTCTTTCATTCCAGCAATGAGGTAGCCCACCTGTCCAGCATATCTAAATAAAATTGGCATTATATAGACATGCTTCTTGGCATTATCAGCATTTGCACTATTTTTCCTACTTGACTTAGCTCAGTCAGAACTTCAAAGAAATCATCCCCTGCAAAAGCCCAGAGCCAAAAGCCAGATTCAGATTGTTTGTCCTAGCTGTGAACTTTGCCTCAAGTTGCTCTACTTCTGTTGACTCAAGTAGCTCTATTTCTGTTAAACAGTACCTTTATAGTTTTGGATTTTTAACTCCATGCTATTCCCAGTTTGAAAGCCAGAGCAAGAGGGAAGTTCTCAGGGTATAAGAGAACCAGAACAGCAAGTTTCATATACCAATTTGCAGAAACAACAAGAGAAAAATGCCTTCTGTCAGCACGTAACGCAGTTAGGAGAGGAACTCATGTAGACATAAACCACAGTCTAATGGTTTTGATCTAAACAGAGTTAACTTTCCTCTTAGCAGCCCCATATGGTGCTGCATTTTACAGTTGTGACTAAAATGGTGTTGATGACACACTAATATTTTAGCTACTGCTCAACAGTGCTTGCACAGCGTGAATGCTTTCTGTTTCTCCCTCTGTTCCCCCAGCAAACAGGCTAGGGGTGGGCAAGAGACTGGGAGGTGACACAGCCAGGACTGCAGACCTGAACCAATCAAAAGGATGTTCCATGCCACAAAACATCATGCTTGGCAATAAAAACCAACAAGTGTTGGTCCTTCCAAGGTGACCATTACTTATAAACTAGCGGACCACCAGTCTGCTTGTAAGAGGTAGTAAGTGATTGCCTTCGCATCACTTATTTTTATTTCTTTCCTTTTTCCTTCATTCATTAAACTGTTTTTATCTCAACCCATGAGTCTTTCATCAATTTTGCTCTTCCAGTTGGTTGGGTGCTTAGTTGCTGGCTGAGTATAACCCACCACACACAGTAACACAGTCTTACTGACAATCATCTTGGATGCAAACTGATAATGCTTCTCCACTAATTCTAAGTACCTGATTTTCTTGCCACTGCTGCCATGAGTAGCCACTTTCTGGAAGCTGCAGCATTCATGGATTTTAAGTCTTCCACCCTCAAAAAATACTGCAGCAAAAACTAAGATGAAACCCCATTCCCTTCCACTCTCAAACAAGGTAGTTCCTAGAAATAAATCGGGCAGCAGAATAAGAATACTAAATGCTACTCTTAAAAACAGTAGCTGTCCTGATGTTCCATACTTGCACAAAACTCCCCCAGCAGTGCCCAAAAAGCAGTCCCCAAAGGCTTCTGCCTCAGCATGCCCAAAATATAAAAGACTGACATTAGGCATTATATTACAACTATATTACAACCCTCACCCCCAAAGAACAAAAAAAAAAACAGAGACATCTCTCAGCCTTAACCACTCAAAGCAAAAATTTGATAGAAATGCAGGATTTTGTATCTTCCACCAATCTATGCTTTGTTCCACTGTAAGAAATTGTTACGTACAGTTTATGCACTGGCTGTTCGTTTGGAGTCAGAATTCCCACTTCATTAACTTCGTATCTTTTCTTTGTGTGCGCAGACACAATTTTCTGCCCTTTCTGAACTTCCCCACCAAAGAGTGCAACGCTGGCTACGACGCCCCGGTAGTGGTCAAAGCTGGAGTCAAACACTAAGGCTTTCAATGGATCAACAGTACTACATTTGGGTCTGTCACAAAAAAAAAAGCAAAACAATGTATTAAGCACTGTGGTTTTCATTCAATACTGAATGAGCAAGCACCCCAACCCCAAAAAGTTTCATATTAGTATAAAGAAGTGATTTTCAGTAAACACATACCAGACATCATTTCAGTGTTTCACTATGTATTATGTAGCAAATCTTTACCTTTTATTTCCTCCACGTGCAACAGCAGTACATATAGAGCAAAAATAAATGCATATCCATCATACTCATTTCACAACAGGTGAAGCTGATGCTTTAAATATCATATTATGGGAGACCACAAAAATTTAACAGTTACATTCCAACATCGTAGATTTTTTAAAAGTCCATTGATATTTTGGATTTTCCATTTTTCATAGAAATCTAATTTCATATTTTCACTGTTTTGGTTTTTTTGCTCTAAAATTAATATGAGGACTATCATTATTAACTAATATGAGGACTACTATTATTAACTAATAGTAGGAAAAAGGAATATGCTGACTGAACTAATTTAGCAGCTTTGTCATCACATTCCTAGATAAAAGTCTATTTTGAAGGTTGGGTTCAGGATACGAAACTCTAAATGCAGCAGATTTCAATTACCTTTATCATTCTAACAATGCAATGTTCAAAAAGAGTAACAGTAAACATCCTGAGACAGTGAATTTCATGTCATAAAAGTATCACTTTTAGTGGTTAACCTCTCGTCTTTCATTTCAGTCTGAATTAATCTTCCCATGCCACTTCTTAAGAATAAAGAAGTCTGCTGATATTGACACATTTTTTAAAAGGCACCTCAAATCTGGTGTCATTGTTTCGGATTTGCAATTTGAAACTGACTTAACGAGCTCTGATATCAGGATTCTCTCACATCTCTTTTGTATTGCCTTTAAAAAAGAATAAAGTGCAAAACTACTGCCAATACTGTATACATGCAACTCATGGTTTCCTAATTAACTTACAAGGTCTCATAAATACAGACTTACGGTGGAATCTTCTCAATGACTCTCTGAAGAACTTTTTCAACATTTGTTCCTTGTTTTGCAGAAACCTAAAACAAGTATAACATCAGTTTTGTAAGACATGTCTTACACTCGTTCAGTACCTACTGTCACATTGACTTATCCAGTCTTGGTGGCTACAGATAACACTACCTGTAAAAGCACTACGAAGCACACTTTGGAGTGCTCTTACTATGAAATGCTTAATTGAGTGTAAATTCTCCTGTAACTTTTTTTTTTTTTTTTAAATCTCTTTCATGGTGATTATTCTTACAGTAAAAATGAAAAGAGTTTATAGGCCAACAGAGAGAAATAATTTCAAATCTGTTTGATGCCGTTCATTATGACATGCTAGAACTTTAAGCCAAGAAGTATGTTCTCTATTATTGTTTGCCAGGAGTCAAACTTTAAAGAAATTCATGCATGTCAGACAAAACCAGGTAGATAAACGACCCCGTGATGATTTACTATGTGTACATGTCATTCATTGCATACAAAGCAGATACAGTTATACAATCAGCTATGTTGTTAAGACTTTAAGAGACTTTACCCTGATGCATTCATCTATAGGGATATCAAACAGCTTCTCAATTTGTTTTTCAACTCTTTCAGGGTCTGCATTTTTCAAGTCAATCTGAAAAACAAAAACATGCTAAACATACAGGCAACCAAACCTTTCATACAATTCAGCACTGTAGCTTCCAAATATATGAGTCAAGGAACCTTTATCTATTTATGAGTAAATACTGGATATGTTCAGGAAAGTTCTCTAACAAGATCCATTTTAGAAAAAGTCTTCCTTGCTTGACTTCAAGACAAATCCCCTCTCTAATTAGACTATTTTTTGTCTCATTAAGCACAATACCTTTGTCCAAAAGCTGGTAAAAAAACTTTATTTTACAAAGTAATTTAAAAGCATAAGTGCTACTTATACTGTTTATAGGATCAAACATTACATCGATATACATCTACAAAAAGCAATTAATTTGAGCTGAGCAATAACTAATTTTGTGATTACAATCATCCAGCCCACAAAAATGGAATAAACCGCAATATTTGGACTTTGTTTAAAACTAATACAACACTTCTAAAATATGGAGCATAATCTCCCCTGTGTATCATCATTAACAAAAAGAAATAAAAGCACTAAAACACCTGAAGGAATATATGGATTATCATAGAAGGAAACTTTAAAGTTCTTTCTGTATAAAGCTACTTGAAGATACAACAGAAAAAAGTATTTTAAATGGAAAGAATGCCAATGTTCATAAACCAGTGCATTTAAATTACAATGGGCTACAGGATTGTTATACATATCTCAAATTATTTAAGGACATCCTATCCACAGGTAGGAGTCTTCTTTTCAGGATAAAGAACCAAGTGATCATCAAGTCCAGCCACTAACCTCACACTGCCAAGCCCACCACTAAACCATGTCCCTCAGCATCTTAGCTACACAGTTTTTAAATATCTGCAGGGATGGTGACTCCACCACCTTCCTGGGCAGCTCGTTCCAATGTTTAACAACTTTCTCGGTGAAAAAGTTCTTCCTAATGTGCCATCAACAGAAATTGAGGCTGTTTCCTCTTGTCCTGTTGTTTATTGCTGACATCCAACTCACTACAATCTCCTTTAACGTAGCTGGAGAGAGTGATGATGTCTCCCCTCAGACTCCTTTTCATCAGACTGAACAACTCCAGTTCCCTCAACCACTCCTCATCAGACTTGTTCTCCAGACCTTTCACCAGCTTTGTTGCCCATCTCTGGACATGCTCCAGCACCTCAATGTCCTTCTTGCAGTGAGTGGCCCAAAAATGGACACAGTATTCAAGGTGTGGCCTCATCAGCACTGAGTACAGGGGCACAATCACTTCCCTGGTCCTGCTGGTCACGCTATTTCTGATGCAAGCCAGGATGCCATTGGCCTTCTTGGCCACCTGGGCACACTGCTGGCTCATGTTCAGATGGCTGCTGATTAACACGCCTGGGTCCTTTTTTGCAGGACAGCTTTCCAGCCACACATCCCCAAGCCTGTAGCATTGCATGGGGTTGTTGTGGCCCAAGTACAGGACCCAGCACTTGGCCTTGTTGAACCTCATCCAATTGGGCTCAGCCCATCGATTTGGCCTGCCCAAGTCTCTCTGAAGAGCCTTCCTGTCGGCATACAGATCAACACTTTCACCCAACTTGGTGTCAGCAGCAAAATGACTGAGGGTACACTCATTCCCCTCATCCAGATCATTGATAAAGATGTTAAACAAAACAGGCCCAAACACTGAGCCCTGGCAACACCACTAGGGACCAGCCACCAACTGGCTTTAACACCATTCACTGCCACTCTCTGGGCCTGCCCATTCTGACAGATTTCCACCCATCAAAGAGTACATCTGTCCAAAACATAGGCAGATAGTTTCTGCAAGAGGTTACTACGGGAGACTATGTTGAAGGCTTTGCTGAAGTCCAGGATGACCACAGCCTTTCCTTCATCCACTAAGCAGGTCACCTTGTTACAGAAAGCGATCAGGTTAGTCAAGTGAGACCTGCCTTTCATAAAGTCGTGTTGACTGAGCCAGATCACCAGTTTGTTCCACACATGCTGTGTGATGGCACTCCATGTGATCTGCTCCATAACCTTTCCCAGCACTGAGGTTGTGCTGACAGTGAACCTGTCATTCGCCAGATCCTCCTTTCTGGCCCTTCTTTGTGGATGGGTGCCATATTTGCTACCTGCCAATCAACTGTGATATCTCTGGTGAGCCAGGACTGTTGATGGATGATGGAAAGTAGCTCCATGAGCACTTCCACCAGCTCCCTCAGCACTCCTAGGTGGATCCCATCCAGCCCCATAGACTTGTGTGTGTTTAAGTGGTGCAGCAAGTCACCAACCATTTCCCTTTGGATTAAGCAGACTGTCCAAGTCATACCACAACCAGCCTGCTTGGAGCATGGCAGAGCACATACAGGGGAATCTGCACCTTTCTGGCCCATTCAAGCCCAAATGCCTGTACTAGCCACACATTTTCACCTGCGTTTAACACTGAGTCAATTCAAAGCCCTGGAATGCCACAGTTTCAGCTTGTTCTCATTAGGATAAAATACAGAGTATTCAGTATTACCTATGTGGTCAGTTGTTTTTCACACCATAGCCTATGTTTGATTCAAGCTTATTTGTTTGCAAACCATACCTGACACAATTTACTATATTTGACTTACTATACAGACTCCGGTAATTTTTCAGTACTGCTTGCAAAATGCTTCTATATGTATCTTACGAGATAAAAACTGAAGTTCCAAGCAATTACTGTAAAATACTAAACAGGCAGGAAATACACTAAAGTTCTTATCACATTTTAGTTATTTTTTTTCAGTATCTACTCCTAGTCAAGTATGCATTTAAACAACCCAACTATTTAATATGAAACTAAAAGCATTATTACCTTATTTATGACAGGAATTATTTCAAGCTGTGCTTCAAAAGCAAGGTAGAAGTTTGCCACTGTCTGAGCCTGAATACCCTAGAAAATAATAATTTTAACAGTTTAACATGGAACAGCAGAAGGAGGCATGAGGGGAAGAAGAAGAAAAAAGAAGCTACTTGTTTTCTTTCTCTTTGTTTACAACAGATGAAATAGCAAATTACTTATATGGGGATATTCACTATGAACATATGGGCCTTTTTAGACAATGTTAAAGAAGCAGCAAAGAACATTTATTAAAAAAAATACAAAAAACCAAAAATGCAAGAAAACCCCCACATATTAAAACAATGCAAGAAAGTCTTGAAAATTAACTCCAGAATTCCGTCTGGCCAAAGAAACATTAGCAATTATAATGAAAAAAGGTTGAGTTTGTAAGCATTCTAATTGAAAAGACAAATCCAGAATACCAAATCATAGCATCATAGAATGGTAGGGTTGGAAGGGACCTTTAGAGATCATCTAGTCCAATCTCCTTGCCAAAGCAGGTCCACCTAGATCAGGTCACACAGGAACATGTCCAGATGGGTCTTACAAGACCTCGAAGGAAGGAGACTCACATCCTCCCTGGGCAGCCTGTGCCAGGGCTCCCTCACCCTCACAGTAAACCAAATATTTACATAGTATTTAAATGTGCTATCAATACATTTCTCACAAAGTACTTTGATAGCATGTAAGTATTTACATATCATGATCTCATAATCCTGTACAAATAAAAGTAAAACTAAGACTGGTAATTCCATTTCCCTCCTAGTAAAGAACTTGCCTGTAAATTTATGAGAGTATCCCTTTTGAAATATTTTTCTCCCTCACTTTCCTGCTTATCCTGAAAGATCAGTCAAGAACCCATTAATCTGGTGGATATAAATCATCAACTTTCCAGAATAAGTTTATCCACATTTGGGTTATAGAGCTCTTTAGCTTTAACGTGGCCAGTATGCATTTGTATTACAGATGATCAAAACCACAACAGCTATCAGTTATAACTAACAGGATGGTTGGTTGAATGAATTGTCAAGCTTTCCAATAACGAACTGAAGGTACTCAAATAGGTATTGGTACAGTAGCTAAAAGTTCTCCAGCCTGTAATTTGCAAAGTTCATACACTGTAAAGAAGGATCTGATTCTTCACTAATGCTGTGCTTTTATTGTTATGTCACGGAATTGTGGCATTTATCAACACACATGTATTCATCTAAAGTTTTTTCTTAAAAGTCGCATTACTCTTTTTCTACAAGATAATGCTTTTATGGAGATAGACTGTGATAGATAAGAGAAAAAAAAATATCTTCTCTGAAATTCTAAGTCGAAAACAAGAATTAAGAACTCCACCTCATTTGCATCCACGACAAGTATGACACCTTGACAGGCAGAAAGTGACCGTGACACTTCATAGCTGAAATCTACGTGGCCCTGCAGAGAAAATAAATGTTTATAATTTCAGGTACTTTCTTACAGTCTTTGCATGTTTTCATTTTTAATACAGGTTCACAATTCTCACAAAAAAAAAAAGAAAAAAAAAAAGAAATTGAATCAACACAGGATGTCAGAAACCATCTACTTTAAAATATAAAGTCATTTAGCTTTGTGTGATTTAAACACTATGTATACTTAACTTACTGGTGTGTCAATAAGATTTAAGAGGTAGTTTACTCCTTCATGATTGTAGAAGAGAGATGCAGATTGTGCTTTAACCGTAATTCCTCTTTCGCGTTCCACTTGCAGTTTATCCAGCACTTGCTTATTACGGTCTGTTTTAGCAATTGCTCCTAAGATTAAGAGAAAGCCAAACAGTTTTATTGCCTCATTTAGTACGTTAGTTCTCAATGTAAATAATTCTTGAAATTGCCATTAACTAAGAGAACACAGGACTTGGGAGCTGCAAATGAAGCTTTTCCATNAGAAGGAGGCATGAGGGGAAGAAGAAGAAAAAAGAAGCTACTTGTTTTCTTTCTCTTTGTTTACAACAGATGAAATAGCAAATTACTTATATGGGGATATTCACTATGAACATATGGGCCTTTTTAGACAATGTTAAAGAAGCAGCAAAGAACATTTATTAAAAAAAATACAAAAAACCAAAAATGCAAGAAAACCCCCACATATTAAAACAATGCAAGAAAGTCTTGAAAATTAACTCCAGAATTCCGTCTGGCCAAAGAAACATTAGCAATTATAATGAAAAAAGGTTGAGTTTGTAAGCATTCTAATTGAAAAGACAAATCCAGAATACCAAATCATAGCATCATAGAATGGTAGGGTTGGAAGGGACCTTTAGAGATCATCTAGTCCAATCTCCTTGCCAAAGCAGGTCCACCTAGATCAGGTCACACAGGAACATGTCCAGATGGGTCTTACAAGACCTCGAAGGAAGGAGACTCACATCCTCCCTGGGCAGCCTGTGCCAGGGCTCCCTCACCCTCACAGTAAACCAAATATTTACATAGTATTTAAATGTGCTATCAATACATTTCTCACAAAGTACTTTGATAGCATGTAAGTATTTACATATCATGATCTCATAATCCTGTACAAATAAAAGTAAAACTAAGACTGGTAATTCCATTTCCCTCCTAGTAAAGAACTTGCCTGTAAATTTATGAGAGTATCCCTTTTGAAATATTTTTCTCCCTCACTTTCCTGCTTATCCTGAAAGATCAGTCAAGAACCCATTAATCTGGTGGATATAAATCATCAACTTTCCAGAATAAGTTTATCCACATTTGGGTTATAGAGCTCTTTAGCTTTAACGTGGCCAGTATGCATTTGTATTACAGATGATCAAAACCACAACAGCTATCAGTTATAACTAACAGGATGGTTGGTTGAATGAATTGTCAAGCTTTCCAATAACGAACTGAAGGTACTCAAATAGGTATTGGTACAGTAGCTAAAAGTTCTCCAGCCTGTAATTTGCAAAGTTCATACACTGTAAAGAAGGATCTGATTCTTCACTAATGCTGTGCTTTTATTGTTATGTCACGGAATTGTGGCATTTATCAACACACATGTATTCATCTAAAGTTTTTTCTTAAAAGTCGCATTACTCTTTTTCTACAAGATAATGCTTTTATGGAGATAGACTGTGATAGATAAGAGAAAAAAAAATATCTTCTCTGAAATTCTAAGTCGAAAACAAGAATTAAGAACTCCACCTCATTTGCATCCACGACAAGTATGACACCTTGACAGGCAGAAAGTGACCGTGACACTTCATAGCTGAAATCTACGTGGCCCTGCAGAGAAAATAAATGTTTATAATTTCAGGTACTTTCTTACAGTCTTTGCATGTTTTCATTTTTAATACAGGTTCACAATTCTCACAAAAAAAAAAAGAAAAAAAAAAAGAAATTGAATCAACACAGGATGTCAGAAACCATCTACTTTAAAATATAAAGTCATTTAGCTTTGTGTGATTTAAACACTATGTATACTTAACTTACTGGTGTGTCAATAAGATTTAAGAGGTAGTTTACTCCTTCATGATTGTAGAAGAGAGATGCAGATTGTGCTTTAACCGTAATTCCTCTTTCGCGTTCCACTTGCAGTTTATCCAGCACTTGCTTATTACGGTCTGTTTTAGCAATTGCTCCTAAGATTAAGAGAAAGCCAAACAGTTTTATTGCCTCATTTAGTACGTTAGTTCTTAATGTAAATAATTCTTGAAATTGCCATTAACTAAGAGAACACAGGACTTGGGAGCTGCAAATGAAGCTTTTCCATATGATTAAGCTAAACTTACCCGTTTCCATTTTAAAAAAACTGTTAACATTTGTTAAATAGATGTTTAAATATAAAGGTACATAAAATATTTTCCTGAATAAGCAGGATACAAAACATCATGTAAGTTTAAATCACAGATCAAGAAACAGCAAAAATCCCATTCAGCACTGAATCATTTTAATGCTTAAAAATAACTTCATGCCCTGTCACTGGAGAGCAGCTCCATGGCCTACAGCTCCAACGAGTGCCACTCTAAGAGCATTATCACAGAGCTTGATGGACCTGAATTCCAAACTCCATTCTGTCACAAGCAACTGGACTTTTTGCCCATAGTGACACATAGAAGGTAAGCATAAAGATGATTAAGAGCTTCTCTCCAAGGTTTTGTTTTGCCCATCCATTAAATGAGAAAAGCTGGACAATTCTTAAGGGTGTTTCTGAGTAGCTAATTTAAGCTTTACCCTGAAATTAGTCTCCTTTCATCTCCTCCTGGGAGATGCAGTAATTGCTTAACAGCTTACCTTACAGAACCCTCCAAGACAATGTCTGTCTCTCTTTCAAGGAAAGCCTAGTTTCAGAATCACTTATAGTTACCAAGATCCCTTAGCGTTTCTGATTCTCACCTTCACTTTAAATGGGGGCAGTTTTCCTTATCCTCAACCGTAACACTCAAATAAAAACAGACACCCAAGAAGCGCTCCAAGGAGAAGAAAATTAATACCACTGAAGAGGAAAGCAACGCAACCTCAACAATACTTAGAATGAAGGAAAAAGCAAGTCTACATAGCAGCTGAGAATCCATGGAATTTACTAGCAGTTATTTTGCATGCTGTATATAAATGAACAAAAGGCTGTACATTTCTAAAGCTTACTATGCAGTATCATATCAGCTTCAGTACTAGCGATCTTCACCACCATACAGGCAGTTGCCTATAGTTTCCTCACAAGGAGAAATCATTCCTCGCATTTCAGTACAAGCTTCCTCTCTGTTCCAATAACATGTCATGACAGTTTGCTTCTGTCCATCCCAAACAATTGCAGAAGCAGCGTCTTGAACAAGGAAGTACACTCCTTTACAGTCTCTTTCCAGAATACATACTTCCTGAATGAATTACACATTTCCTTAACACTATTTGTCTGGGTTTGTGGGGAGTTGCTTTCTGCTTCCTAACAGGGAGGGAGCTGCAGTGTCGTCCCAGGAAGCAGTTCTTGAAACTAGGTTTCTAGTTACAGGAGTTTTGGACCCACCTCCAGCCTGGCTAGGCCAATCTGGCACCTCTGCCATCACTATTTAAGAAGGGAAATCTGCAGCAGAAGAGGTGACCACGTGGACCCCACAGTCAAAGGAGGAAGGGAGGAGGAGTGCTGGACCGAAGAATCCTCTGCAGCCCCTGATGAGAACACAGGCTGCACTCCTGCAACCCATGGAGGGCAATGGCAGGAGTGAGAGCCACCAGCAGCTCCGGGTGAGTGTGCCTGGATGGTCAGGAGACTGTGAGGTGGCAGCCATGGCATAGGCCATGCTGGAAAGCCTGCAGGCCATAGAGACCCACATAGGAGGTGGAGAGGAGCTGCAGCCTTTGGGATTAATGCAAGTTGGAACAGCCCGTACAGGGCTGCCCAGCATGTGAGGGACCTCACACTGGAGCCAGGAGGACTGGACAGGAGTCCACCTGCCTTCAGGCAGAACAAGTAGCAAAAGCCATTGGGAAAAGACTGATTGAAACCTCCATTCCCTGGCCCCCTGAGCCACCCAAGGGAGAAGGAGGTAAAGACACTGGGATCAGGGCTCTGAGCCCAGGAAAAGGGGAAGAGCGAAGGGGATGGTGTTCTGAAAGGGCTGGTTGTGCTCTTCATTATTGTACCACGCTGTGTTGTTTTGTTTGTTATGGTTTTGGTTGGTAGTGGATTAAGTGAATTAAGTTAACTTTTGTTTTCTTCCCCAAGTCAAGTACTCTTGCCTGTTTTGCCTACGACCATAAATGGTGAGTGAGCCATCATCCTTAGGGGGTTCCAAAGGCCCTTGGTACTTATGGCTGATCGTGGTCCCTTGCTTCTAGATGGGTCTAAACCATGACACAGGCAGATCTGAACCAGAAACGAAGTACATAATATTTATATCCATGATATTTACAACTGTAGTGCTACACAAATTGCATCCTAAAAGTACAAGCAACCATCAGGAGAGCAAAGACAGTAAAAATTTTACTAATAATCAAAGCTAAAGAAAGCTACAAGTCAGCTTACTAAAAGGCAGTATAGAAAGACAACACTTACCTGTAATTTCCAACAATCTGTCCGCTAGGGTACTTTTGCCATGATCTACGTGAGCTATAATACTGAAGTTCCTAATGCTTTCAACAGGATATGCTGACATATCTACTTTTTCCTGAAAAACAGAAATTTATTTTCATAAACCACGGTTACAGGCTCTATGTACAACAGGACTTAGCCCAAACGAAGGAATTAACCATTTTTTCTCAAAGAGGCTGAAATTGAACAGATACAAAAGCTTAAACTGTCGTCAGTGTTTAAAACGCTAGCATTTCGTTCTAGTCATACATACATCTTTATCCATTATTACTCTGAAAAATCAGTAAGTATGCCCGAAAGTGTTGATAAAGACACTATGTACACATAGTGGGAGTTGGAAAACTCAGAACAGTTTCAAGTTTGTTAAAATACTTAAGGATTAAAAAAAACCCTGAATTCAGGGGACAAGTAAGAACGTAGTTCTTCACAAGTAAAATAGGAACACAGTACCGTCACCTAGCAGCTCAGGTAGCAGTGACCTTGTAAGGATCAAGCAGACTCTCTGAAAGAGGAAGCTACAAGTAACAAACAGATAATCACCCTGACCTCCTTGGTTCACACACAGATAGGTCCACCACTGTGAAATGTGTTTCTT
>WBNH01010113.1:0-25542 GCA_013401255.1 Urocolius indicus
CCCATGCCGGAGCAGTTCATGAACTGCTGCACGTAGAAAAGATTCATATTGGAGAAGTCCATGGAGAACTGTCTCACATAGGAGGGACTTCACACTGCAGCTGGGGAAGAGTGTGAGGAGTCCTCTCCCTGAGAAGGAAGGAATGATAAGAGACAACGTGTGATGAACTGACTGCAACCCCTACTCCCCATGCCTCTGCATCACTGCAGGAGAAGGAGGTTGAGAAATCAGGAGTAAAGTTAAGCCCAGGAAGAAGGGAAAGGTGAGAGGAAGGTGTTCTAAGATCTAATTTTTATATCTCATTATCCCACTCTGATTTGATTGGTTATCAATTAAGCTAATTTCCCCAAGTTGAGTCTGGTTTCTCCGTGACAGTAATTGCTCAGTGAGCTCTCTGTCTTAACTCAACCCACAAGCCCTTCATTATGTCTCTCCCCTATCCAGCTGAGGAGGAAGAGTGATAGGGCCACTTTGGTGGGGACCTGATGTCCAGACAGGGTCAACCCACCACACTTATCTAAAAAGAATTTGATAATTACAGCATTAAATTACTTAGTGAAGTGAAAGGCCTTTTCAGAAGTGAACAAAAGTATTCACAGTAAGGAATCCAAGTATGCTATGCTTCAATAGGACATCTAATATCTTGTTTAGAAACATACTCAGTGGCTTGTCCTATTTCTATCCTTACAGCAATACATAGAGCATGTTTCACTGTTTAGGAATCTGTTTGAATAGTATTATTCTTATTTTTCATATGCAAGTACATGTAAATATTGACTTAATTTCAATTTTATTCTTCCTCTACCTACCTGTCTCTGGAGTTCTGCCAAGTTGTAAGGTAACGCACCTTCGGCCAGCGGTGCTATCCTCTCAATATCTGACAAAGTTAAGCGCCTTTACACAAAGCAGAGAAAAGTCAATTACTGTTAGATAAATCAGACATATTCAGTAGAGTGTTCCTGGCCATACCCCACAGAACATACCCTGAATTTTAAAAGAAAACACCTGTCATACATGAATGCAGATCGAACATGTCTGCTACACTGCAATAAAGAATGCTTGCAGTTAGAAGGGCACTTTCTTCTTGTAGATGAAGAGAGTTTTTCAGAAGCAAATTCTCCATTACTAGTATTACAAACTAAACTATTTGTGTTACTACCTAAGATTTCACATGCATTAAAGACCAACATAAAACATCATCATTACTTAAATGTTAATAAAGCCAGTGTATTATAGCCTTTTGGTATGACTGTAACTTATTTTGCTATTTTATATATGTGTGTATATATATATGTATACTTATAAGATTAAAATTATTTTGCTTGATATACAAAACTCACTTAAAAAATAACATAACATGCATACACTAAAGATGGTTTACATTGAACACGTTATGAAATATAAAGGAATGCAAAACTTTAAAAAATGAAGTTTAAAATGAGTAGTTTTCACACAGAAAACATCAAAGTAATGACTATAAAATTATAAAATTAGTTATGATGTTACCCAGTAACATTGTATAAATCTGCAAGTTGGTAGAGAATATCTATTTCCAGTGGTGTAACTTGTCCAAAGTGGATTGCAGAGTGGGTAAATTCCTCTGGAGTTAAAAGGGAAAGAGAAATAAAGTAACTGTGTTATTTGTCAAATTTCCTCTTTAAATGGTCACTAATAATATTAATAGCATAAAAATAAAGTCTATCACCAAGAAGCAAAATCCACACTGCAAAGGAGAATTATACTTTTAGGAGGACAACTATCTTGAAACGGGCCTTTGCAACACAGAGCAAATCTGACTATACAACCCTGATTTATAGTAAGAATTCATCAAACTCAACAAAAATTCTCGTATTAGCAAGCTTAATAAAAACACATCCACAATTTGTGATTCCTGTTTGTGAAGTTCTGCAAAACAGAACAGATCAAAATAATGGTCCACTATTGACAGCTTTAAGGACAACTGACTCATTACTGCCTTCATGTCCAGATTTCTTACTCTGCTAGCTAGCTCTGAATGACCCCCAAGCTTACATGTTCCTCTAGCCAAATTACACGATCTGTTCATGATAGAACTGGCAAGCTACAGTAAACAAGTCTGAGCAGTGAAAACAGTAGCTTTTTCTCCCAACACAAATCCAAGATGTATTTTTACATCTGCACTGAAAAACATTGCTAGGCAATCTGTTAGCAGAATTTGGACGATGAAGACAGGCGTTTTATGCATTCCTTTTGGGACAAAGGTAGGCAAAGCATGTGAACATAAGTGAAACAATGATAAAAAATAAAAAGGAGCTTGGCATGCTTTTTACTACACATAGACTTGGCTTGTCCCATCCGAAATACAGGTAATAAAATCAGTGATAAAGTCTGTCATAAAGTGACTAAAAAGCAATCAACTCATGCCTGTGGCAAGACTGAAATATGGCAACGTTTCATATGCACAAAGATTAGCTATGTCCTAACAGACATAGACTATACATAAAACTCCTCAGGCAAGCAAGCACTAAAAAGTTATAAAATATTAACATTTTTCTAAAAAATATTTAATTCTGGATAAAAGAACTACTGCTAAAACAACATGGACGTTACTGATGAAAGACTTTTAAACGTAACCCATTCTATCACAATCACTGGGAACTTTAACCAATCACGCATTCCTTTCAAGGAGTGATTAGCATTCTCAACAGTATACTGACTTATCCTCTCAAACTAATAAGGCCAACATGGCTCCTGAAAGAACCCCAATTCTTCTCCTTAATGAGCTAGATGAAAATGATTACTAACCTCTGAAGACAAAAATCACCCTTTTAACACTCTTACAGTAGCCCTAACCTTGCACACTACTGTAGTTTATGACTTGCCCTAGCCCACATGCAACATCAAATTACAAACTGGACAGAACTAAAAAATTAATAAAATGTAATAAAAAATACTTCACCTTTTGTGACTTCAACATCTCTTCTTGTACCTGCTATGTTACTGTATATCTTCCTAACGAGATCCATGTTATTCAAAAGGGCATTAAATGCATTGAAATAGGAGAAGCTGACCTGATGTGAAACGGTTCCACCAGCTACCTTTAAAAAGTAAATGAATGCAGTTAAGTACCTTAAGCCTTTTACAATATCTTATTACAAACCACAGAAACATCCATTTGGGCAAATAAGGGAAGAGTTGAAGACATCTTTCTATTCTTGTAACTTTAAGGCATTTTTAATAGAAATCTGATGGAAGAATTATAAGGCAGAATACTTTTATTTTTTTAATGGAACATGAGAAAACATTCAGGAAATAATCAAGTATTATTATCCAGTTTATATGACACACATCATAAATGGGCCGCTGAGTATTTTTCTAATCAATAGAGAAATGCATGTAAATGCTACTTTATCTAAAGGCATTAACTGACTTCTTGCATCATATGCAGCAGTGACCATTTATTTTGAAGTCTAAAGTTAGGAGATATTTTAAATTTTATGGAAGATAGTAGGCCTTATTAGTTAGACAAGGCAAGATTTATAGCTAAAACAGTAAGATAAAAGCTATTATTTTATATCACTTTCATTCTTATATACTTCTTATACTACTGACATTTAGTTTATAACCTTTATGTCAAGGCATTTTTCATTACACTTACTGAAACTAAATTTTCTTCCACAAATGGAGTTAGCATATGCGACCGAAGGGTAACCATGATGTCATTGAAGTCCAGCCCAGTTATCATACCACTTTTATTTTTGTCCTTCAGTGCAAAAGCTTGTCTTGCATGTTCTGAATGCAGCTCCTAAAATGAATATTCAGAAACAGCAAATTATAAGCAAGTTCTGTAACTCACCTTTCACCAGACTCTCACCAATTTAATATTCTTACAGCATGCCTCAATATGTATGTGTGTGCAGAACACAGCATAACTGATATTTAAACTTAAAAGACCAGCTCAGCTCAACTAAAACAAGAAGTCTGCATACTCATTCTATCCAGAGTTTCATTCCTCTGTCAAAGAAATGCCTCCATCAAGTGTAAGGAAATAAACACTTTCAATAAACCACTGAAGAAATAAACTTCACAAACTCATGTGGGGTTTTTTTTTCTGCTATCTATTCTTTTATTAAATACTTAACTGCTAGAAAAACTTCTGATATTGATCTGAAAGTCTAAAAGTGAGCTGATCTCTTACACATCCAAGATGAAATATGACTGGGCTATTATAACCTAACTTACTGAAAAGTACTTGAAAATAAACAAGACAGTGAAAGTTATATAATATAGATTTAGATTGCCCCCAACAGCCACCTACCATAATGTCAGAAATGGTCACTCATTTCAGGCAATTTAAAACTCCTATACAATCTGTAAAAACCTTCATATAAAGCACAATGCAGTAACCTAACCTCGAGATAATAATGATGGTTGTAAATTTTACGTCCAGAAAAAGTTGTTTCCTTCTATTCAAGCAAACAATAAAGTACATTCAGCTGTCATTCAGACCTCTAGAAGCAGCTAAAATAATAACCATGTTCTGACAGACAATAAGAAGAGGGCAAACTATCTAGTTTATACCACCTTTACAGTAATTTCTCAACTCTTATAACCTCAAGATCAAGGTTTTCTAGATGAGGGTGCAAAAAGCCTGCTCTGATCCAAGTCCCAAACCTCAGAAGGTACTGTTAGACCAAATAAGAAACACACCTTAATCTAAAAGGAAGGATGGTAACATCCAACTTGTGTATATATATATATATATATATATATATAAAAATTACTGTAGCTCATACCATCCTTCCCTACCAAGGGTTTTTATTATATGACAGTAAGAGATTACTGTATCTTACATGATAGTATATTGGAACAATAAACCAAAGCAGAACAGATATTTATCACTTTGCTCAGGGTTCACAACAAAAAGATTCTACCCACTAGCGATCTGGAGGTTTTCTGCACTACTCTCCCAAATTTGTGCCTTAAAATATGTAATATCAAACAGAAGATCAGTTTATTCCTTGAAAGTAACATTAAGTTATACCACAGCCTTGAAGGACTGACTGTGCCAAGCTCCGGCATCTCAATTTACAATATAGACTTCAGATCTTATCTGGTTAGACATGTTTTTCTAGAACCTGCTCTAAATCTAGATACAGCTCAGTACAATAAAGACATGGACCTTTTGGAGTGGGTGCAGAGGAGGCCACAAAAATCATCTGAGGGGTGGAACATCTCTCCTGTGCAGACAGGGTGAGAGAGTTGGGGTTGTTCAGCCTGGAGAAGAGAAGACTCCAGGCAGACCTTATTGCAGCCTTTCAATACTTTAATGAAACTTGTAAGAGAGATGAGGACAGGCTTCTTAGGAGGGCTTTTTGCAACATGACAATAGGTAACGTTTCTAAACTAAAATAGGGTATATTCAGACTACATATAAAGAAGAAATGTTTACAATGAGGGCAGTGAAACACTGGAACAGGCTGCCCAGATAGGTGGTAGATGCCCCATTCCTGGAAACATTCAAGGTCAGGTTGGATGGGGCTCTGAGCAACCCGATCTCACTGAAGATGTCTCCGCTCACTGCAGGAGGGTTGGATTATTTGACCTTTAAAGATCTCTTCCAGATCAAACTATTTGATGATTCCGTGACCTATTTTTATCATGGACAATAATTACAGATTATATCAAAGTACATCTATCACTCTCTACTTTTAAGACAGTATATCCAAATGATTGTGCATAATATAGCTCTGGAAATGCATAATCTATTTTTCTTCAGTTTTACTAGACAGAAAACTGTAAGTTATATCATGAGATGAGAACTGCACATTAACTTACGGAATTCAGAGAAATTACCTACACCTCTGTGAACTTTCTCATTAATTATAATGTACATTTCTCCTACTTTCCTCTTCCTGCATTCTTTGCAAAACTGATGTCTCCCTTTACTTCCTTCTAGTAAAATGTTCAATTCACAGTATGTTTTTATTGTAACTTTTTGGCTTAGCACGAAGTCCAGTTCTACAAGGAAAATCTTTAAAGCCTAATCCTTAGAACATTCTTCAGCAACATCTTGGGGAAGCAGATTAGCCTCCTGCACACTTGGCAGCATTTAAGACTAAACTCTCAATATATGTGTGGTAGCATGTATGCCAGTGAGGCAAAAAAAAAAGGTAAGTAATTAGAATAATGTTTACAAAATTAAAAGAAATGTTAAAGAAGTTAAAATCTTTATATGGGAGGTTATATGGTTAACAATGACTGATTCTATTTAAGACACTATGCTTCTCTGCTAGAAGTTAGTTTTGGTATTACATCCCCATGACAGAAAAACAGACCCTCAATCCAGTTTAACGACAATTAGTAAAATGTTTAATTCCATAAACAGTATATTTAATCCTATTCTTTTATAGGATGGTATTCAAGTTAAAGCACAATTTGTACACACTGATTACAGAATTGGTAAAGAGAAATAACAGTTCATTGAAACTGTCAGGATTAGCATCAGAGAATGATTATTACTACAAGAATAAGCTCAAATTTTTTAATGGTGTTAGTGTATTATTAGAAGTGAAAATTTCAGTTCTACTTTGGAAGAAGATTAGTAACTGACCTGAATAAACTGAGTGAACTCTGAATAGTTAAGGTGCTTCTTCCTGTTATGTCCAAAATGCAGTCGAATGAACTCACAGTCCCAGTTGAAGGGGATTTGAAGATGAATAAGACTTTGTTCAAATATTTCTTTGACATTTGCTTTGGGAGAGGGAAAAACAACAAGTGAGCTTCAAGGTATAGTAAACCTACAAATATTCCAGGATACAAGCAAATGATGTTTTAAGCAGCTGTTTAAGAAATGGTTTAGTTTGTTAAGAGTAATTGCTAACTGAACCTTTGCAGACCTGTATAAGAACACATTTGCAACACAACATGATATTTTTTGTATTACTGCATAAAACCTTGGAGTGAGTGTTTTCTTTAGTTTTAATTAAGAAGCAATTTCCCTCATACATGACAAATAAGAGCTATTTTGCATTCTGATATAAAAATCAATAGTCTTTCTCCATCTCTGCTAGGAGTCAAATTAAGCCCTTTATCAAGAGCACGAATACCTGCATTACAATCTCACGCAATATTTGTCACACTAAGTATGGTTTGATTGAAACTTGATTATTACAATCATACTGTCTGAATATGTCTATTGAAGATAGGTATAAGAAATGCCATCTAAAACATATCATTAACTCAGCAGAAAGCACCTTATTAGAAGCTTTTGATAAGGCCTTAGCACAAAAATCAAATTCTATAAAACATAATTGGCAGTCTCAGTTATTAAAATGTTTTAAGATAAGTGAAGATAGAGATGTCCTCTTTTAAATGAAGAAAAAACCTCATTCAGAATATGGAATTCTCCATATATATATACCATATAACTGAAATCTAAATGCCAAATGTATTATCTGAATTCAGTCAAAAACCTCATCTGAAAAAAAAGCACGCATTATTCATACACAGCATTGCCATGCTGAAAATCAAGCTGCTTTTTGTGCAGATTATCCGAGCAGGTAAACAGTGGAGCTGGACATCATACCACATGAACACTTTCCAAACCTACCTTGAAGTGTATGAATGATTTGTTTTTATTCACTAATCTAGAACTTGCTAACAACCAAAATAAAATGTGGTATATAGCTTAAATTTATAAAAAAGTATGAACTATTTCAGCTGAAAACACAGTTACTTTTAATATGTCAGGAGTAAACAGTTCTGCCAAAAGATCAAATGCAATGAAAAGAACTTCAGTATCATCATCAGAACATCAAGAGCCCTATATTCTGAGCAAATATGTTGCTTTCTCTACTTGATTTATTCATTCTTTCAATTCTATAGTATTCCTCTAGTTCTAGATCAAATCTAGGCAAATCACTATACAATTTTTATCTTTTCAGTGAGGAAATAAAGGGAAGGGTTCAGAATAAATGTGTCTCAGAATGGAAACATACAAAGCAGGATTCTTTGGCTAGATAACCTGCTTCACAGTTAGAGCTTACATATTCAAGGGGCAGTTTATGGCTAGTAAGTGATTTAACTGTAGATTAGCATCAAAATCAATGCAATTTAAATGATAGTTTCTACTGCAAGGTAGGCTAAAGAAGCTGTCCAGGTAAACAAGGTATTTAGAAAATTACCTGACTACTTGTAACTGTCCACCCCTGTTCACTAGTATCGCTATGCAAGGTGGTAGTTAGGAAAATGAGAGATAAGGCACTCAATAGATAGTACTAAGCAGTTTTATTTTGCCCTGTTTCCTTTGAAAGTTTTATGTGTAGTAGATTCACTCACCACCGCTAGACATCAAGGAACTGGGAGATGTAAATTGAAATTCACTTCTGACCAAGCTACCTAGAGTCTTCAAGTGCTACAAACAAAAACAGATCAGTGCAGTGCCACTGACTTGCAAAACGGCACTGAACTGTAAACGGAACAAGACACAGGCCTGCATAACTGCAGCTACTGGCTTGGCTACTAATGTACAAACAGGGTGCTAACTAGTGACTACTTACACATCTGTAAAACCACCTTCTAATACATGCTGAGATCTCCTAATGAAAACTTAGGAAAGAATGTGCTCAAGCAGCCAGAACATTTACATTGTATTTTCAACTGTTTCCAATTGTAGCTTCTCTTCATCTCAGAGGAAGGTTAAATAAACACTCTTTTTTCTTAGAAGAAAATATTCATACATGGTCATATAGACACATCTTCCAATTATTTTTAATGAGACTTAAGCATCTGGTTTTTCACAACTCTCATTCAAGCATTCCATTGTATACTACCTAAACCAGGAATCGGTTTCCTACATTATTCATCTTTTCTTCTTAAAAAGATTTGCAGCTAGTCAACAACACGATGCAATTCATGAATCATCAGCACACAAAATCAATACTGGCAAATGATTAATAAATTTATAATCAATACTGGAATATATTTGTACTTGAGAAATTCTAGTAGTGGCTAAGCAGCTCGTATCCCAGTTAATCTGTTGCTTCTCTGAAAATGGAGATGCCTTACCCATTTTTCTTCCATGGGCAATCATTCACAATCAGTAAAGTATACTGCATGTATTACAGTAGTCTGAGTTTAAAGATATGCTGTTGTATCTAATGGTTAGTTAATTCCATGTTGGCTTTGTTTATGAAACATCTGGAGGAGGAAAATCACATACCTGTTGTAAATAACTGACACAGTTAAAGCCATTGGAATTCTAAATAGAGTATTCCAAAGTCATTTGGGATTCTGAAACATCACTAGAAAAGCACTAAAATTTACTGCTTCTACCCAAGAGTAGCAATGACTTCTTCACAATGTGTCAAGAATATCTTTGTAATCCAATTTTGTTGGCTCTTCTTTTAAAGGAAACAGCCATCACCGCAACTAACAACTTGTGTGGTAAGAGGCAGTAATCAATCACATTTCAGAAATTATCCATAATGTGATCATCACCTACACTTTTGCTACTTTAAATTTTGATCAAATTTATTATTTTTTTTTTTCTCCACAGCAGAAGCAAAGCACTGACATTAAAGAAAACAGGTAACATTAAGGTACAGATGCTGGGGCTTTTTGCTTTCTCTCCCTCAGTCAAAACCCAGCAATGCTTCTAAACTAAGATAAACTACAACTAGTTCAAATTTCCAACAGAGCTATTCTGCAGGGGGCAAATAGCAAATTATTTTTAAACCCTTTCATTCTGGTATGACATTTTACAGAACACATTTATTGTCCCTGTCAATACACGCTGCTCATTTACTAATATCTTCTCCTACTCTTTGCTCACCTTTCCACAGTGGAATCCTTTCCTACTGAGCTGATAACTTTCTTTCCAGGCTTATAGCAATGCATTTTCTTCTCTGATAGGCATACAAGTCAGCAGCCTGATGACATACTCAACTTACCATCAGCCCCAGGAACAATAAACCTACTACTCTAGTGCACTAGTACATTACCTCCAAGGCGACATGCATTCTCTCAAGATTGCTTCAGAATTTCCCCACCCAATCATTTTAAAAAAATTATAGATGCCTGGAGCAGCTATCTGCTGGCAGCATCCACATGACTGGCTCAACCTCCATCAAACACCATTCCCTATCAGGCTCAGAAAAACAATATAAGAAAAACAAAGTTTTTATGCAATCCTGAATTTCACAGAAGGAGAAAGAATACTTTAAGTTATAAACATTATGATGTCTTCTTGACAGCCCATGATGGGGATGAGCTCAGTATCCCAAGTAAGCCTTGAGGTAGTACCTATTATTTGACTTAGCACCTTGCCAAGAAGCAGGGTGCAAACCTCAGACAATTCCAGTGCCAGAAACCTGTTAACAGAGTCTGCTGCTGCCTCTCACCAGTGACTGAGCATCAATCATGTTAAGACACAAAGATACGAACGTGATCATTTTAAGTACTAGCGTAACTATACTAAAAGTTTCTTGTTTAATAGTGTTTGTTTTTTTAAATCCAAGATAACTACAGTCACATTCGTACATATTTCAGCCTTAATGGACACAGTGCATTTTAATGTGTTTTATGTTGCTATTTTTCATTATTTCTGCTAACAGCAAATTTTACATATTTTCACTTTCAAGTATAGAATTTTAAAATCACAGTTACAGGCAAAAAGCCATTTTTTGGTAGCACCCGATGCAACAGAAGTATATTAATGATCCAAATGCAAACAATACAGTAATTAGTTTGTCATGAGAGCAAAATTACAAGTGCAGGAAAAGTGGGAACACTAAACTAGAAATAGTTACATTGTCTTTCTACGTTTATTTTAAAAGCATTAGTGATTCTCTTTAAGGTTAAGATTAATGACAGCCATAACAACAAATTGTCAATATATATAATTTTAATTCTCCCTTTCTGTTCTCTCTTGCTGAACCATGGTTTTGAACTTAATACTGTATTACTATTAAAAAATAAGATGGGGCTACTATTCTGCACTGCTCACAAGTGTTTAAAACTGTGGTTTAAACCTGAAAGAACCATATAACAGGAAAGACACAAACAAAAACTTTAAAAAAACATGTGGACAAAGGAAGTTTTAACATACAATGCTGTATCCTACATCATCTGCATGTGCTAAGCAAAGACATCTTGAAAACAGGCAGCTACCAGGAACCCAGGAAAAACACCAGATCTAGTTCACAGCACACTTGCTAGAAACATGGTGTTTCTCTCATATCCTCAGACCTGTAGACATCTGACTATGAGATTTTATGTTTACATTTTAAAAGGTTTTCAGTCTTTGTAGTTGAAAACAATATTTCATAAAGTAGAATTCTTAAGACTAAATCCAAACCCTAGCACTTTCAATCTAATTGCTCTTTTGGAAATGGTGAAGGACTGAGTACTGCGCTTCTTTGAAAAATAATGCTCAAAAGCAAAGAACTGTAACAACATATGTAAAAACCTATGTTCTCTTGTTTGTCTCCCTCCTTTCAGTTCTCAAACTCTGTGTCCTGATTACGAGAAATCTGAACTTTCTCTCACAGATTAAAATTTAAGAAACTAGACTGACAAGATTTCAGCATCACTGTACATGCAACTTTTGTTTCTTATTTCAGTTCACCAATATGGTAAATGACTTTCAGATAGCTGCATTTCTAGGTATGCAGTCTCCTTACTCCCCTCCATGTCTTTAAGAAGAGGCCACTACAATGTGAAAAAATACTTTTAATTAGATTTTGAGCTGCAGGATGTTTTTAAAAGCCTTATGTTCAGTTTCATAAATATTTTCCAACTATCTCCAAAATAATGTAAAAATTCTGACTATGGAATAATCATGAAGAATGCCTCATAGGCATTACAATTGTTTCAAAATCTCATTACTTTAGCTCTGTCTTTCTATCCATACCACCACGGGTATTCAACTAAAAAAAGTGTCTGAAATTCCCCAGTTTATCAGAGAATGGCTTGCTTTGTGGTGACTCTACAAGGAAGAACAGCTGCAAAAAGCTTTGAAATTGTACATTCCAATTAAAAGTGATACAGTCCAGATCACTGTGTGGTTCACCAAAAAGAAAAATTACAAAGAAACCTTTTACTTCCAGTTAGGCAACCTATTTTTGAGAGAAGCGGTAGTGATAGTCACAGATTTCCATCATTTCACCACAGTACAGATTATCTGTTTCAACATCTAAGCAAATCAAATTGCTTGAGCAGATTTAATACTCAGGTTTGCTTTAACCTTAATTTGGGTCAAAAGACCAGCATGGAATAGCAATAAAAAGAAGTTTCCTTAGTTCAACAGCACTAATGTTATGTAGTGTTTTTAAATATTTCATTAATGTTAAGTAGCTTACCCAGTTAACATCCCACGAGTAAAAAAGTAGTGGTTGTCAATCTTCTGTGGCTACAGACAGCTATCCATAACAAGTTTTGCCAGCTTTAACTGTTACCTTTTCAATATTTATGGTTACAGCAATATTTTAAGGGCTCATCAGCCACCCATTTCCCATAAAATATTCACCTAGGAATCATTTATGAAGATGTATAAGCATTAGATCACTAAAATAAATCCTTTTTTTTTTCTATTTCTCCATGACTGAGAAGTAATTAACCTACACTGTTACTTTTATCAGAGGGTTATTAAAATACTCTTTTTACTGTTTTTTATTCACCAAGCTGACAGCAAGTCCAGTGCACGTGAAACATGTAAAGACTACTGAGCATGCTGCATAGTTTGCTCATACACAGTAGGCCCAATTGCATGTTCTTGCAATAGACCTACTATACCAATATTGCAGCATATTATCGGCACGTTCATTTATACAGGATTTCTGGATGTCCAAAACTCCTGGAAAAATGTCCCAAAGCAGTAAGAAGACAGATGACAATAATGTTGACAGCAGGCTTCCTGTCTCAACAATTCCAATTAACATATGACATTGCACAGACAAACACATTGATTAGCACAGCACAGCTGACAAGTATTTCCACCAAACAGATTATAAACTCTTTGCTCTCTTCCATTTCTCAAATCATAAGACAGAACTTCTTCTGACATACAATTTAATTAACAGTTTCCTCATTGGAGTGTTGGTAGCTAAACTTTTTTAGATACAAGTGGCAGATCAAGGTTCAAGAAGACCGCAGGAAACTAAAGTGCTCAAGTATGGTCTGAATCCATAAATCCCAAAAAGGAGATGTGAATCCAACTGAAGCAACTTGCTTTCAAGTACAGAGCAAGCTCTAGAAGTCAATAAGTATAGTAAACTTTCTCCAGATAACTGCAAATTTGATCAGATCAGGATATTTTTGGAAAATGCCATACAGTCTGTCATACTCAAACGATTTTGAGACATTATCTCACATCCAGCAAGGTCAGTGTTGGGTTCAAGTTACCGGCCTACGGGATGTAAGCTGATACTGTGTTCCACTCTCCAGCACCTACAGTTCAGAAAAACCTCAGTAAATCCACATCACTTCTGGTAAGACTTACTGGCTTGAGTTAGCTTTAGAATGAATGCAAAGACGTCCACATAGTATTGCATCTGAGCTAGAAAACTGTGACTCGTGTTTGCTCCCATAATCAACATGATTTATCTGCAGACTGGATACACTCATAAAAGAGAGCTGACTTGTCTGATAACAATTCTCACACCAATTGGCTAAACTTACTCCATTTCAGTATATTTCTAATAATTTATTAAAACTTCTAAAGCGATAATCTTATATATTCTCTCATTTTTTCATGAAACTAAACTTTGTGCCATTCTGTCAACGTGGTGTGAAAATGAATGACTGAAGGATTTCTTTCTAAAACAGCTTCTCTAGGCCGTAAGACTGACTTGGAAACTGTCTGCAGTTACAATATCCTGAACGTGTCATATATCACCAGTCACACTTTCCCCACATGCATTAATTTCTATGATATGCCTATGAAATAAAAATAAGCAGCCCATGTTACAAACAACAAAAAAAGCAGCAGTAAACATGGGAACTGTAGCACAGTATGTGCCACTGATATATTACAACATATTACTAAATACAGTAATAAGTGCATTATAATTAATTTTGTAAAACCAAGAAATCGGTATCACAAATTCCCTAAAGAGTCTCCTATTCATAACTTATCAGCCTTATAGAAGAAAATTTAGTGAGAAAGATATGGAAAAAAACCATGCCACTTCCTGTTTTACAGTTTCTCTTGTTTGTTCTGTTCTTTTAGCCTTTAATAAAATTATGTGCTCATAAAAATAGGTATCTGCAGTCTGACTGAGGAATCTGAATACAGTCTGGAATTACTTTCCGTTCACTTATGGAAACAGCTATTTCAACATGTGTGTTTGTGAGAGCTACAAAGTACATATCCCCGTTTTGTGAGACTATTAAATACATCATTAACATGGACATACTGACTGCAGTAGTTTTTCTGCTTCCTAATGACTGCATTCACTGACTTTTTACTTAAGTTCCAAAATATTTTCTTTTCAAGATATGTATCCAGACTGCTTAGTATATGACCCTTCATTTAACAATATAATTTAACAGACATTGTAAGTCAAGCAGTTTGTTTCCATAAAAAGAGACTTGCTTTTTTTTTTCCAATAAGTTGCAACAATTTTAGTAAGAATTAAATAGCACAAAGAGCAAATAGTTACAAATCCAAGCATAATTTGTATTTTCTTTATTGAGAGCTTTATTCTTTTGGATAGAAATAACATTTGATTCTCATTCCATTTTATTAAAATTCTTGGCAATGATTTATTTCATTTTCATAAACATATGGATGTTTTAAAAATAAAAGCTAGTCTTCCTTCACCTGCAATGTTAGTTACAGTTATTTAGCAATACCATAAAGAAGTATAGTCTAAATAATTTTGTCCAATTACTAATTTATGTGACTAAAAAACCAAGAAGTTACAAAACTTAAAGGCTATCTTCTCTTTCCAATTCTTCAAATACATGATCTAGTTGGAAGTTACTCATAACATTAAAGCAAGATTTTCTCCTCAAGAAAAGAAACACCGAACTAAGATTGTTTTTAAAAATGTGACTTCCTTAATTTCTCTATTGAGCTCTTACTGTGTCTAATGACAATTCTTCGAAGACATGCAGAAATCCAGAACGTTTTATATAAGTCCCTCATCACTGAAGGAATCAAAGTCTGTGACACAGAATTTTACTTAGGATGATACTGGACAAAACAGCGTTATATTAACTACTTCAGGAACACGAAAAATCTTGATTCAAGAAGACAGAGCAAAATGTATTTTGTTTCTGTGTATTTGTACCACTTGAAAGAAAAAAAATATTTTACTCATGCAAACTCTTAGGAACAGTACTGCATAATATCCATTTTTACACACTAATGGTGATGAACCATTACTACAATTTATATTAGTATAATCACGTTCTTAAACTGTTTTTCTTTAAATATTCTTACCAAATGTTATTTCTCCATTGCCACTCTTGTCAAATAACTGAAAAGCAACAATGAATAATGCATCTGGAGTACACAAAACAGATTCAAATGCCAAAAATTCTTGATAGGAAATCAACCTACAAAGGAAAATACAGAAGTTATAAAGATCTCAAAAAATTATTCACAATACCAATGACATTTTGTTTAATGTTCTAGAAAACTACATTATTAAAATAAAATTCTATTATGAAAAAGTTAAGACTCTACACTGGAAACTGAAAAAGTATTTGTTATGTTTAAAAATTTATATAACCTCTATGTAACTCAGTTTCTTCCTCTACAAAAGGACTAAATGCTTCATTTCCATCAACAACAAAATACAATCAATTCTCAGTGAGAATATCTATAATTTATTATCTCATAATTATAAATGTAAGCAGATAGCACTTAAAAATTAAAACATAAAAGCCCACAGAAATTCTACCACCATAAAATTTCAAGGGCTGTCATTATATTACTGTAATACTGTCTGTATTGCTTCTCAGAAAGAAAACATAGTTTAATTCAAGTATAAGAGTAAATTTGTAAAACAATACATAGCATTCTACTCTAGGTGACCTGCTCTGTCAGGAGGAGTTGGACTAGATGATCTTTCGAGGTCCCTTCCAGCCCTTAAGAGTCTGTGATTCACAAAAAACAAACAGGTTCAGAAGAATTTTAACTTTACTACATGAGTAGAAAAAAACGTTTCACTTCACATATAACATGAACTACAATGTCATGTAGTTGAGGCCAAGAATAAAAGAAAGAAACTACATGAACATTTGGACATAAGAACAGTTAGACATGACAAAGGCAGAGAAAGATTTGTGTGTAACAGTAGATCACAAGATTCTGAGCTGTGTATGCCGGACAGCCGTCATACAGAAAAATGCAACTCGGGATGCGTTAGAAAATCTGTTTCTCTGTGAGCTAAAGCAGCAGCTGTATCCCCTGATCAGGTTCCCACAACACCTTCAAAGAACTCCAAGCCCTTGTGTTCAACACATATAAACTCAGACTTGAATAATGTATGCACTGGTTAACTTATTACGATAATCATAAATAACTTTTCCAGAGGAACTCAGCTTATTCTATCATAAAAAACAATATTTAGAAGGTATTTTAATGCTATCTGTAAGAATAGTTGCAGAAAGATAAGCCAGCAGAAGGTAAAGGTTAACGTTGGCACAAGGACGAAATTAAAGATCCATAAAGATATTTAGAGCAGGCATATACTCTGATCTTTCCAGAATTCTGCAAGCAAAAGCATTAGGTTTTAACAGTAAACCTGGTTTATTACAACTCCTGTACATTTTCATCCTCGCAAAAATATGAGACTTAGCTTGATGACTAACTGAATATTCCATCCAGTTACAAGTTCCTGAACTGTTTACAGAAATAAATGATGTGGTATCTATTTCAGCCTCAAATAAATTATCAATGGCATTAAGAATTTTAATTGTATTTTTAAATTAAAAACAGTTCTACTATTTCAGTAGATGCTGCTGAAACACAGAGTATCACTGTAGATGGTACATTTTCCTAGAAAATGTACATAATTGATCTGAATGTAGTGCTCATCATAGGAGATCATTAGGTTGCAATGATTAGTTCACATACATACTGCTTACCACTACAGGGCCAAGTATAAATTCTGTTCCCTATAGGAAAAAAATTAAAATCAAACCAGACTATGAATTAGTTTACCTAGTCTTTGTCTGCCAAAGTATACATGTATCAGAACTGAGATATTTTAAATAAGGTTACATATATCAACATTCTTGCATATATGCATTATACAGAAAACACAGAAGAAAAATGTAGTAATTTTGAAAGTAACTAAGATTTGGTAAATACAAAACTATGATATTAATTCATCACACTTCAGCCACAAACATCATGGTTCTTCATAAGCACTCAATTTCATCCCAAGGATGATCTTGATAAATAAGGGTTTAGTGTCAGAGAAACAGAATAAAATTGTATAATTTTAAATACTAACTTTTCAAAATAGACTTCACATAAGCATAAACCTAACATAAAAATTAACTCCTAACCAGGAAACTTTATAACTGACAGAATCAAGTGATGATCTCTGTTGAATGCATTCATAGAAGCCTGAAACTGAAAGAGACCTCTGAAGAAACTGAGACCTTCTTTTAATGCCTACAGCAAAAGGAGACAGACACATTCCCTTTCCTTTCCTTTCCATATATTCAACTTGCAATGTTTGAGAGCATGAATATCCTCTGTGATCCTCTATTATCCATTAGGGTGAAGATAACAGGAGGTGGATTAAACAGAATGATGGAGCTTCCCACCCAATCGCTGCTCAAGTGTCTTTCAGTGAACCTGCTGCATTAGTGTTCAAAACAGTATCAAATCACTCACCTCTTTCACTTTATCTGTTACCTTTAAAAAATTTTCTCTCCTCTTACTTCTTCTGTGCAAGTTTAAATCATTCGCACACAAATGAAACCATGTGTTTGTTTACAATTCTTCTCTATCTTTCCCTTTTTTCCTACAACAACTCTTTGCTCTTTTTTCAAAAATTTCAAAAATTACCTAGAGCTCTGTTGTGACTCTCCATTATGTGAAGTATCAATTCTTTCTTCAGGATGCAGCATAAGAACACATTTCAAAACTTGAAGAACAATATGGCAATACAAAGAGTACCAGAAACAAGCAATTAAAATGGAGAATTTTAAATTATTGTGAAACTTCAGAAGTTTGAAGAGAGGAGAAAAATCTTTCATTTTACAACTGCAATACCTCCTAATGTAAATTGACATGTAATTGGGAAGCTGGTTCTAGAACACATAAATAAGTACTTCAGAGAGGATGTTTATTCTAATTTCAAAACTAGGGTCTGCAGTCTGAAGACATAGGCATGCTTACAGCACCAGTGAAATCCCATTGTATTAAACAGATAGCAGACAAGGCAGTTTAGGCCAAATTCTAATTTAGAGGTCATCACATTAATTTCCCAGAATAAGCATTTGTAACAATGAGGAATAAACACTTAAAAAGTGAACAGTCACCTGTTTTCAGAATTACCCTACAGAGTTACATTAAAGCAAAGAAGTCTTGTACTGTATACTAATAAGAGAAGGCAATAGTGCTCTGGAACAGTTAAGTAAGGATCAAGTTACTGTTAGGAAAAAAAAGAAAAAAAAAAAGTTTAAACACATGCCTTCAGAAAGTCAGTTCCAAAACATACTGATTTTTTTTAGTTCAAGTGCCAAACTTTAACATAAATGTAATTTAAAAATATTTAAAGAAAGTTATTGAGGACACTTTGAGTATTTATTTGAAGGGCAACCAAGGCTAAGAGAACATGATAGCAGATACAGGAGTTAAATTTCGTAACAGAAGCCAAAGCTGTTCAATAAGCTGCTGTGTGATGTTGGGCTGTCATTTAATTTACAAACACATGTATGGAATAGAACCACTGGTACTTCCTTGGACTTCATAAAGTAAGTTCTTGGAAAGATGTAACACATTCCAGAATTCAGTTGTAGATTACAATAATTACTCATCTTACAGATTAAGCTCTCTGTGTGGATGGTACAGCTGTTAAGAGTGTAGATTTTGACTTATTACAGCTCACTACAAATGGAAGAATGTGAATGTAAAAGTAAATAAATAAACCAATGACGATGATGGGTATATAATAAATTCTTCTAATGAAATACAGAGTAGAGCTAAATATACAAAAAAAAATAGGAAAGTACTTATTCAGGCAGACAAACGTTTTGCACTGCAGACCATATGGTTATAATTCTCATTCCCACTGCTCCCAAATGAAGTAGATAAAACACATCCGTATTTTATTATCTCACTTCAGATACTATTGAATATTTTTTTTAAAAATAATATAAAACCCCAAAGCCAACTCATATTCACAGGGAAAGCAGCAAAAAGGTCATGCCTCAATGTAAAGTTCTGTTGTAATAAAACAAATTATAGATTTCTTATGTTAAGAAAGATCCTTTTATATTTTCTGAAGAAATGCACAAAATACACATCATGAAAGACAACCAACAGCCTTCAGAGAAATGAGATACTCAACATGTCAGTTTACCAGTCATGAATTAGACTACTATTTCAAAAGATATTTCAGTAGACCTTACAATCTGTAACAATACAACAAACCACAGCATGTATTGTGGAGACGCAGGTTATTTAGATTTATCAAATATATGTATTTAACACATGCATTATCAAAATGCTGCAGTTTTATTAAAAAATAATGTAACATTAATCAAACAGGAGCTCCTATATTTGTCATTTAGTCTAAAATGTATACAGTATATACCATTTCATTTGTAAAGAACTGATATTATGCAAACTAATAAAATATTGCAAAAAAAATTATTTCAAAGGTCCAATTTAGACTCACAAATCCAAGGAAGTTAAGGGCCTTTCAATTTAAAATGTTAAATTTGTATATTTACAAATGTATTATATACCATTTTAACAGCAATCTTCCCTCTCTTCTCTACAAAATACCCATTCTCTTCTGCATTCTCAACCTGTTTTCTGACCTACTTTTTACTTGAACAAAGTCCTTGCTTCTTACTATAATCCAAGGCCAAAACTAGAAGTCTACATACAGGAAGAGAATTGGCTTCTTTGAAAACAACTGAGTTGGAGGGTACTCCCTCGACAGAGCGGACGGTTTATAAACTAATTTCAGAGAATTGTCCAAAAGAAAGTAGTAACCTCTACAGGCCGAGTTGAAAAAGCTTTATTTGGCATAATTTTAAAAGATATCTTTTTCCTTCATAGAGCCATTAGTGTCTCTTTCCTAATAGCCAATACATTAAAAAAGATCTCAATGGTTTGATTCAAATTGCACACTACAGAAATAAGAAAGCTTTTCTGTATTTCCATGTTTAATTACAGGTACTAAAGACTGTGTAGTATCTAATCATGGATGTGAGTATACAAAAAATAACTTTTCCAAGGCAATCATACTACATTAAAACTTACTTGCAGTTCAACTTCCTCTGCATTTGAACTAACTGTTAAAACTCTATTAAAACAAATCTTAATTTTAAAAATGCATGTTAAGCACCATTTTTCCCTAATTTCCATAAATTTATACTCCATTGTACTTGAGAAAATAAACTTTAAGTATAGTCTAACACGCTTCAAGTATAACATAATCAATAACGTACTTTAGAAGATGAAATTCTCAATCTTGTTCACTCACACATTTACCAATTCATTACAAGGTTCTAATGGAAAGCAAAATTCTCACCCATCCTTAGTCTGATCTGCCACTCCAGCCAATAGTTGCACTGTTTTAGGATTGTAACGTGGATCTGTATAAAGTCCTAGGTATTTCTGCACAAAATCTTCTGGGGTCATGTAATGCTCACCATCTTTCTCAACACTGGCATACTACAGCAAAAATAAGAAAGAAAAACCACACAAACAAAAATGAATCCATTTAGATGCTAATTATCACTCATTACCAAACTAGTATCTGTATTGAATATCACTTAAAATGGTGCACAACTGTCTGCACATAACTGCTCTGAAATTAAAGGCACTTGATTAAACTAATGGCGTTACTATACTAGTTGCGTACCACCAACAACCCAATTATCGCTGCAGAATAATGACCAGGATCTTCTAATAAAAAGGCAATTACGTATCTTCAGGAACTGTCAGCTAATTTTATAAGTTTATAAAAATTACAGCTATGCTGTAGCTTTCCATTTGCAACTGCACTATGTAAACACAACACAGAAATTTTCTTGAAATTTCTAGCAGCAAGTATCTTCTGAATAATTGTTCTTGATCACTATTACATTAGTTTGCACAATCACAGATGATTTCTTGTCTCTTTGTGAGAAATTTCTTTTCAGAATAATTTTTATCCTGAAACTAACAGTTTGGGGATTTTTCACTTAAGTAAAAATTCACATACACAAGAAGGATCTGAGTGAATTAAAGTGTCTTTAATTTGATCTTGAGCTTTAATTGTATTAAAAAATAAATTTTGAAATAAAAACCACAGGAAAATTTTAGAATTTAAATAATTACCTCAAAATAAAATAAGTACATCTTTATTACTTGTACACCGAGACAACTGCTACATGTCTGTATTAGTATTCTTACTGATCACTTTTTTGTTTGAAATCATTAATCACTGACGTGTATCTATAGGTCAACTTCAAATTGAAAGTCAAATTTTTACCATGAAGTGAATTCCATGCCCTCAGCTGTCCAGTTATGCCAGGTAATGCCAATCTTGAACTAAGAAAAGTCTTGTTGTTTATTTATTATAGGTTTTATTTCTAAGATTTCACATGCCTCATGCTTGTTTCAGCTGTGCACAATCCCAAACAATTTGGTCTGGGCACTATTTCAGTGTAAAGCGGCTTGTGTCAGCATCAGTGGCTGTTTAAGCATCTCCTGTATCTCTTCCACAATACCAGTCCCTCACATGACCTCATCACCTCTCCCTCTTCTACCTCACAGCTGTGATGACAGTTGTTTGTCACACTGCACTGTAAACCAGGTTACTGAACTAATGCAGAATTAAAATAGATTATTTCCACAAAATAGCAACACAAGCAGTGGGCAGCAATCCTTTAATTTAGCACTGCTGCCAACATGACAACATAATGAAACTGTGGCTTCATTCAATCAACTCAGAAAGGTTCTCTTCTCCTTTGTATACACAAGTGACTAAAAACTGCATGAAGCACAATTCTGCCACAAGACATGCAATCCAAAGAAAGAGTTACATATGAAGGACCATCAAACATGCAGAGTATTGAGCTTAACTTCAAGAATAATGGAATTCAGAAGCATGAGAACAGAGTGCATATCAAAGACAGTAAAAATCTAGACATCATCTTTTTTCCTTCAGTTACTAACTTATCTGAGTTTATTACAAAGTGAATTGTTTTAGGATAAAAAGAGGGGGAGGGCGGAAAGCTTGTTAAAAATTTTTGAGACAAAAATAATTGACAGATACACTGAACTCCATATGAGAAGGTCATGGTATTTCAAAAGCGTTTGGCAGGAAGCCAATAAATTAAGGCCTGACAAAGTAGCTAGGCTATTCCCTTTTGGCACGTATTTACATTTGTCCTCAAGTTACCTTTTCACCATACAATTTAAGTCAAGAATCTTTTTAGCACAAAACAGGCAATTGTAAATAGTATCTTAATTTGCATACAAACCATAACAGCAGTTAAATCCATATTTTTCTCAGTCTTGAATTATACTACCTTATAACAAAAAATTCTTACTATACACTTACAGGCTGTCTTGGGTAAGCACGTGATAAATGTGCATGACACTACTTTTTAAACATCACCACATAACATGAACACACAACAACTCAAGTCTAGTTGTACAATGTAGTATTGTCACACCTTCAGAAACAATGCCTTATTTGAGAATTTGGTTAGTTTTCTATTTAAAGGGGGTTTTATCGCAGTAGATGAGAAATAAGTTCCAAAACAACTGAGCTATGAGTATTCTTTACTGTTTTTTTAACTAAGCTAAGCTATGAGCAAAAGATTTAGGATATTCCTTTCCTTTGTCACCTTGCTGGAAAGAGGTTCCACTTGCATTGAGAAGGCAGGGAAAAATTCAACTATATTTCCCAACAGCTGACTGTGTCTTACCCAAGAGAAAACAATGAAGACTCTCTAAGAAATCTGATAACTGCTGTCCTACATAACTCTTTTGTCCTTCAGTGAATTTCTGTTTTATTTCTTTATGGTTGCTACTGAAGTCAGTGGTTAGCAAACACCTGAGAGGTAACTTGTCTGACAGTGCTTGAATCTGAAATCTCATGCCTACATTTCACAGTTACAGACTACACAAAAATAATAGCACATCTTTTTAATCTTTAAGTCAAACTAAAGATTTTTAAGAGTTTAAAATAATTTTTTAAATATAAATCAAGCTCCAGAAATTCTAAGAGAGAGGTATATATCAAGCGTCTATGGATACAACTTAAACTGGGTAGACATGAGGCATGTACCGCATTAGAGGATATGCATGAACAGAAGAAAATTTAAGTAGTCTCTATGAATCAGGTGGAAGACGAAGAGGCCTAGAGTTCACATCTTTCCTTCCGCTAATTTCCAAGGGGAGCCAAATTTAGCTAGGAATGCACGACCTTTAGCTGAAGCTCAAAGAACAGGCTAGCACTTTCAGCAAAGAGCACAACTTATCTGACCCTTGATGTGTGCAACACTAGCAATATTTCATAACAAGACTCTCCACAACTTAGTCATGGAAAGCGTGGGTTCTTTTTTTGATGTTTTTTAAAGTTTGCAAATAAGTTTGCTTGCTACATATCAAACAAACCCCAACATTTTAAAATCAATTATAATCAGATCCAATCCAAAATGAATATTGCTGTTTCTTTGAAGATTACAAGAAACACACGGACAAGACCAAAAAGCTGATTGGTAAAACCAAATGGTCTGCTGTTTACATCAACAAAACAGGTACTGTCAGAAAGACAGTTTCAAGATCCACTTGTACAGTGTTCTTCCTCTCCATTTTTCCCTGTATGGCCAAAATCAAGGACTTCAAGCAGTTACTCATCTCCACAAACAAACACTTCTATTGACAAGAACCACAAAAAGTCCACACTTTGAGGTTGATCAGAGTATTTTGTACCATATTTTACTTTTCCAAACATGCAAAAGCATCTTGGAAAAAGTTGGAAAAGATGTTCTGTGATGTTCTAGACAAATTTTTTTTTATATTGTATTGATAAATATTTTTAAATCATATTTTCCTGTTACTTGTTTTATTAACACACTCTACTGCATTCCTTACATATAAAAGCTAAATGTCAACAATAAATGAACATGTGATGGAAGTTTGTGATGGACTGAAACTAAATGCTGGGCTTTCACAGTCTGATTCCAAGTTTCAGCACTCCAACAATGTTACCAGTGTGCAAAAGCAAAAATCTGCCAAAATTATGGCTGGGATATAACTTCTCTCAGGCAAAAAAAAAGTCTTATCTACTTATCGTATGTGGAAACCACTAGATAATACAGTAGGACCTAAAGTTACGCATCAAAGATGAAATAATAGATTTTATTATTTACAGTATTAGCTCTAATACTTAATTTTACATTCTTCATAAAGGAAACCTTATTGAATGTACTGTGTAACACTCAACATAAAAAGAAAACAAAAAAGGTATTGTAGTGATTTTGGAAATATCAGTGGCCCAACTGTGGACCTAAAACGGAGTTGGTTTTATTCCATCTGCCTCATTCAAAGCTTATCATCAAAGTTTTAGGACTGACTGGAGATTTCCTTTCAGATCAGGCTTCACTGTAACTAAGGGGAGTAGAGAAAGCTTCATGATGTATGTTCATTCTAAGACCCTGCAAGGGATACTATGAAATACATCAATCTTAATAGATTAATTTTACGTTTGAAAAACATTGCCAATTGTACATCCGTTTTTAGGAGGGAGACATGCAAACCACAAGGACAAAACATACAGCCACAGTGTATTTTAAACATACTAGTACCTAGTTACGGTTATAATTATTTTCTTTACAGGGAATTACAAAATACTTCAGAAAATGACTTGTCATTTGGAAATGGTCACAATTTGTGTCAGGAGCAGTTACTCCTCGGTGCCTAAACAGCCCTTTCCACACACTGTGCCTGCAAAGTGAACTTTGAAGTGTCCCTCAAGCACGACACACATACGATGCCGTGGCAAGCTGCTGAAAGCGCAAAGAAATAAAAGTCTGTCCATCGAACGTCAGACAGATCTTTTTACCTTCAAAAAAACACTGCGCAGTTCAGCGGGATCCGCTCGTTTGGTTGACTGCACCTGTAAACACAAGCAGGTTAACGCTTCGCCACCCGCCCTGAACTCTCAGGGCAGATAAAAACCGCGGCGTGAACTGATAAGGGCAGCAATACCGCGTCCCTTATCTCACCGGCGGGGCGCCCAAGGCCCCACGGCGCAAGGGCTCCGGGGCCGCTGACAGCTGTCAGACGCGGGGCCGCCCGCAAGCGGCGCGCCGCCCCGGCCCCACGCGGCGCCACCGCCACCGCCACCGCCACCGCCCGGC
>WBNH01010113.1:26253-55169 GCA_013401255.1 Urocolius indicus
GCGCCCCGCGCCCCCGCAGCAGGCGGAGGCGGGGCAGGTTGCGCTGCCCCCCGGCCCCTGCCCCTTCTCCGCCATCGCCGCCCCCGGCGGGGCTCCGGCAGCAAACGGCTGCCTCCTCCTGCCGCCCGCCTCTGCCCCGGCCGCCCCGCGCGGGCAAAGCGGGGAGTCCGCCCCGTCTCCTCCTGCGACAAGCGACGGAGGGGGAAGAGTCACCTTGACCGCCATGCTGCGCCCGGCAAGAAGGAGGAGGAGGAGGAGGAGGAGCCGCCCGCCGCTACCCACCCGCCGCGCCGCCGCACCAGCCGCCGCCTCCGCGCAGCGCTATGGAAATAACCGCGCTGCCCTGCCCTGCCCCGCCCCGCCCCGCCCGGCGCGGCGCTGCCCTCCCGTGCCCTCGGCGGGCTCCTCTCAGCGGCCGCCGCAGCTCTCCACGGACTCCTCGGCGCGGTCTCCCAGCCGCCAGCCGCGGCTCTACCTGCTGCCACGCCCGCTCTCGACCGGACCCCCCCCGGCGGGCGCCCACGGACCCGCGAGGGCCATGTCGCTTATGGTTGTGTCGCCCACCCCGCCGATGGCACCAGGTGGTGGGTCGTTGCCGGGGAGCTGCTGGCAGCACCTCCATAGCTCAAAAATGAACTTGGTGAGACGCTGCTGGAACGGCGTTTCTGGTGTAACGCGCGCAGCCGCTCGCTCGAGGGTCAGCAAAGCAGCGGCCGTTGATAGCGAGCGCTGAAAGGGTGTGCAGAGCCGCAGCGTCCTGGCCACGTGGCTGCACAGCCGCGGTAGCCACGTGTTGCAAAGAAAGGGAACGAGGTAATCTGTTCTGGATGGAATTCGGTAGCTTCTGACAGGCTCTGGTGATACTTGAGCAGCAGAGGATGCCGAGCCGCTTCATACCTCGAAATGAAAAACATGCAGACCACAGCCTCGAGAAAGACAGATTGTTTGGACAGTACAATCACAGCAAGGGCTTATACAATCTGACTGAAATAATAATAGCTTGTTCTTGCCGTACAGCTTCAAGGGCCCAACGAGTTCTCTTTCGTGTCACTGGAAAACATAAAAACGACCGCTGGTGTTACAGCTCAGAGAACAGAGTGAGATACGAACTACAACACAGTAGCTGGGAGTTTATAACGGGAGTCACAAAACAAGGGCTGGCAACTCTAATAAAACAACCGATTTTCTCTACGAAGTAGAACTCCTTTTGGTCGATAAAAAATTCCTGAAGATGACTTGGGAGTTCACAGACTAAATATGTGCCTATGTGCCAACTGACAACAGCAGTAACGTTGCGAAGAAATCTGCGTGGTTGTCTTGTTCAGCAAGTCGGTGTCTATGCTGGCAGCAGAGGAACAAGAGTGCGCCTGCAAACAGACCCTTAGAAGCAAACTGCACAAGTCGTGGTCCATCCAGCAGCGGCTGTTAACACGTTGTTCAGCAAACGGCTTTGTTTTCGACCAACCATAAAGCTTTTCCCCCTCAGTTGAAGTGCGACAGTGACACAGAGCCTTGAGGTCTGTCTATATATGGAGCATATTGAAGTGTGTGTATATATATATATATATATAGGTAGTAAAAGAGGTCCCCGTGGCCACTCCAAGGCAGGAAGGGAGGTGCGATAATTCAGGCCTCTTCACGAAGGGTTACGAAACTGCCCGTTCCCACGGCGCTGGGACGGGAAGGCACCTGAAGTGAAAGTGAGAGGCAGGGCCCGGGTGCGCGGCCCCGCCACGGCGCGCTCCCGCCGCACGCGGCGCGCTGGCCCCAGGCAGGTGCGAGGACGGGGGGCGGCGGCTGTGNGCAGCCGTTGGCCCCTCGCCGCGTTTCGGCGGGCGGAAGCGGAAGCGTTTGTGCGCTCATTTCCGCTGAGTGGGCGCGCGGGTTTATTCGTCCTGCCCGGCTGCCGCCGCCGCCGCAGCGCCTCGGAAATGGCGGGTAAGTCCCCGGGCCGGGCCGGGCCTGCGCCGCCCGTCAGCTCCGAGGGCTGGCACGGCACTGTGACGGCGGCCTGGCTGCCTGTGGGAACAGGTTTGGGCGCCGCCGACCCCTCTTCGTGAAGGGGAATGAGGCCCCGGAGGCGGTCGGTACTGTTCCCCTCTGCCGGGCTCATGCGGATGCCGGTAGGGCTTCGACGCCCTCCGCTTGTGGGAGCGCTGGGCCGGGTCGTGGGGCATGGACGCGGAGCGTAAGCTCGGGCGGCCGTGGCGGGGCCAGTGAGTGACGGTGCCGGAGTGGGCTGACCCCCCCCGCCACCATGCTATGGAGACCCTGCTGCAGGGCAGACAGGCGCTCACGGACTTGTGATTCCCCACGCTTAGTACTGATAAATGGGAGTTTCTCTTCATGTCTCCCAGTTTAGTGGGATGGGGAGGGAAACAAAAGCACAAGCTCGTGTTTACACCGGATTTACTATCTGGCGTTAGAGGAATAATTCTGGAATGAAGGGAGAGTTGGATTGTAAAATACTAGAAAAATACATGAAGCCTATTGTCCACACGAGATTATGCTTTGAAAAACAGACTAGATGCAATTTGTTTATTTTCTTCCACGTCCGCTTTGGAAGAAAAATGGTAACTACATAATTGCTGATGATATGCATGAACATACTTCATCAACACCTGTTCATGAAAATGACTTCATGCAAACGTTTGGAATGCTTGGTATTTTCCATGGTTTTTTAAAGATATATCTGTTAGACTGAATTCTTAATTTTTACTTATAGCTTTCAAATATGTTTTATTGGTGATAACTTAGAACACTTTGTAATGCCTTTTATTCTCAAAAACTAAAAAGAGAGATGGTTGTGGTCTGTTTTCTAGTTCTAGAAAAATGTTTAAGATATGTACATCTATATTGCTTTTACACATTGGAGCATACTGTAGCTTTTTGTTTAAAATGTACTTGACCAGTATTTTTTGCGGGTTGGTGTTGTGTGTGTTTTCTGGATTTGAGAACCTTCTGAATATGTTCCTTTGATATTAGTGACACATTATACACCTCTTCGCTCTTCTAAAAGTATATACTTTTCTTCAGGACTTACTGCTATGGAGAAGAAGCTGGCTGAATACAAATGTAATACAAATGAAGCAATTCAGCTGAAACTAGGTAATGTCACTTTTTAAATATTATGAATTTGATACTGGAATATTTGAGTACCTTCTTAAACTTCTTTACACTTTAAATCCACCTAGATTTCAACATGCACTTATTCACGTGACTAAACAAACACAAGGACAGGAATACATAGTCTGGTTTTGCTGAGTACACTACAATTAAAGTTCAGCTATAGAAACTCAGTCCAGTCTCTGCATAATAATGTTGTCAACAATTTATTAGCATGTTACCAAAGGGCACTGGAATTACCTCTTGGCTTATTTTTTTACTCTGAAGAGAAAAAAAAAATAAACAAGAGACCTGAGAAATGTTTTGGGCTTTTTGCTGCCCTTCCTCCCCAACATCTTGATTATACAACACTTTTTAAATGAAGATTGTTTAAAATCTGAATAGAAAAAGTGTCAGACTCATGAGAACTGTTTATTACTCTCTCTAGCTAATTTGCAGAGTAAGACTCCCAGAAAACAGAATTACTGAACTCTTGCTAGACATGCTTATCTCCAACTTACACGCATTAGCAATAACCTGAAGAACATGACATTTTTTTCATCTTTCCAGCCCTTCAGCAATTTCTTGGGCAGTACAAATCCCACAACTTCCTAAGAAAATAAAAGTAGTTAACCTCTTTTCATAACTGCTACTAGCAATCTGTTCCGGATAGTCCAGTAATATTTTTAGTACACAGTTGCCTTTGGCTTGTGAACCAAAATGTTATAACCAAAATACCTTTTTAGGCCACTGGAATTGTGAAGTATTTCTCTTCCACTTAAACGTTATTTCAAGCAATGGTTTTATTAAAAGATATAGCTTTTTTTTTTCTTCTCTTTCACCTCTCTAAAACCAAAGGAAAGAATGAAAGATGACATCTGTGTGAATTTTGTCTAGAAATCCAGGAAGCTACTATATCAGGTTTTGGGGACCCTGCTAGAGAGTCTTTTAAGGTACTCGTTGCCCATTTCAACTACTGCTTTTTAGCTTCCAGTTTTCTTTCAGAAAGTGTAGGTTGTCCACATGGAGATTTAAGAGAAAAGTTGAGAAGCTACAAAGTGGTACCGTAAAAAAAAAAGACTTATTTCTCAACGTGTATGTAAAAGCAGTCATACACTATTCTCTTCAAAGTCCTAATTTTCATCAGGATGTAAAGACGTAACATTCAGGAGATACATTTTCATATCTCTCTCTCTATATATATATATATATAAATATATATACATACACACACACATCTGGATCAATTTCTTGGTTTTATTCCACTTCATGATTTGATCTCCTTGGGTCAATGTGCATCTAAACTGCACAAGATGTCATTATTTCATATGTATGCTGGCCAAAGATAGATGGATTTGTAATCAGAATTTTGTGACTCTGTAGTGGAAAAGTGCCAGAGTACCTAGCAGAGTGTCTGTGCAAAAACAAACTCTGATGATCTGGTCTTACTTTTTTTTTCTTTTTTTTTCTTTTTTTTTTTTTTTAGTTCGCTTTCCTGAGGATTTGGAGGATGAGAACACAACATTTAACCCAGAGTATAGCCATCAAGTGTTTGGAGATGAGTAAGTTAAAGTATCGGAGTCAAATTAATAGATACGGAAGGAGAAAGTTGCTTCCAAATTGTTAGAAAACAAGAAATCCTGCCATGCTAAGCTATTTTAAATCATACAACAATACTTCAGTTTTTTGCCTGTGTAGGGAAACAGTGGCTTCGGTGCCTAGCTTGTAGAGTTTGAGGTTTTAATACTCAGTGAGATTTTTAGGGAATAAAACACAGAAGTCAAGTATTAAACTCACACTGTTGGCTGTTCTAGATCATTAAATGTTAACTGTATTGAATGCAGGACGTTATTTTTTCTAACGTGTACACTTCTACCCAGCTAGATGTGCAGGGAATACAGAAACTAGAGAAAAGTGTGTTTTGTTTTCAAATATCATGACTTTAGGGAACTTACTCTAGCAGTAGGGACAGTCATTTAATATTTTCAATAGAGTGATATTCAACAATCTGCCCATAGTTTAAAAAGCAAAATAAAACAAAACCCCACTAAGGAAAATCTACATGCACATATCTGTGGACTTTTTCAAGTAGGTAGGTTTCTTAATTTCTAGTTCATTTTAAAACTGTTCCGAGTACTCCCATTAGGGTGAACTAGCTGTATTAGTTGTAATAAAAGTAGTTACACTTAGACACATGCTGCAGCTAACATTAATAATTATAATCTTACTAAAGAGAGAATTCTCCAATCTATAAGTACAACTAACAAGGATTTTCTTGTTCTGGTACTTAGACTTCAAAATTTAAATTATAAATGTGCCACAATAAAAATCTTAGTAAAAAAAAATTTACTCTTGATTAAAATAAGGAAAGAAGAACCCGTGAACATGACTGTTTCCTGCAGTTCAATTTTTTTTTCCCCAAAATGAAATTCTCTGTACTTCATAGCAGCACAGTGTTTATCTTCAGGCAACTCATATTTTCAAAGTGTAAAAAAGGGTTTTGTATTCCCTACCGGGTTTTTTTAGCATTTGCTCAGTTCTAGTTAGATTTGATAACTATAATTGGATTGGATAACCTAAACCACGTTTATTGCTAGGACTGGTTATCTGTGTTTTATACCATAAAAATTGTAGTATTATGTACCAAAATATTATACTGTGCTGCAAAGTAAGTTTGAATAAACTATAGTAATCAATATAAATCTATGTTAATGAGTTTAAGATATTGATAAATAGAAACACAGTCTTATCTAATTAAGATATTCTTCCGTGAGATGTCCCAGCAAGGGCACAGACACTGCCTCACTGAGTTGAGAAACATGTTATATTTCTCCACTAAAGGAGCAAAATAACTGGTAGAAGTAGCGGGGGCATTATCTCTGTCTAGATTGTGCACTTCCAATTTGATTCCCTTTTCCCTTTAGGAAGCTTAGTATACCTCACTGGGAAAGATGGTGTGAACTTCAAAACATGACATGCATGTTTTGCTGTGTATAGAGTTCCTGACTGTTCTTTTCTCCTTCCTCAGTGAAGTCGCTTTTGGCTACAAGGGACTGAAGATCCTCTTATACTATATTGCTGGTAACCTCTCAACGCTCTTCCGCATTGAATATACTTCTAAAGTTACTGAGAAGTTTGACTGTGTGGAGGTAAAGACAGAACCAAATCAGTACTTTAAAGTATTATTGAGAAGGTTTAATTGGGATGTGGACAAGAATATGGACAAATAATTGTGCACTCAAGCATGGTTTACATTAAAAGCACAAAGTTGCCTTTATTGCTAAGCTGAAAAAAAGCTTTGAACTTCATCTGTACATTTTCCCATTACTCCTCCTGTGACTGCGGTACCATCAAAATTATGTCAAACAGTACAGTCAAATTTGAGGTACTAATACCAAGGCCACTTCCAAAAAAACCTACATATTATCTAGTCTGTATTTTCATGCCGACTGTCTCCAGGAGGAAGACTAAGATTGATGTGTTTTCTATTAAAGCTAATTCAATAAGAAGGAGGAAAATGAGGTTTCTGTAAATACTTCGTGAGATAGGTTGGTTGTCTGTGTCTATGGCAGACGTTGAGAAGGCAGAAACAGGACTAGAAATTTGAGTGTCATGTGCTTTACATCTTACTTTAAATGAGTACAATAATACAATTGCCTGCAAGATGTTTTGTTTCATTTGATGATTTTTACTTTTTTCTTTCTCTGCCTATATAGGCTTTCCAAGAAAGAAAAGTTTTTTAAAAATTCTTCGTGCCTACATGCTCTCAGGATATTTTTTTGAGAACCTCACAAAAGTGAAGCTAATGAGTCTTTGAGCTAACTGAACAAGGTATAGGGAACTTAAAAATGGGAATAAAATACGTCCTTGACAATGTTTTTAATTGTAAAGTATTGACCACGTATTTAACAGTTACGTAGAAAAACTCAGTTTTTCCTGGTGGTCTCTGCATTTGGAAAATCTGGTATCATTTGAGTTTTACTTGGCTATAAGGAAGAGATAAGAGTTGATTTCTTTCCAAAAGAGCTAATAATATCATTATTGATGAATCTTTATAATCATCTATAGTATGAAATGGCTATATATTTGCACTGACTTCCAACTACTCTGCCCGAGAAGGGTGAGTTTTTATCTAGAAAAAGTATACATCTTTAACTTCCAGCCATATATTAAGTTCCTGATTTCAAATTCACTGGAGCTTATTTAAATATTTTCAAGGCAAGGCCTATTGTAAAGGGGAAAACATTGAAATGACTTTGCTAACCGATTTTTAAATGTTTGCCTGTGCTTGGTCTGAAGTTTTATTCAAATATACTTAGTTCAACAGGTTAAGTGCCTGGACATGTCTGAAATACTTTGGGGCTAGGGCAACATCTTAGGAGGGAAAGATCGTGCTCTTCAATCTGTAGAAGGGTTTTAAAATAAAGGAAAGTTTGTTGGCAAAGTAGCAATCATATTAAAATCAAACAGTCCAACCTTTCACCAATGTAACTTCGAAGTTATGTCAGGAATCCACACCGTAGCACTTTTTTTCTTGTGGCTTGCCTGTTCTCTCTATGCTTTACTTTTCTGGAGGTACAAGCAAGGTGAACAAAGTCTGTCATGCCCTTAACATCCTCTGCAACTTTTTTTCCATCACTTGGAATCCTTGCTGCCTTCAAGCCCTGTTTTTTGTACTGAACCATTCCTCCAGTTTTTTAAAGGACTGAGATGGCGACAAAAAAAGAGGACCTTTTTGAGAAAGGCTTCTGAATTCTTTGCAGAGTGTTTGCAGGCTTTGTCTGCATCAGAAGACTGTGGTAGCTTACTCTATGCTTCCTTTGGCAGGCTGCTCATATGACTGAATTGGAATCAAAGTAGGAAAAAAGATACAGTTGTCATCATTCTGGCTCTGGATTTGTATTTGTCATTAGTTTTAACCATTCTGAGATATGACTGTATCTGTGGAGATGAAAACGAGCTGTCATTACAGCAAAGTGTTCATTTAAATTCATGTTAACATTTACTTTTGTAAAGTTGACTGCTAATCTGAGCTCATTCAGATAGTCTGCATCTTAGTATGATTATCTGCCATACGTGACAGGTAATCTTTGTGCTGTGACTGGATAGTGTTTTGGAAAGTACATCAGTTTCTGCCTTTACATAACTGGTTACAAGCTAAAAGTTAGTTTTAATGCTCTGCAAAGTTATTCACAGCTTAGGATTTTGTATCCACATACCCCCACAAGCCCATTCAACAGTAGGCAGTTTTGTCCTGGGATATTAAGTTTGATTCCATTCTTACTAAAATAACCGCTACAATCTGCTAGGCACTGACAGAACTATTTGTCCCGATACTGCTGGTTTTTTCCCCAAGATGTTTTCAAACATGAGGTAAAAGATAAAATCCTGAAGTGTCAACAGCTGGAACTCCAGTCATGTTCATGCCTCTTTATCTCCCTAAAGATGGATCTAAAATCATATTAGTGGGGAAGGCTCAGCAAAGTATGATTGTTTTGAACAGAAGCTGACACTTCTTTTAATGAAAATAGACAGAATTTCTCTTGTGTGGGGTTGGTTTTTTTTTTGTTTTGTTTCTAATATCTGAAGATAAGCTGTTTTCTTGTAGTGTAAACATTAACAGCATTGACCTCCAAATTGCATGCTGCTTTGAGAACTGCAGCTGTTCAAGGTGCGGGAAAGTATTTCACCAATGTCTGAAACAATCTTTACTATAAATGTTTTTGTATTGCATTGCAACTGGTCTAATACGTTTGCTTTTTACAAAAGTTAATGAAGTGCAATTTCAGTATTGGGCATCTTTTTAAGTAATACCAGTGATTGCTTGTATTGCTCCCCACTGGAATTAATACATGTAATTGGCAGAGAAATTCAGTGTTCAAATATGTTTGTGTAATTATTTTTAATTAAGTCACTTTGAAACAGCGTCTTCCTGGTATATAAATGGCATAACTACCTGTTAGTACAAGAATAACTTGTACTAAAATTATCCAGAGTCAAATGCAATGTACAAAGAGACTACATTGTACAAAGTCCACTGCAAGTCAAGTTTAGTTACAAGCCTATACCAAATTTCCCATCATGACCTCACATGATTCTGATTACGAAGGTAATACATTACAGGCAGTACTTCCATGAACCATAAGCTCAATAACTCTTGTCTAGCTTTATTCAGGTGTTTGCACACTTATTAAATGGTTTTGTCTGTTTAATACTGATGCAGTAGTCCACTGGTGGTTTCTCTGAACTGAACTTGGTGCATCATCATGTGCATCCATGCAGATTGGCAAGATAGGAGTGGCTCACTCTGATAAAGGAAATGAACCTCTCACCAATATCAAAGAATTACACAAGGAAAAGGTAGTAAACAAATTTTGCTAATCCCTTGGATTATGAGCACCTCAGAGAGAAGTGTTTCGAAAGTGCCTGCTAAGTAGTGGATGTTTTCCTTAAAGTACAGGTGTTAATGAAACAAATTTATTTGTTTGCTGTTGATAGTATGCTCCAGGACTTATTGATTGAAAATTGGATTACTTAAGACACCATTTGGAGTTCTGAGATTTCCTCTGTAAGAAAGAGAGATCTTGTTAACTCTAAAAGTAACTGAAGAATATAGTTTATGCTCTTAAATTGAGACGTGTCCCACTTCAAGAGGGGAGAAATTTTAGGAGGCAGTAGGTGAAAATCTGTTGTAATCATATAGAACTAAGAAGGATTATCTACTGCTTTATCTGCTAAGCCTCTGTTTTCATGATTTTATGGAAAGCAAGAATTTTCTGTGGTGGCAGGCAATGATGAATGCAATATCTTAGATGCTTTCAGCTGGTGAAAGTTTGTCTTCATATCACTAAGGAAGAAACATAGAACATGAGGGTAGCAAAATTACTTAAATGTTATCTCCATAATACTTTATACTGTGTATTCATCTGATTTAGATACCTTCCACGTAGTCTGAGTTATTGAACTGATGCTTGGAAGTATTGTTTTAACTTTAGTTTGTTTATTCGTGCCTTTTAAAGATATACAAAATTAAAGTCACAACAGATTTATAGTTGTAGTTTCCTACAACTTTGCCAGCAATGCTGACCCAAGATCTGTGTACACAATGCACTTGTACAGTTTTCAAAAAGGGCATTTCAAAAATGTGTTCCAAACAAATATTTTATGTAATTCAGTGATTTTTTTGAAACAAAAGACTGATTTTGTGTGATGCAGTTAAATCAGTAAGCATAAACAAAGTCTTTTACTAGTACTGCTTTAAGAAGAATAGCAAAGGATCCAATAAATGCATCTCCTTTGTTTTGAGAATGAAATGAATGTAAAGATTGTATGCATTTTAACTGGGTTCTTACACCAAATATTCTAGAGCTATATTTTAACTGCTTAATAGCTCTCTACAAATATAAATATAAATGTTGGTAGTACCAAACCATTAAGAATAGAACTTGTTTGTGCTGAACTACGTCCATCTTTCTCTACACTAAAAACGTAACTGAATGATAAAGTGCTATTCATTTGCAGGTGCATTGCTTCTACTTAAGGGACTGTGGTTGAAAGGACAGGAATTAGAAGCATGTTGTATTAGCCTTTTGTAGTGTATTTTGTTCTAAGCATCTTAATTTCCCTGTTTTGAATGCTAAGTAGCAAGGGTCTTGGTTTTGAACTAATACCCATCATGCATGTAAACGGTGTGAAAGAGCTGCTTAGTAAGTTAACACAAAGTGTTCTTGTGTCAGTCCTTGTGGAAATAGATACAATACAAACATTACAGCTGAACTCACGGCAAACTCCATTAAGTAAAAACCTGGATTCATTGTCCAGAAGAAAGTTTGAATTGAATGTAAGCTCATTTTGTTGAATGTAATGTCAGGCTTTTAGGGGTTGTATTGAGGAGTACGGTTTTGTTAAGTTGAGACCAATTCATTAAGTTTTATTGCCTGGTGAGAAGCAGTAATACGTTATTGTGAAACTTCATCAAATATTCATGGTTAAAAAGAAGTAGTAAATGTATTCAATCAAGTGGTCTTTTTGGGGTCTGAAAAGGATTATGAAGTCTGCTCAGCTGATAGTCTCTAACTTTCGCTTTGGTTATCTGAAAGGAGTAATTTTAATGTCTGAATCTAATCTTAATGTCAGTATTTTGTCTTTGGCATGTTAGACTACAGGTCATAGTTGCTGACAGTATCCTTAAATTATATTTTTTGTTTATTTCTAACTTTGTTGTCAAAGTGTTCTTTGATTAAAACATAGGATACTGTTGGCCAAGTTTGCAATGTGTTTTGCACTCATCCTATAGGCAGGCATTTCAAGCAGGAGACATAAGAATGCAAGTGTGCTAGCAATCATTTTCTTGTTTGGGAGCTACCATTTTTGGTCTTCATTCTTTTTCTTCCACTTAGTTTCTTCATCACTCTTGTAAGCTGCTTGTTTAGAAATCTAGGTTCCCCAAGGCTTTGAAGAATTGCTGGCTAGAGAAAGTCTTAGTTTCTTAATATGCTGTGCTTTCAGGATGGCTATCGGTGCTCTTAGGTGTTACTTTTGCAAACATAACAATCTCTAAACATAAAAGTGTTGCTGAACTTAGGATGTGACTATGAGCTTTTGCATGCTTACACTTGCTGGATTGTGGCCTTTCTGGATCTCTTCAGGGCAGTTCCTTAACTTGCCGGAAGGTCATTGCTGAACAACTGAAACACTTGCTTTTTCTTTTTAATTTTCCTTTTTTTATTAACGTTAGGCCGTCACATCTCATACTCATCTATTATAGCATAATAGTGACATCAGTGCTGTCTTTCTGGTCTTCCACTGATCCTGCCTCCTTTTGTAATCTCCAGGCAGACGATGTTGAAAGTAAAATTAGAGAAATCATTCCTCCTGGCTTTTGCACAAACACAGATGACTTTGTGTCTCTGTTGGAAAAGGAGGTCAATTTCAAGCCCTTTGGAATGCTGCTACACACATATTCTATACATAATGAGGACGCTGGTGAAGATATAACCTATCAGATATACAAGGTATGAAAAATAAGTTAATTTGGCTGCTCAAAAGCAGATGTTTAATTTTTATTTGGCAGTTATGTGCTTTCAGCAATGTTTACATTCTGAAATATAAATATGGTCATTTTTACCAGGTAATAGATAATTATAAAGATCCTTTTTTATATTGGAGGGTTTAATTAGATTTTGCATATTTTTTTTTTCCTCTTACATCTGTGATAGGTTTCACCTGACTTCTCCTGGCTTTTTCCCTAGGCTGACATGACAGATCCAGGCTTTCGAGAATATCATGAAAGGCTTCAGACGTTCTTGATGTGGTTTATTGAAACTGCTAGCTTTATTGATGTAGATGATGAAAGATGGAACTACTTTCTAGTGTAAGTACAGTTCTAAAGCAACAGTGGACCTTATTACCTCCACAAAGCCTGCATTTTAATTGTGGCTGGCCAATTATTGGAGCAGTATAATGATATTTTTCCCAGAAAAGAAAAACCATTGTTTATGAGGCTTGAGTTTTCCTCCATTATGCTTTGGGAAAGCTTGAGAATAGAGCCGAATTAAATGCTGTTGTCCGTTAGAGCCCTGAATGTAGGCTTAAACAGTAAAATGAGCTTTGCCTGTGTTTTCTTTTACATGCCACCTATTCATCTTTATAATAGGCAAGTGCACTGAAGTGCTGTAAAGAGGCCTGATTTATCCAAGTTGCTGCACACCAATTAAGTGAATTGTACATTCAGACATAGCAGGTGTACCCATTGGGCCCTCACAGAGTAGCTTGCTGACACTGAAAATTCAGTTGGAGAATGGAAAAGAAAATGGACACTGCATGGGAGCGCGACTGTAATTGACCTGCTTGGCTTTCTGTTTTATCTGCAGATTTGAGAAGTATAATAAGGACGGAGCTACACTCTTTGCGACCGTAGGCTACATGACAGTCTATAATTACTATGTGTACCCAGACAAAACCCGGCCACGTGTAAGGTAATTGGCGGCGTAACTCGTGCCTTGCCTTTTATTTCAGAAGAGGGAACTGCTAAAGTTCCCAATACTTGTTTATAATGGTGTTGATTTGTTTAAAAAAATCCCCATTATTAGCTGGCTATGCACTGATTTAGTTCGTTGTTCCCTTCTTGAAGCACAGAAAATCTCAAACATTTGAATATTTAGCAATTTTAAGACTCTGTTAAAAATTACATTGGAACATGAAGATCGCTGCACATACTTTAACCTAAAATGGACTACCATTTTGATTTTGAGTCTTTACACCATAATGTTTGCAAATGCATACATTTGAACTGAAAATACATTCCTTTGTCTGCAGCCAGATGCTGGTCTTGCCACCATACCAGGGAGAAGGTCATGGTGCTCAGCTGCTTGAAACAGTTCATAGATACTACATGTCTTCTCCTGCAGTACTTGATATAACAGGTTTGTGTTTAAAATTTAAACTCGCCTGTTTTGTTTAATAAGCAACTTGTAGCATTCTCAGGTTTGTTAGCCTTCAAACTAACTCTCGTATTCATTTGTCAGAGTTAAATAGCCTTTTGAAGATTTAACTTCATCTCAATTCAGGATTAATAGTACCCTGGTTTACAGAAGAACTGTATATAATGTAGCTCCTTAAATCCTTTACTTAGAGAACAGCGCACCAGGAAAATTCAATCCCTAGCATGACTGGATTACCAACTAATTAGTCATTTTATTGTGAGATACACAGCTGAGTTTGCCAAGAGATCAAGCTTTCTCAAATTCCTTCTTCAACTTACTCCTATTAGCCAAGAATCCAAATTGGGGGTGTAGACGACACCAAACTGAAATAGCATCTTAATATTACTGTGCTAGCCAAAATGTTACAGACAGTAAAAAAAAAAATCTGAAGAGACTTTGTAAATCTTGGAGACTTTGTGCTCCAGGAGCATGTTCTGCTAGCTGAAGGCAGCCATAATACCAGAGTGCACAAATACCCAAAATGTAAAACTATTGAGGAGGTGGTAGAGGGCAAGAAGTGCATAAAAACTATAACGTAAATTGCCACAGTTGTGACATCTCCCCTGTGGTTTCAAGTCCAATATAGGAGAAAATACAGTTCAGACACGAGTTGAAAATTCAATTCTCGATATGGTCTCAGACTTCATCTTAGTGGGAAATAGCTCCACTATTTTAACTGAAATAACAATGGAACACTTGCCTTCATAATGCATTGTTTGAGGATAATGTTAACGTAAAGTAATCTATCTCATCATTTGAATCCAGTCTGTAGGAACCTAAGGAAGCATAACTTTGTTTATGCAACAGGAAATCACATGCATCATGCAATTGTTTTGGGTTTTTTTAATAGTACAAAGCTTGACATAGCTGAATCTTAATATGAGATTGCATAAATCATATGACGTGTTCACACTTCAGTGCCTTAAATGCAGGATTGTAGCAAACAGTAAATATGTACTAAAATAGGTTTTAATGTCTTAATGAAATAAAGCAGGAGTATTCTATGTGACACACAAGTTAGGGAAATTAAAGCTTTTTCCAAGATTTATTGCCCTTTTTGACGGGAAATTCAGACTGGACAATCTGCATGTGACCAAGTACTTTACTTACATAGCATCTAAAATTATGAAGTAAAGCCTTTAACCTTTCTGAAAGAGGAAATGAAGATCTACTTAACCTGCACTTTCCTTCTGCAGAATTCATAAGGGAGAACAAATTTGCACATTGGGACCATGTTGATATTCACCAAAGCTAATTCTCAAGTTGTTTTTTTTTTTTCTAAAGCAACAGTTTTGATAGTTGTGCTACCATTTTAAGACCAATGGAAGTAACTTGAAATTATGATCAATGTTTACTTAGGTCCTTACAGCCTTTTAATTTTGGGTAAGCTTGTCCTTTGGGTCCTTTCCGTTTCTTCCTTGCTAAGAAAAACTGACTCGTATCTGTATGTGTCTGTGGCTGGTTTAGTTGTATACAGCAAGATGGTTTCACCAGTCTATTTCCGCAGAATTAGGTGATGTTTTAGTAGTTCTGACACTGTCAAACAGAGGATAAGATGGAATATACAAGAAAAAGGATTTACACATAAAGTAACTTTCTTTTCCCAAGGAGTTAAATTGGATTAAACATGTATATTGTTAGCCTCTTAGAAATGCATATGTAATACTGTACAGTACTGCATACGTAAAATATTTTTTCTTTCTGCAAGTTCCTAACATCATCTGTCAAAAATCTAAAACTCTGCTAGTGGTACTTATGATTAAGTACAGATTTTATACACTGAATACTGTATCTCCTTTTGTTTTCCATAGTTCCATGTAATTACATACCACAGATAAGAAAACAAATCATGTTGTTATTAACTATGTGCTCTTTTTATTCTTTTTAGCTGAAGATCCATCTGAAAACTATGTGAAGCTAAGAGACTTTGTTCTTGTAAAGCTCTGTCAAGATTTGCTTTGCTTTTCCCCAGGAAAGTTAATACAAGGTTTCAGTCAAGAAATGGTGATGGAAGCTCAGCAAAAACTGAAAATAAATAAGGTATTAAATCAGAACAGTTGTTGTTGGACACGTTATTACCAAACTAGCAGAATAACAACTTAAACGTAGAGGTGGAGACTTGTAATTTACATATTTGGGTGTTCCATCTGTTTTTTAGAATGTATCTGAAAGGCAAGATGCTTTTTTTACCTACTGACTATGTTGATATAATGGAATTTGACATCGTTTCCATTTCTCTCAAATATATTTGTGAAAATAACAAGCTTTTTGGGAATGCAGAACACTAAGGTAGCAAACAACTGCTACTAAAGCAGGTTGAAACACTCGGAGAATGAAACTGTGAAACTGAACAACTAAATTTGCCGGTAATCTCAGTAAGTGATTAAATTCATTAGTGAGCATGGTAGTGAAAAGGTAGAGTTGCTTGGTTAAAAATGTGGCTCTGAAAACTGAGGCTTGAGGGATGGGTTGAGTGAAGCCATATTCAAATGTGTTCATGAAAATAGTATAGCTTCTATAGGGAAACTACATTGGTGACTTTCTGTGTCTGGTATCTTAAAATTGAAAGGATAAATAACTGGGGTTTGCTTTTCTTAGCAGTATCTAAACATGTACTAGTGTAGCAAACAAACTATCTTATTTTTGTTCTGTTGCTCAACAAAAAAATACTTGGTCTTAAATTCTGTTTTCATACAGATGCAACAGTTAATAGTAATATAGTAAGCAGCAACGTGATTTTTCTTTTCTTCCCAGCTGTAATAGTAGCTGATCCTGGTTCCAAAACTACTTTGGTTTTACCACTTACTAATTCTTTCATTTTCTTCCCTAGTAAACAGAAAACTTTAGATATTACTGTTTCCAGGAGGTCTTGTGAAGAACTGTAAGACTATTAAAATTAGCATAGGATGTACTGTTTAGTGAAGTATTGTTTCATGCCATTCTAGTTCCAGCCCTTTGATTCTATGAAATGTTTTTAGGCTCTCACTTCTGGACTTTCTGCTGCTCATTTAGAGCAGATCCTTGAAGCACCTCTACAGATGGTGCAACACATTGAGAGATCAGACACTGGCTACGTGGAAGAAAATGGCTTTGAAGGAAAAACAAGAATGTTTATTCATTTAACCCACCAAATGGGAGGATAGTTTGACAGAGGTTTTGTCTGTGCCTCTGACTATTGTCCAATAAGCTGAAGAGCTATTCTAATATTTCTTCAGTTTGAGTTCTGTTGAGTGTCTTTATTCAGACGTGGTTTTTATTTTTCTTTCTGTTCATTAGCAACACACGAGACGAGTTTATGAAATTCTCCGATTGCGTGCAACAGATATGGGAGATGCAGAACAGTCCAGAAGTTATCGGTTGGATGTTAAAAGAAGACTGATTGGCCCCTATAAGGTGTGTATGATTTTGGTATCGTTTAATACTTAATTCAAGGCTAATTATACTTGATTTTACTTTCATTTCCATAAATGTAGTTGATGCCAATTATGTTGCCAATCAACTGCTATTAGTTAAACAGTGTTCAACTGACATGTATACAGATGTAAAGAACATTCATATGTAGCAGTGCTGAAGATCCCTGTGTTTGGCTCCTTACTGTTTGCAGCATGAAGTTCCTACTAAGCTTATGTTATCTTGCTACAAGAGATGTTATGCCCAGGTAGGCTTAAGAAGAAGAGGAAAAAAGATAGTGCCTTTAAAAGGCTAAAAATATCTTAGACAAGCCAAACATTTGAAGAGTTAAATGCTATAATGTTTATCTAGTCTGCAATGTATAGTTTAGATTCCTTTTCTACTTGTTAGCTAGGTCTTAACAAAAGAGTTTACTAGAAGTAGTTGAGCCATGTCAACACAGAGCCATGTGCAGATGCAGTATTAAATGTCAGCAGTGAAATTCAAGTATTAAACTTGCTACAAAGTAATCTTCTTAATTCCTATTAAGTATGCTTTTCAGTACCTTCAGTATAGTTGGTCCATGTTGCATCAATTGACTCTTTGAGATAAAGATTTTTAAAAATATATCCTAGCTGCTAATGGCATCCACAAATAAACCTAGGGCTTTTGCTAGAACTAGCATGTTAGCTACTGTCTCCAATTTAAGTGCTTGGTAAGCAAGCCAAAACCGTGTTGGAAAAGTTTCATAAAGTGTAAGCAGTACTTTAATTAGCTTGCAAGCCTTCCTAAAACAGCACTTATCCTGTTCTACCAAAACAGCAAAATTTCAGTTGTACTCGTGTTGGATTTGGGAGGCTGTTAGCAGAAGTGAGGACCCAGCACTGTATTAAATACTTGCGTAATCTGGAGAGAACACCATGTCATGCTGAGAGTCAGGACCTTAATCAAAACCCTTTCTGTTCTTTCATTAGTGTCTTGTCTCACTTGCCAAATTTCACTTAGTGTCCACTAGAAAAAAGGCTGTGATTTATCAGATAACAGGATTGTCACGTGGTTTCAACTCATTCACTCAGCACTGAAGTCCTATGGGGAAAATCCAAAATTCCGTGGGCAACCTCAGTTCTAGTGCTTCTAACAGTTGTTTTCATTTCAGTCTTTGCGTGCAAGAAATGCCTTGAGAATGGATTTTGTACTGCCAGATATGTAGTATTGCTGCTTCACAATATTGCATTTTAAATTTTTATTCCATCAAGAATTCAAAATAATCTTTAAAGCAGCCAACATCCTTTCCCTAATTTTAAGTAACATGTTCTGAAATGCAGTCATCTTGTTTATAGTACTTCTACCTAGTAAGCAGCTTACTTATGCACTCAATTTAAACAATAGCACCCATACATTTTAGTTGTGATGCTGTTTTGAAAAACTTTCCAGAAGTGCAATTAAACTAACTTTTAGTATATATAGTAAGGGGAAGGTAGCAAATTTTAATGAAGATTCAGTCATATCGCATACACTAATGGTGGTATCTTTTTTTTTATGTAAAGCACTTGATAGCTTGATTTGAACAAATGTAGAATAATTCTAAACTGCCACTACCTTAATTTAGCAAAAATGTTGCATTTTATACTATTTCCTGGATAACAGGATCAGAAATAAAACTCTATGCAGAAGCCTCAGATGGAAAAAAAAAAACTAATACATCTATTCCCCTTTGAAGTCTCCAGCATTAGCAAGGAGGCTGTTGCCAAAAATACGGGAATCCTTATGTGTGTGACACCAGTAGACTGGAGTGACTGGTAGAGCCAACTATTCTTTTCTATATAAGTACTACTAAAATGGGAAATAAGATACGTGTCTTAGTGAACAGGGCATCACTCTAAGTAGCTCAGAAGGTGAGCAGCCTGTGAAACCGACGTTTCACTGTGGCTTCTCTGCTTTTTACGCTCATTAGTGGACTGTAGTAGACATCTCCTTAGTCATATCTTTGTTTTTCTTAGGCTTAGGAACATTTGAACTAGACGCTCAACTGAAAATGTTTTGTGAAATACCGTGTTCTTAATGATTGGCTGTGTTCAAACTGCTCTTTCTTTGATTGTTTAGAAAAAGCAAAGAGAACTTGCCAAGATGAGAAGATGTCTAAGACCAGAGGAACTGAACCAAATAGACATAAACATGCAACGTGAACAGTTAGAGGAGAGCTTCCAACAACTTGTTTCAGATTACCGAAGGGTCCTAGAACGACTTGCACAAGCGTAGGATCCCGCCTGTACAGGAAACTTGCAGATTTCTATACAGTGTTGTAAAGCACATCCTTAACTGCCACTTCACTGCAAAAAAATCTCATGTGACGTTTTAATCACATTAAAGGTGACTTGTGTTTCTGTGCATTTTGAATATTTTCTACTTTTGTGTTGTAGATTTTGTACTATTGTACTTTAGGTTTGGGGGCACTTACTGCTGAAATAAACAATGTAGATTCTCAAATACAGTATGACTTCATTTGCTTGAGTTTTCTTTTACTTTTCTGTTCTGCCTCAAAACTTGATAGATGCTTGAATAGCAAGCTAATACATAGATCTAAGCAATATAAATATTGCATCTCTCTTAAATTTCTCCGAACTTGATTCTCCTCAGGCTGCTCTGCCTGGGACCTATTGTACTGTGTGAGGCCTGTGCGTTCTTCAGTTTAGTATTAAAAGGCTGGTTCTGTGGTCTGCCTGGCATGCTTCCTGAGTACAGGCTTTTTGCCCCTTCAGAGTGGATCCCGCTCCCATAAGCTATTGGACCTATCCTACTGAAGCCTCTAAAAGGCCTTTATCATTTTCAGGTTCATGATTTCAGGAGAATACCTCAGAGTTGAGGAAACAGCCATGACTTTGTAAGGACTCCAAAAGCACTTCTAAGAAACCTACAACTCTGTAGGAAGCACATGCCTTTATCTAGTTCCTTGACTCTGATCTGCTATCCATTTCTTCTCAGACTTGAGGTTAGTTCTTAAATATCCTGTCTGTTCTCCCTCAAAGGAATAACTTACGCTGTCTTTTCTTGTAGTACAGATTTTAGAACTAATTTATCTTGGCCTGTAATCAAGAAGACTTAACCTAAATAAGGATCATTGAAATTTACTAACCATGTTTCATGGTCCTAATGGGATTCAGATCCAGCTTTCTAAACTAGAGTTTGCAGACTGATAGTTCTTTACAACCATCTGAGATGATGTGGAGAAAAGGTAAAATTGTTTTCCAAATATTTAAAATTATGGATTTTTTTTAATTTTCTATTAAATTCTTTTTAGCTCTTTTCATTCTGGCTAGGATGTCTTATCTGCAAATGGGATTCATCTGTTGCAACATCCAAATCTATTAATTAATAACAATTTTTACAAGACCTGATTTTAGTAGTAAGCCTGAAGGTAAGTTGGATTTTTAGGGATTTTTTGGTTTTGCTTTCTTATTGAACATGTTCAGATGTTGGTAAGCCAGAAGAGGCAAAGCTGAACTGAAGAGCTATGTTAAAATTTGGTTTCTGCATAGAGGTCTGGGGTATTCCTTGTGCTTCTAGGGACATCTAACACCGAGGTCACTGAGGTTTAAGGTTCTTCTTCCTGAGTCAATTCAACCTCTTAAACTGTAGAACTGACAAGAAAAAAATAACTAGCTAATCCATAGAGTGATAGAATGGTAGGATTGGAAGGGACCTTTAGAGATCATGTAGTCCAACGCCCCTGCAGAAGCAGGTCCACCTAGATCAGGTTGCACAGGAACATGTCCAGGTGGGTCTTGAAAACCTCCACACCCTCCCTGGGCAGCCTGTGCCAGGGCTCCGTCACCCTCATAGTAAAATAGTTTTTTCTTAAATGGAAATGGGGGGGGGAATGGGTGTGGATGACCATTAAAAGGCAGAAAAGTCTGGCACATCTGTTCCTTTCATCTTTCTAGTACCTGCTGTGTGAAGGGAAAGGAGATTTTTCTGCTCCGGACTTCAGGTTATATGGATATCTCAAAAAGGCTGAGAAACATAGGCTTAATGCTAGAGGAAGTGAAGGTTGCCATAATCATTTGATGGTGCAGAAGGGATATGAAAGAAACTACTGAGCCAAAACAGCAAAATCACTTTTCCTAGATGAATAATGATATGTGTCTCACACAGGGGTTAGAGCAGATTAGTCTTTTCATAGCCTATCAGAATAATTTTTTCTCTTTTTATGTTGGCAGTATTGAAAGTTGAGCTAGTGCCTCCAGTTCCTTAGTGGGGAAGGTACAGTCTTACACTTAAGCATAGTTTCTTGTTCCGGTATGGTCTGGGAACATTCTAAGCTGTTGAAATATGCTTGGGAACAGCAAAACTTATGACCTGGTTTACAGGAACTAGATTGTTACTAATTCTTAGCACCAAAGATATTAATAAACAGCCTCTTAGAGATCTAGAAGCTTAGAATCCTCTGTCATGCAGCAGAATACAGCTTCTGCAACACTTCAGCCAGGAAAGACCATGTGAGTACTTCCTAATCCATTACAGTTAAGCCAATTATTTGAACTAACTTTCATCAGCAAATTAAACGAGCCCTGCTGACATGGCCTGAAGTGGTCAAAGTGTCTGGGCTATCCTTTCCCTTGCAGAGAAAAAGAGGCAATAATCTCTTGGCTAACAGCTAGAAAATGGTAATGGTTCTACTGACACTGCTGCTTGGGGTCAGGTGTCAGTTAAGTTTGATAGGCTTCTGGGGTGAGTCTCTTCAAACAGACACTAAGCATTGATGGTGAGCACTCCAGTTTTAGTGGGTGCTACTGGACAAAATCCTAGTTTTCTGATTTGCTAGTCTGGATATTTTTTTCCCATGGTTTTCAACAGGATAGTCTCACCTGTAAGTGAGCTGCAGGATTCCTGTCTCTGAAGTACACAGAGCAGCAACTCCAGCTATTTGGTGAGTCATATTTATGAATCAAGGTTTAATACTGTTCATAAAAGTTTAACAAGCTTTGTATAACTCCTGTTTATATTCCTGTATTAATGTAATCAAGAACAAAGACCTTATCAGTGTAATATAGAAAATACAGCTATCAGTAGTGTTGTCTGCCTTTTGCACGCTGAGAGGACCTGGGAGCTAATAACAACCATCTACATGGAATTGCAGTTACATACTGGAGGGATCTAGTTTTGTGGATTTGTGAGCTGACAAAAAGAACATTGAGGCTTATTACCAACATTTCAACTCTAAATGTTACAAGTGTAGAAAGTTGATAGCTGAAGCTGAATGCTATTAGAGCTGTCTCCTGTTGTGGTACAATATGACACTAAAGTAATCCTAGAATTTTTTTTTAAATGGTTTTGTTCAAACACACAATCTGTTTTCCTGTTTTTCTTATTTTAATCTGCTATTGTTCTTTTGACTTACCACATAGTAACAGGAACTTACTGCAAACACTAATAATAGGTTTATGTGGTTTCGTTTATTCTATTACTTTTTTTCTGCACTTTGATTAAATCTAGATTCTTCAGTCGCTTCACTGGAACATCAAGTGGAACTTTGCACATGTGCTGGTTTAACCCTGGCTGGGTGCCAGGTGCTTATCAAGTTGTTCTATCACTCCCCTTCCTAAACTGGACAGGAGAGAGAAAAATATAACAAAGGACTCACAAGTTGTGATAAGGACAGGGAGATCACTCAGCAATTAGTGTCACAGGCAAAAACTTGGGGAGAAATGGTTTGATTTATTAACAACCAAAAGGGAGTAGGGAAATGAGAAATAAAAACTGAATCTTAAAACATCTCCAACTCCTTCTCGGGACTCTCTCCCCCTCTCCTAGTGGCATAGGGGTATGAGGAATGGGAGTTATGGTCATTTAATTATAGATGAACTTTGCCACTGCTTCCTCTCAGGGGAGGACTCTTCCCACTTTCCCTGGAACATTGTGGGATCCCTCTCACGGGAGCCAGTCCTCCACAAATTTCTCCAATGTGGGTCCTTCCCATGGGGTAACAGTTCTTCACAAATGACTCCAACATGAGTCTCATCCATGGGGTGCGGTTCTTCACACACTGCCCCATCATGGGTCTCATCCACAGGAGAAACAGTCCTTCAGGAACAGATTGCTCCAGTGTGGGTGCCCCTTGGGGTGACAACTCCTGACAGCAAACCTGGTCTGGCATGGACTCCTCTCTCTATGGGTTCCAAGGTCCTGCCAGGAACTTGCTCCAGTGTGGGCTTCCCACTGGATCACAGCCTCCTTCAAGCATTCACCTGCTCTGGTGTGGGGTCCTCCGTGGGTTGCAAGTGGGTCTCTGCCTCCCCATGGACCTCCATGGACTGCAGAGGCAGGGGCTGCCTCACCATGGGCTGCACCACAGGGAACTTTCCTCTGGTGCCTGGGCACCTCCTCCCACTCCTTCTCCACTGACCTTGGTGTCTGCAGAGATGTCTTCACATTCTCACTCCCTTCTGCTGCTGCAGATTAGTACCTGTGTAACATTATCTTCCACTTCTCAATTATGTTATTCACAGAGGCTTTACCTCCATTGCCAATTAGGTCAGCATTGGTTGCTAATTGGTTTGACTTGATGGATCCATCTTAGAGCCGGTTGTCACTGGCCCTATCAGATACAGGAGAAGCTTCTAGTGTTTTTTTTTTCTTTAAAGAAGCCAGCCCTGTAGTCCCCCAAAACCTGGCCACACAAACCCACTAAAGCACAACATACTAATACAGCATTTAATAGTTTAGTGCATTTGAATAGTCTTTTCAGAATGTAAGTTCTGTAAGTATAAAGTTTTTAATAGTAGGTACTGCTGGCATCAGGCTGCTTGTCTACCCGTCCATCACTTAGAAATTCAGTCACAGCACCAGTGAATCTACTTCAAGAAAATTCAGTGGCGTATGTAAAATGGTGAATTTACCTCAACCAGTAGAGGTAAATTTTCTTTCTGTGCAAGGCTATTGTCAGTGAATGGTGTTAAATCCAAGGTTTCATCCTCTAAGAGGTAAATGAAGCTCTGAAAAATGTTACGTTCGGAAGCCTGGATTAGACTGTTCCCTTTCACATAGTTTGAAATGTAATTTACCTACTGTAGATACTAGTAAACAATGCCTTGCTCAACTACAAACCTGGAGAGATACAACACAATACCTATAGTTTCACAACTGAGAAAGCAAGCTACCTGAGGCTGCAGGACTTGAAGTATATTAAGTGCTGTTGTAGGAGAAATAAAGGTCTATGTGGCTGAAGCAGCATCTTGGGCAGTAAATGTCTGTGCCTCCTATGAACAAATACACAAAGCTGCTATGTGGCAGTTTTGGCAATTCAAGACTGACCTTTTGTCTCTCTCTGCAATCTCAGCAGGAGGGTAAGCAGCCCATAATGTCTATATGAAGGATTTACGTCTGCTTATAGAGACCATTTTTTCAATTCCTTTTTGTGTCTCACTGAGACTTTGTTGCTCTTTATACTTCTCTTTTATCATATTGTATGACTGTCAGACACTAGAAGGCTTGAAAATCTTATGTTGCATATTTTGTCATTTTGCCTTTTCTCCCAGTGTCAATTCTGACCTGGTTTCATCAGTATCAAACAGCTAGAGCTAGAAATATCTGTTGTATTTGTAAGTCTATCACTTAAAAGCTTGGACTCTCAGCTTTCAATTTGAAAAATATTATTCTTTAGTTCAAGTGCTTTGTGAAACTTCCTTACTAGGATAATCTGGACTTGAAGGTTCACAAAAATAGAATGGTAAAATATTAAAATCTGTATCTTGTAACCAAGTGTCTGTTGCAGATATTTCTGTTTTCTCAAAAAAAAAAAAAAAATCAAAAGTCAGGTGGAACATTTTTTTTTCCCTTATGCCATCAGTATTTACAGCTATACTATACTCGTAGCTCTTTCTCCGTTGATCACAAGGATTTCAATCGACCTCTGGGTTCTGTCTATTAGAATGCTTCATTTTCAAAAGGCTATTAACCACATCAGTGGCAATATTTGGAATTCTGAGGCTAAAACTTTAGAGAAGCCCATAAAAATGGAAAAGAACCACAAAAATACAGAGGCAAGCTCTGCTCAGGTTGGACATGCTCTCTGCCATCACACTGGCTTATAACTGTAGTGGGGAAATGGTAAGAGTGGGCTTGCCTCCCTATCATTCAAATCTTTTTTACAATGTAAAAAGAAATAATGCAAATAGCAGTTTCTGCTCAAAACTACTCATGCAAATATGTGCTTACTAGGTTCTTTGTTCCTTACACTAAAGCTTTCGGTAACAGGCATTGCAAGAAACTTCAGGCTCTATCTGAGCTTCTTTTCAGACTGCTAATAGTACAAGATAGTGTAAAAAGGATCATTAATCTAACAATTTCCAGATTTCATGTTAAAAATATTTTTAATTCTCCAGACTAGAGAAGCGAAAAGGGAAAAAAAAACCTTCCTCCTTCTGCTCATCAAAGCTCATTTCAGTTACAAGACTCACACCCAAATTGAAGGTAATGATATGATGAAGGCAAAGCCTTAGGAAGAATGTTTCAGAATTCCCTCTTTGCTGTTACCAAAAAACCACACACATCTATGTAGCAGGAACATTACTGTGCACTGGTTTTTTGGTTTTTGTTTGTTTTTTTTCCATAAGTAGTACTAGCTTCTCTCTTTAGTAAATAAAGGATATGTAATGCTGTAAACATTCCCCACATAGGTGGTATGCATTCCATTTATGGTTGTTGCAGAGTTTGACCTGAAAAGACAAAATGGGAAGGAAATCTAGATCAATGGGAAGAGCTTGACGTCCCTTTTTTGTTTCTAAATGGTATGGCAATGAGGGAGGTGTTCCATGTTCAATAGCTGCTATTTTTAGATGCTTGTCTTTCTTCCAGTTAAACCTTCCCCAGAGCTGCATGGGCTGTTGATGTTTTTAAACCTTTCATAGTTTCATGGGAAAGTCTTTGCCTGGAAAGCATTTGATATGTTAGGGACCATAATATGTCATTTTGCTTTCCTTAGTGCTGTGATTTAACAGTTGGGTGTTGCTTTGTCTGATGGCAAATACGTTGTGTCACTGATGGAGGAAGTTTTTGGGGTTTTTGTGAATTCAGGACTCCAAACTGTCTCACTGTGGATCAGATGAACACCAGTGTGGGGAAAAAAAAAGGACACCTCTTGTGATTAGAGCAGGATATCAAACAGCACCAGCCTCATCAGCATAAAGATTGTCTTAACACTTCCACAGCACTTAGATAGGGAAGTCTTAAGCCTAACCCCAGAACTATCCAGCTGCTATACATAAACTAGAAGCATATTTCTATACTGCTCTATATAAGATTTCATGTATACATAAGGCATAACTCTATTAGTTAGACTCACAGGCTGCTTTCAAACTTGCATTTAAAAGCCCAGATTTGTGCACATTTTTTGCTTGTTTAAATATTAGCCTGCCCAATCTTGGGAGGAAATAAAGTTGAGGTTCTACATTTAGAATGTACTGGCTCCAACAGTGCAGAGACAGTCTAAGTGAGATGACATGAGACGAGATGTGAAAGACTGTCCTTGAAGAACATAACACCCAGTTGTGTTCAAAAGGCACCAGGGCTGAAAAGTGGTTTCTCCAAAGCTGCTTCTCAAACTGAAGCTTAGGGCAGTTTGAAACATCCCTTATACATCTTAAATATTTCCGGGGTTCGCAAAACATAAGCAAAAGACAATTATAAACGTGAGGGGAAAATAAGTTATATATTTCCTTTTGGTGCCAGAACTTGAACATATATTCTTCAGGTTTACTGTGTTAGGATATGGTTTATCTTCTTTTCCCCATTTTACTGGTACAAAGCTCCTAACAAACCTCTATCTGTTACTTATATTCTTAGTTAAAGTAGAAAATATGCATCTTGGTGGTAGAGACCACTGAGTAATTACTGTTGTTAGCCTTAAGATTGATCCAGAGACTGCAAAAATTACACAGTTCTCTTGGAAGGTAATTGTAATTTAATTAATCCCCACTTGGTTTCTGATATGCAAAAGGAATTGGTCCAGTCTAACCATTAGTACATACCTACAGGTATCTGTGAAATAACCTGACACTTAAGGACAAAGCAATTACTAAGGTGGCAGCAGCATAACTAGTACTGTCTCCAGTTCTGTGTTGTGCTATATGCCATCAACCAGTTTTTAGGCTGTTACAATGTGGCATTTTGGCCTTAACGGCTGCAGATAAAAGCTAAGCAGTCAGTTCATTTTCTCTAACGGTGGCCTCATTCCACTGAGTAGGAAATACTGACTCTCATAAGAAAGGTTAAACTAGGCTACCTTAGAGCACTTTGTTTCCTTTAGTTCACCTTTTCCTGAACTGTCACTACTCATCATCCATGGCTACTTTCCTATGAAGTGGGCTGCTGTCTTAGCAAGCTCACCCATTCCCACATATGTGTAGTTACTTACGGCACGCAGTGTAACATGTGATTGTTTTACACCATACATCATTATAGAACCAGTGGCTGGGTGTCTGCATTCCTAAAGCCTTACCAAGATAGAAAACGAGTTAAAATGATGCCTGATGAGATCCAATTCCTGAAGGATCATACTATGTTGCAGAATTAGGAACAAGGTGAGGAAACACACATTTCTGCCCTCCAAATTAACTGCGTGCATACCTCTCACTAGAGAGCAGTGGGTAACAGTGCTCACGAGATGTAACTGGGCAGCTTAGCAATGCTATCTCTTCATTTCTTTCTAGCTCTATTTTTCTTCTCTTAAAATTCTGTCACTCTACTGTGTAACGATGATGAAACGTGTTGGTGTAGAATGTAGGAATAAGACGTGGAGGCAGTGCAAGGTTCTGTATTTATCTTTAAACTACTACGTGGTCTGGATATAAGCTGTATGATAGGCTGCCTATCGCACTGTGGCAGCTGATAAAGTGATGCACTTTTGCTAGTGGTGTACGTATAGGACCACTAAGAGGATCACAGAACATCTTTTTGATCAGAGAATGCTTGGAATTTGCTCCTTAAAGACAAATACTTGCAGTTTCACTTTGAAGCTCATACATTTTTCAGGCTTTTTCCCAGGTACAGGGCAGTAAATACCAGCAGCATTGCCATCTGCCTTGCACTTGGGTCTGTTCTTGTTAACATCCTGAAAGTCGTACAGGAGATAAAGGCCTGCATTTGGCTTGGCCATAAGAATGTCATTTCAAAATGTGTTTAATTGTTCATACAGGCAAGCAAATAAAATGGTGGAAAATAAAAGGGATAAATGGACAGTAGAAGTTTAGTTTGGTTTTTATTTATTGACTGAAAATGAAACCTACCACACTCTGTAAGATGGTACTTGGCTATTTCTTTACGGTATGGTGTTATTTGTACCAAAAAAAGGTTGGAAAGATGCTGCTCTCCTGTTAAGTGTGCTCTTTCAGAACTTTGCTAAATGCCAGAGCTAAATTTATTGAGGTTTAGGGTTCAAGCTGTATCCTTTACATTCCGTATGTGCCTTTCCAACAATAAACCACCAAACACTTACTTCAGAAAGAGTTCACCTTTTATTCGCAAAGGTACAAAAAAAAGATGTTGCTTTTGGGGTGACGGTTTTGGTTTGTTTGGGTTTATTTTTTCCTCGAGAGGAAGCAAGCCCTGCCACTCTTCTGAAACCGACTCCAACGTTGGGAAGCGCTCTGTCCCTGCCCAGTGTCACTCACTGGGGTAAAGGCTCCAATCTTCAACCCTTCTTGCCCATGTTATAAACCCGAGCAGGATGGAGACCGTACAGAAGGGCTCTTCAGTACCTGAGGGGCACAGGCCGCTCAGCACCCCACTGTAGGACCGGCCCGGGCCAGCCACAACCTACCCCGCGCTCAGCGCCGGCCGCTGAAGGCTGGCACCCGCGCAGCGCCCGCAGCTCCCCGCCATGAGCGCGCGGGAAGGGGGCGCTCCGGCCCCGCCGCCACAGCCACAGCCACAGCCACAGCC
>WBNH01010116.1:0-59164 GCA_013401255.1 Urocolius indicus
AGGACAACTAGGTGATCAGGCCCCATCAGCCTGGATTTATGAAGGGCAAGTCCTGTTTAACAAGCCTGATCTCCTTCTATGACAAGGTGATGTGCTTATTGGATGAAGGAGAAGCTGTGGATATTGTCTACCTTGACTTTAGTAATGCATTTGACAGTGTTTCCCACAGCATTCTCCTGGGGAAATTGGCTGTTCTTGTCTTGGATGGGCATACACTTTCCTGGTGAAAAACTGGTTAGATGGTCGAGTCCAACAAGTTGTGGTCAATGGAGATAAATCCAGCTGGTGGCCGGCCACGAGTGGTGTCCCCCAGGGCTCAGTACTGGGGCCACTCCTGTTTAACATCTTTATCAATGATCTGGGTAAGGGGATAGAGTGCACCCTTAGTGAGTTTGCAGATGACACCAAGCAGGGTGGAAGTGTTGATCTGTTTGAGGGTAGGGAAGATTTACAGAGAGATCTAGATAGGCTGGACCCCTGGGCCAAGGCCAATGCCACGAGTTTCAACAGGGCCAAGTGCTGGGTCCTGCACTTGGGCCACNCCCCTGTACTTGGCTTTGGTGAGGCTGCACCTCCAATAGTGTGTCCAGTTTTGGGCCCTTCTCTACAAGGACATTGAGGTGCTGGAGAGGATCCAGAGGCGGGCTACCAAGCTACTAAAGGATTTGGAGCACATCTCATATGAGGAATGGCTGAGGGATCTGGGGCTGTTTAGTCTGAAGAAAAGAAGGCTCAGGGGAGACCTTGTCACTCTCTACAACTACCTGAAAGGAAGATGTAGCAAGGCAGGGATCAGTCTGTCCTCCCTAGTGACAAGCAATAGAACAAGAGGAAACGGCCTCAAGTTGCACCAGGGGAGGTTCAGGCTGGATATGAGGAGGAATTTCTTTACTGAACATTGGAATGTCTGCCCAGGGAGGTGCTGGAGTCACCGTCCCTGGATGTGTTTAAAGGATGGGTGGATGTTGCACTTAGGGAAATGGTCTAGTGTTTGATAGGGCTGAGACAAAGGCTGGACTTGATCTTCAAGGTCTCTTCCAGCCAAAATGATTCTATGATTCTAAGGGAATAGACAGACAATGTGGACTTAAGGAAGCAAGAAGCTGATACTGATCAGTTGACAGATTGGGGGAAAGAGAAACAGCCTTCAAAGCACTATTTCCATGGAGACTACTTTCCATTCCCTGTTTCTACGGCAGCTTTCACCAGGAGATATGGATTGCCCAATGGTGTGTTTCTGGTCCTTGCTGTGGAGGACACAAAGGCAGAGATAGGAATTGATTCTTTGTAGGGACCCAGAAAGGCATGCAGAGAGGACAACTGTGAGTCTCACACCAATTCTACTGACACCAGTAAGAGTTCCTTCCAGAGAACTGAAATGTACACCTAGAAAATGGATGGTAACCTTTTTGAAAATGCAGAGAGCATACAGATCATAGGCCTCAGCTTGTGGCTTGAGAAGAACCAGAATATAAGCTACAGGACACAGACAGTCACTTCTCATTGTCTACCAGGAGGATTTGGTGCCTACTAACAGAGTAGGGAGTCTACATATTTGTTGTGTACAGGTGAGTCACGTGGAGCAAAGCTTGAGCTGATTATACATAACACGAAGAGCTTTGGACTGAGCCTCTAACCCTAACAATTAAGCCTAACATCTAACCCAAACTCCTAACTCTAAACCCTAATCCTAACACTAATCCTTACCCCCTAGGCAGTCACTCCCTAGGACTTTGACTGATATAACCTAGACTCAGCCTTTTTTTCTCAAATCCTAAGACTATATGACACACCCCACCACCTCCAGTTATGCTGTATTCAGAGTAACACACCTATCTACCTCCACTTTTCTCCCTTGCTCTGCACTCTCTGAGAAGACAAAAAAAATCCCACCCTCAAGGTAATTTTTTACTGCTCTTCTGAGGATGTTATAAAATCTTTGTCTTACAAGACTGACAGGAGGAATTCCAGCTCAACTTTCATCACAGTGCTCTAGAGAAAATGGGCTGTGGTTGTCAGTACCTAAGGCATGACAGATTCAGAAAGCTCCCATGGCAAAACAAGCAGATGTAGTGATGTGTAGGCACAGAAATCATTTCAAAATTAACGTGAGCAGTATTCCATTAATGCTGTACGTCCACTATGCTGGCTTGAAACAGAGTCCAATGCTGGAAGGACCGAAGATCTCTGCTTTGGAAAATGGATTTTTTTTTTCTTTTTTTTTTGTGAGAAAATACACTCCTGGTAGCAAAAATAACTTGCAATTTCTGACAGTATCTGCTGCACTGAAAACTCCTTCTTTCATGCCAGCCTGGCCTAGAGACAGAGAAAACAGAGGTCCTGTGTCCACACATCTAACCTGTATGTTTATCCCTTCAAACACAAAATGCCAGGAGGCTGCACATCACTATTGTGATGCATGAAATGAACAAAAGCCTGACACAATCCTCTCTCCTAAGAGGCTTTTGTTTCCCTGGCTTGCAACACTTTGCAGAGGGGCACTGACAGCAGTGAGTGGCACTGGCAGACTTACTTCCAGACTCATTTGTACCTCTGCTAGCATGTCACATAGAAGGCTGAGTGAAGACTCTCCTGCTTCTGCTCTTTGGCAGAGATGACAGGTATAACAAGACAGAATCTCACATCTCCCTCAGCTGCCTCACTGAGGCACATGAATCTAAATGAGAAACAGGAGGGGGAAAAAAATTGTAATTTGTTAATTAAATTTGCCGTGCACTGCCAATCAACTGTGAACTGAATGTGATCGAGCTGTTAGGATACGATGCCTTCAGAAACAGGGGAATAACATCAGTGTCTTCTAAGGTATTTTCCAGCCCCATGTATTCTTGAAAACTAGAGAGAGACCAATTTCAATCTGGAGATTTAAATCTGGAGATTTGAATCCAGCTTGTGCTGGAAAGTCCTCTGAAACATGTGATGAAAATTCAGAATAAGCATGTTAAAGTGGAAAAAGCAAATTAGTCCAGCACTGGTGGGGTACAGGGGATGGAGAACACATCACACAACTTGTTTTTTCCTTTCTGCTGTTGCAAAGCATCTTTCTTATGAGGAAAGGCTGTGGGAACTGGGGCTGTTTAGTTTGGAGAAGACTGAGGGGGGAAATCTCACTAATATTTACAAATATCTAAATGGTGGATGTCAAGATGTTGGGGTATCACTTCTTCTGTTGTATCTAGTGACAGGACAAAGGGTAATCGGATGAATCTGGAACACAAAAAGTTCAATTTAAACATAAGGAAAAATTTCTTTACTGTAAGGATGAGGGAGCCCTGGCACAGGCTGCTCAGGGGAGTGGGGGGGCGGGTGGAGTCTCGTTCTAAGATGGTTTTCAGAACCCGCCTGGACATATTCCTGTGTGACCTGATCTAGGTGAACCTGTGGAGGGTTGGACTAGATGATCTCTAAATGTCCCTTCCAACCTCTACCATTCTGCAATTCTACAAAAGCCCAAAGGAGGGAAGGGGAGTGCAGAGGGACAGGGATCCAGGGTAACACTAAGAGCTGAGAAGGAAGGCAATTCATCTTGTATTTAAACGCCCTCTTGCTCAGGTTTTATCTTGAGGTTGCTCTTATTGGCTCACTATCAAACAGGTTCTTTTCACTTGATCTTAGATACAGAAACACCCTCAAGATAGGAGTTTGCTCATTTCCAGAGTAAAGAAAATGATGCCTGGTTTTATTGAAACCAACCCAGAGTAGTGTTTATTATTGAAAATATACAGTATTTTTGAACATCACATAAAAAGCCTGGTAGATACATCTGCTCTAGTTCAAAATGCTCAATAGATAATCTTTGTGCAGCGTGTAGCACTATCCTCATAATACAAATATCTTCTTCCCATTTTTACAGTGCTTTCCTTCTGTATTTTTTAAACCCAGAAAACATGTTCTGTTGTTATTCCGACCTCCCTTGCCCTCCAATCCTCTTAGCTTAAAAAAAAAAAACCCGAAGACTTTCCAAAGGCTACTTACATCACGTTGAAAGCATGGGGCCGAGTAAGGATATTTTGTAGAGCTATCTAGAGATACTGTCATCCTGTTCAAAACTTCATGTACAAACAAGGCATGGTTTTTGGAATTCCCTGCACAACTCCCAGTCCATCAAAGAGAGAAATAGGGAAGGCAGAAAAATTCAGATTTTTCACATCACCTTTCAGATGCTCTTTTCCTTGCTGCCACATCTTCTCAAATGCCACTTCTACAGAGAATTTTTTTTTTTTACAAAGATACAAAGAAAGAGATGGGCTGTCTATACCCCAAACTGTGGAAATCATTGGGAATCAATGTACAGGGTGAGATGGGCTGTATGTTAAAAATAGTCTTTGTTCACCATGATATGGAAGGGAAAAAGAAAAGAAAGGAGAAAAGAATTGATTGTCTCTGCCAGTGTGCTGTGTTAGACTCTGTATTGTGAGTTTCCACAAGGTGCAGTCACTGTTGATTCTCTCTCTTCTTTGAATCCATTTGGCCACCACCTATTCCACCTACTCTTGCTCAATTGCCTTAAAGGAGCATTAAGAATCTGGGAGATGAGAGTCCACAAACATGATGGGCACCTCATTCGGGAAGTAGAATAAAGGAAGGAAGTTTGAAGAGAGGGGCTTGGTGGAAAGTGAAGAAAGAAGAACCCTGAAGGACAGTGGGTGTGTGCATCACAGGGCACATCACACGGCCGCGGTCTGTTTGATACTGTGGAAGCTGATCCGTGTGGGAGAGGTGGGGATAGACATCGCCCGTGCCACACGCACCCGGAGCGAGTGATGGTCTTGCCAGCGGTGCCATCTTTTCCTGGCAGCAGAACGGACCTGGTGGAGAATAAAAGCAAAAAGGAAAGAATATAAACACTTAAAAATACTCAGATATCCTCTGTAAAGGGACATTAGTCGGCACTGAGACAAATGATGGTATGTGTTGAGCCACTGAAATATGCAGGGCTTGATCCAGCTGCCTAAACATGAGCATCTAGTTAATTCTCTTAGATACTGTACCCTGGGATAAGCAGGGGTCTCTCATATATATCGTTACAGAATCACAAAATGGTGAGGGTTGGAAGGGACCTCTAGAGCTCATCCAGCCCAACCCCATGCTAAAACTGGTTCACTTCCATCAGGTCACACAGGAATCAGAACCCAAGTGGGTTTGGAAACCTCCAGAAAGGAAGACTCCACACCCTCCCTGGGCAGCTTGTGCCAGGGCTCTCACACCCTCACAGCAAAGAAATTTCTCTTCAGTGTCTCATATCTGATGTCCTAAATAACACAGAACATTTCCAGTGGCAATAAATGCTTATGCTGCTGAATCAGGCCCTCAAGATAGATGCACCTGATGGGAGTCTTATGATGGAGAGACGTATCACAGCTGTCCCAGTGCTGCCTCTTGTTAATCTGTGCTTACTGTAGAGGTGGGAGCAATTTGGACACCTAACCTAGGCAGATAGGTCAGCCTAAAATTAGGTGAGATGAATGTGGGCCCAGCAAAATCTTGGACAGCAAATAGGTAATTGTACTCGTGACTCTTGGAAAGGATGTTCTGCTGCTAACCTGAAATCCATCCAACTTTGGGAAAAGGACGTTTTTACATACAGCCTCTATATCAAGCCAGAGCCTCCTTTGACAAAAAAAATCACATTTTTTTTTAGAAGGTGAGTTTATAAATTATATAAAGTGGACACTACATCTCAGCTACTGACCCATAGGTCTCTTCCTGACCACAAGAGAACTTGTCAGTATGGTCAAACATATGACGAAAATGTCCAAAGTAGGTCAGATACTGTGGTCAGATGAAAAATACCTATTTCCTTTCATTGGTTATAAAGTGTGTCTAGAAAACAAGCACTGTTTTAGATGTCTGGATTATAAATTTAGCTAAGTTTAGACAATATTGATATCTTACCCTGAATGTTATTTGGTCTTTCGTGTATTTGACTGCATCTCTCAAAAGTAAAGGAGTGCTCTTATTCCTGGTTTACCACCGGCAGGCTAAAGCTTGGGTATGAATAGCAGTTCTGTAGAGTAGACCTCAACGCAGATCAACTACCACGTAGGCTAAAGCTTGGGTATGAATAGCAGTTCTGTAGAGTAGACCTCAACGCAGATCAACTACCACGTAGGCTAAAGCTTGGGTATGAATAGCAGTTCTGTAGAGTAGACCTCAATGCAGATCAACTACCATAGCAACTGTACAAGGCCTGGGATGAGCTTGCACAGCCTGTGTGAAACCCATGCTGACACAGCTATCAGCACCTGAAGGAGGCAGATCAAAGCCATCCTGTGTTTATCTATAATCACCATTGGCACTGTGGGGAACATGGTTTTGAAACGAATTCTCCAAACATGTACAGAAACTGTTTTTCTCCATTTAAAACTTGGGACCTGTCTTCAGGTGCAGTGGAAGTCTACTCAGAACATGAGAAACACACACTCCCCAGTCCAACTTCAGAGCAGCTCCAATGTGCTGTCTGACAGCTGCTCAAACGAGCTGATGAGTTCTAGTAGCAGAGGTATTTCCCACACAAACCACACACTGTCAGCATGAGGTGTCCTACATGAACAGGATTGATGTCCTGATGGTTAAAACATCAAACACTTCATAAGGAGGACACGGGGATCACTCCTTCTCTCAGGTGGTTTCAATCCTCCCATTTCTTGATGGGCCTTCAGAGACTCAAATCCATAGTCTGTAGCACTATTACTTAGAAACTAACAATCTCTTCTGATTAGAAGCTTTGTCCATGAAACACATCTCATGTCAGGTTTGTGACTGTCAACTTGGAAAGCAATTTTGCAGTTGCCCTCTTTGGTGCCTCTTCAGGTGAGAAGAGTGTCACACTGGGTTTCTTTCTTTTCATTTTGAAACAATGATTGGTTTCAATATAAAATAATGAGGTGTGCACTTAATAGATGGGACAGATCCTAGAAAAATAAAGGCTATGAGGGGGTAGGACTGCTTGCATGGAGAAGGGGAAAAGTGAGTATTCAAGTTGAAGAATTATTGATGTTAGAAGACAGCAGTGCCACGAGAAGCATGGTCATCATGAATGAATTTGGTTAAGTAATAGTGCAGGGAATTGCTGGAAGAACCTCTCATTACCAAGTGGTAGATGCAACATGCCTCCACTATTTTCAAGATGGGTTTTGGTCAGTTTACCAAATGAGTTAAACAAAATGGTTATATGAGAGAGACAGAGTCAGGATGGGTTGACTCAGCCATATGCTACTACAGCAGAAGCCAACCTGGACTGCTGACTTTCAAACTGACCTCACTAGCTGGCTGAACTCTTCTGTTAAAACACAAGAAACAGAGGAAAGAAGATGTGTCATACTGTTGCACCTCCCTGGATGCCCAATGTTTGCAAACTTCTCATGGTTCTACCTAGAGTGGCCAAGGGATACTTATTTCTCGTTCTGGATTTAAGGGTAAATATAATACAGACCCAAAGGCAAACACATGTGCTAGAGTACATGCAAGGGGCAAAGGGATGCATCTCATGTGAAAACATGATACCTAGTCTTAGACAATTATTTATCTTTTTAATATAGACAATAGAGAAAGAAAGATGATCCCACTAAGGAGGTGAGTACAAAACTAGACTAGCTAAACGATGAAAACCTAAGGTAAATGGTGTAAGTAACACATAAAGTGTCAGAGGGTTAATCAGGGTCCTGAAATTGTCCCATGAAGAACATGGGACTTGCTCTGCAGAGAAATGTTGCCTCCAAAATGCTCATTTCCCCCTAGATCCCACAAATGCTGAGATCTTTATGTACAGTATAGTCTCGCTAAAGATGTTAAGTCCCGTGAATTACTGTGTCCCAGGTACTCAACTGCAGCACTTCACTGTGTCAGGACACAGGGGAGTCACCTGGTGAGCGTTTTGTGTTTCTGAGCAACTTGTATGAACAGATACTTACTCAGCCAGTGAAGCCAGATTAGATTTATCATTTGAACTTCAAACCACTCAAGTCAAAACCAGCTACCTGGAGATAAAGACGTGAGTCTAAGCAAGCAGTTGTCCAAATGGCTTTTATGATATGGTTTGCTTACAAGCTTTGAGAGAGGATAAAGAGTAGCAAAAATGTGCTGCCTTCTCATACAGCTGGAACTATTTCTAGTTGACTGGGCACATGGAAATAGACTCTGCACTTATGTGAGTGGGTGCAAAGCATTTCTTAATGACAGAATAATTCACTGCAATGAGGATGTGATCAGAGCGCAAGCAGAAAAGGTTAAGCTCAAATTTATCTCACAATTGCACTCAGAAACAAATGCTAGCTTAACTGTAGGTCAGCAAAGAAAAAAGAAAAATGGTTGCAACTGCTATGATTACACATTAAAAAAAAGACACCAAAAAACCTGTTACACAGCCAAAGAGTAATAGAAAATGATAATGCAAAATAGCAACTTCAAAACTCGTTTTTATTCTCCATTTATCATTTTAGCATTTGTAGAGTCAAGCATGAAGTCATAGAGTTAGCATTAGCACATCTATGACCTGAAATTAACAGCACTTGCCTGCAATAGCCCAAAGATTCTCACAAGCTATCATTAGTGATTAAAGCTTAGCAAAGAGTCTCAGGAATACAAATGATCAGCTTCACCTCTATGTAACTTTAGTTGCTTGAGATGACAAAGCTTATTGGTGCTGCTGAGCAGAAAGCTCAGTTCTCTGTGTTGACCCTTGGTCTGACTTTTTCTTGCAAATGGTTCATCTCTCAGAATTACCCTTTTCAGCTCTTTGTGTATGGTGAAATGAGATTTACTGGCATACTGATGCCCACAGAGTGTAACCTGTGGTTTCAGCAGGATTGCTTTCAAAAGAAAGAATTCAGGTCACAGGATGGAGAAAAGTCAATGGGCAAGTTTTTCTTTCCTGACTGGTGCATCTAACTAACTGAGGAGTTCTGCAAATCACTAAACTCCACATCTGATCATAAAAATTGTTAAGAAACTCTCCTCAGAAGAAGAACAGCAGAAAGAATGAAAGAGATGGAGACCAGGATAAAAAAACATGCACAGAAGGTTTGCTTTTGATAAAATAGACATCAATTTTGTATGGCTATTACTTATGCTAGACACTGGCTGCTGGCTCATTTCTTGCAACCATCAATAGAACCAAGCTGAAGAACAAGCTTTTTGTGACAATAAAACCAGTTTTTGTAAGAAACATCAAGTTTTATTAGCAGAGAGAAAGAAAACTTGATCCATTTACAGAGTGCTTAGAATAAAGAGGCCTATTCACTTGGGGTTTCTTGATATAATAGTAAAATGTAATAGTAGTAATGTAGGTTAACAAGGAAGAGTTCGATAAGGACAGCAGGATTAAATGAGCTGCTATGGAAATGGAAGCTGGAAGTAAGACTTGGGATACTGCCATCCTGTCCCCAGAAATCTTGCTTTTCTTATGTTTATATAGATATTGATGGGCTTTGAAATAGGCTGATTTTTGCTCCATGAAAAGAGGGCTCTCTGATGAATTCATCAAGTTCAACTTAGATTTAAGCATTGTTGTGACATGTTTTAGATCCTTGTGCTGTAGCTGAAGGTAACTGGATAAAAAGTTTAGACTTTAAACATCTTTGGTTATGAATGTCGGTGCAAACTGTGGAAAACTTGATGAAAATGTATTCAATCTCATTCTAAGCTACAGATAAGCAAGAGGGACTTTACATTACAAGACAATTATCTCAGTGTGTCTGACTCTGCAGTGTAATCCTCTTCCATGAAGTTTTGGAAGCCCTGGCCACTCTCTGTATCTAGCAGACATAGCAAAGGCCATAAGGTATTGACAACAGTTCATCAAAAAGAGACAACTAAAATAGGTCAGCTGAAATCTACCCTCATTTAGGTGAATCATTGCCTATAAATGAAGTTGAGGGTAATACGCACATGTTTATCTTAAAGATGACTAATAGTAGGGGGATAAATCCCATCCATTACACAATGGAACTTAAATTAATGTGAGGTAATGCCTTATAAGATACCCCAGAAGTTTTCCAAAGGGTTAGGGTTGGCCCTGAAACGGAGGAAGGACAGTAAATGCTGGATTTAATACTAAATGCTGTGAAGAAGCCTATGGGTCAAGCCTCTCCAGATCTTTGGAAGGGTTAAGTGTAGTCCTGAATGAAAGCAAAGAAGCCCAAGCAGAGAGACCCCTGGACTGAAAGACCTGGGGACTGCAGATGAGGAATGCTAACAGTCACAGAGAGGTAAGAGTGAGCCTTTTGCATAATTCAGTAACTATATGAGCTGTGATTATCAGTGGTTAATCTTCCTAAAATAGGGTTGTAGTCAAAACAATCTGCAAAGCTCAAAGGAAACACAAATGAAGCTCAGATGGAACAGTTTTTCCAAATAGCCTACATCACATTACTATTTTATGTAACACTGTTAAGTTTCTTTTTTCTCCCTTAAAAAACTTTACTGCTTAATTGATTTGCCATTCTTTTTTTTTTTTAACCAGAGTCCTTGTCAGCAATTCCATGCATTCTGGTAGCAGGTGTTTTGCAGCACCTGCAAGACTAGTATGCTGAAGTTTTATTTCCAGAGATCACAACAATGAAGGTATTTTAGACTGTGTAACTATTAGAAAAGCCATAACAGTTCTAACTGGTTATAAAGATTTGCCTCCAGTTTTGGTGTGGAAGTAAATACTGTTCCCTTCTTCTGGGCCATAAAGGGCCAGAAGTAACCACTGGAGAGGAAAGCCATGAATGCAATCAGCTCACCTCAGGCCTCTGTGATTTTGTTGTGGCATGCTCTGGAGTCACACTCAAAACAGCAGTGGTATAGTGAAAAGGAAGATCTTAGAATCATAGAATCTTTCCATTTGGAAAAGACCTTTAAGATCAAGTCCAACCACTCAACTCGCACTGCCAAGCCCATCACCAAACCAAACCAAACCAAACCAAACCAAACCATATCCCTCAGCACCTCTCCCATGCATCTTTTGACTATCTCTAGGGATGGTGACTCTACCACCTCCCTGGGCAACCTGTTCCAAAAACATCCTATTGTTAAAGAAGTTCTTCCTAATCCCCAATCTAAACCTCCCCTGGTGCAACTTGAGGCCATTTCCTCTTGTCGTACCATTCATTACTGGAGATAAGAGATCAACCCCCACCTCACTACAACCTCCTGTCAGGGAGTTGTAGAGAGTGATCATGTGTCCTCCCAGCCTCCTCTTCTCCAGACTAAACACCCCCAGCTCCCTCAGCTACTGGTGATGGGGTAGGGAAAGACTCTTGGACCAGCTGCTACCTTTCATCACACCTGGACTTCTCATTTTTCTCTCTCTTGCAGGACCCCAGTCTGAAGAGACATACTGGAGTCACAGCAACAAAGGTGACTTTCTACCAGATCACATCTGGATGTGAGAGATATGTAATGGGAAGAGATTGCAGTCCTGTAATGAACGGCTGCCTGGTGGTCTCAAAGGGAGGGTTTGATCCCTTCAGTTGACTTTGTATTGAGCAGGCATTCTCAGAGCCTTGTAGGAGTAGTACTCATCCTCACAGTGTTGGACACCTTTGCTCAGAAAGCCATTACTATGGGAGAGGGAATTAAAGTGTATCTCTCTAGTCCACCCCCATATTCATATTTATTCAGTGATTTGAAGGAATGTTTAATGCATGTCCTTTGGGTTCAGAATGATTAATGTCAAGTCTGCTTAGGTTGATGGGCAGCTGAATGACTAACCATTTAGGTGATGATTCATGGCTGGTAGTTACAAGGAATAGCCTCCCAAGATGATCAGATGAAAGTAAGACACTTTGATCTTAATAGATTTTGAGACAGATGGTGACTGGGTAAAGGGTGTCAACACTCAAAAATTAAATATATGTATCCTTGCCTTACATATTGTTGTGAGAATAATTCACAGTGCTGCCTAATGAAGTAACCTCTTCTATTTCTCTCTGGTTATAATTTCTCTCAAAGTCATTTCCATTTTAAATGTCAGTTCATAGCTGATTATTGATATTAACTAGGTAGTACTCAAGTCTGAGGTCTCTTTCAATTCTGAAAGAATTCATGCTTTACAGGATTACTTGAGACACAGGCCTTGCTAAATATGTATCCCTCCAGGAAATAGTTAGAAATGAAGTATGGCCACCTTATCATGGACATAGGATTAATCAAGTACAGAATAAATAAGGTCGCAAGGACCCTCAGCAGACCTCTGGTCCAATACCACAAACACAGCAAATCCAACACAGAATTTTTATCCAGTTTTGAGATTATGTCTGAGTCTATCCAATCATTTTGAATATATTCAAGGACAGAGATCTCAAAACACCTCTGGGCCTCTCTTCTAGTACTTAAACATCCTCACTATGATTTTTTTTCACCATATTTCATCAGAATTTCCCTTGTTTCTTTCAGTCAGTTATTTTCTCTCTAGCCCTTCATCAAGCACTACCACTTTATAAATTTGTGTCATTCTCACACACAATAACTTTCATTCACAAGGACCCTGTTATGGTACAGCTGTGTTGTTATCTCCCATTTGGGTTGGCAATGTTTCCAAGGCTCACAGAACTCTCTGAGAAATCAGTGCTGGTGGTTATTGGCAATGACATGAAGCCCCTAATAAGAAGGAAGGGTGTTTTCTGGAGGTAGGAATCCTTCCTCCATTATCCTCTTGTTTCCATCATGCCTTTGTTGAGGTAGTAGGAGTGGAGCCAGCCCCATCAGTGAGATTCTCATTCCTCTGGAGGTTTTCCAGTGGCTGGGTGGAAATATTGATTTCCTTTTCTGGGTGATCCTGCAGCATCTGAGACCTGACCTCCTCCCATCTAGACTCCAAAAGCAGCCGTATGACCAAAGCCATCACAATCGTACTGGAAGATCTATTTGGAATATAGAATAATGGAACCATTTAGGTTGTAAAAGACCTTTAAGATCATGAGTCATTAACTCAGCACTGCCAAATCCACCACTAAACGATGTCCCTAAGCAACACATATATGTGTCTTTAAATACCTCCAGGGGTGGGGACTCAATCACTTCTCTGGGCAGCCTGTTTACAAAATACGGAACAGGAACACTATAAACACAATCTTCTCCTCTCTCTTTGAAATACTTTATTTTCTCTCAGGACAAACCCATCACTAGCAACGAGGTTTGGCTGAGAAGGTAGATACCACCCTAGAAAGGGAACTGGAGAGAAGATCTATCTTCCCTAAAGATGCTTTACCCAGAATCAGTCAGAGGAATGCTGGGAGTGCTGTAGCCATCTGAATGTGAGCAGAAGGTGATTATTAAATAACTGAAAGAAGACCCTGGAGGCAAAGGTATGAAGAACCCTTAAGTTAGCTGTGAGCCTAGAGATCAATAAAGAATGATGATAGTGCTAGTGAGGGTCACTATTGCCTTCTGTTGTCTTCCCTTGACGTTCTCCTTTGGAAAGCCAAAGGTGACAACTGTTTCCACTGGCCTAATAGCAGTGAATATCTTGTGGTACTGAAACTATAATGAATATTTTTCTGGGGTTTCATATAATGGAAACAATTATAAGGCTAGTCTACATATGCCAAAAAACTATAACTTTCACTGTGCCTTTTTTCTGTTTCATGTCTGACTGTGACCTCGATAGTGATGTTTTTACCCAACATTCAGATCTCAAGATTGTTGTCAGTAAAATCAGAGGTACCATGTGAGATGAATCCCACACCAGACATCATTTTGAAAGATAGGCTTTAATGAAACAGGTTCTACCAAGATCAGTTTGAATTCATCAGCTTGTGCCTCAGAGGCTGAAGGGACGATTTAGCAGTTTCTATGGATCTATATTCTCATCCAAACTTACATGAGGATGAGATACCATGAAAGCATATCCCTGATTATAGATTATTAACAGTTAAATAGATTATTAACAGCAAAATAAACCTAAAGGTTATTTAGTGAACTACAATAAAAATTATCCAAGAAGAGTTTTAGGAAAATGCATTCTCTTCAGCACAGTTTCAAGCCATTGTATCCATCCTTGTTCAAAAAAACCCTTCATCTTAATTTGTCTTTCCAAATCCAGTGTCATGTGAAAGTAAATTCAGTCTTGTGATTTGTGAGTTGACAAAAAATTTTGAGGGGCATCTTGATTTTTGCAGTCATTGAAAAAGAAAGTTCACAACCTACATTTATTCTTTGGCATTTAAGGTAAATGCACACATGTTTTTCATTATGGCCTTTTTCATAACACCTTAAATTCTCAGAAACCTCTCATCTTCAGTTTCTTGGAAGTCAAGAGATGCTCATTACCATTCAGATGAAATGAAATTTGCATATTTTTGCCCTCTAGTGCTAGTAGATGTTTTCTGTGCTAAAATAACACAAGTTGGTGAGGTTTTTTCCATAAAGTCTCTAGACAAATTAATATGAATCAGGTGCCAATGGCCTCGTGCCCATCTCTGGCACACACAGTTTGTTCAAAACAGCTTCAAAACTTTTCAGAAGCAATAAAGCATAAAATAAATTTGTCAACTGCTTCTTCTCCTTTGGTTCACTGGAATAATTTCTGTATAATGTGTTGGCTTGGAAAGACATTAATATTCAAACTCTGAAGGATCATATCTCCAGTGGAGGGGCCCAAGTGATACCCAGCCTCTCAAGATCTGGCCCATCAGCTTAATTCTCACCACAGCCAACAAAGGTAGTCCAAGATCTGTGTGAAACATTGTGTGCTATGGAAATGATGGAAAGCGAGAAGATGGTATTCCCGAGTCAAACACTCACTTCAAAGCATAAGGAAATAAACGTCTCATTTGAAATTCTTTGCATAGACCACAATTTAATAGCTTCACTTTTCCCCTTCAGTGATTCCACTGCTGCACTGTCAGACCAAATCACTGCAAAATCAGAACCAAGACCTTTCATGGTGATATCCTGTGTTACTGAGGTGCCATCTTCAGTTGAAAAGGGAAGGGTGAAGAGTGCTGGAGGTGCTGCCTTCTCCACTAGAACATCAGATCTATTCAAGCAGCACAGCTATGTAACTCCTCTGATCTGAGGTAAAAGAGCTCATAGCAAAAGAAAGACTCTAAGTTATAAGTACATTTTTTCCTAAATCAAGGGAGGCTACAAGATTTTGCAAAGAGAAAACTCTTTTCTGTTTCCTTTGCCAAACCTCACATACAGAACAATGACAGAAAGACTGGAACTTTGATAACTTTGATAACTTTGACTCCACATTCTTGGAGCTTTGCTACAGACAGTTATTGGAAGTTTGTAAATAATTAGTGGTACTTGTATCAAGTATGAAACAGTAGAGATGTGGCTGAGGTTAAAAAAAATTAATGGATTGTCTAGCCTTTTTGCTTGTTTCATCATTCAGAGCAGGTCTGGCACTGTGTGGGATGAATAACCTGTTAAAGACTACTAGCTGCATTTCAAAAACCCAACTCTGTCATAACTTGAAAACTTAAAGTATTTAAAACCTTCTGAGATAGCAAGTCATCAGCTCACCTATCTCTACAGAGACAGGAATACAAGACCCACTAGAGACAAAATAACTCAGCAAGGTTGATATTTATAAAGGTTTCAGGCTACTGAAAGGCTACTACTTGCAGGTGATTTTCCTCTTGTGGAGCAAAATCTGCTGTACATGTCACTAAGAGTGCTGACACCTACATGGATTGAGTCACATTACCTTCATCCCCACTTCTATTAGGGACGCCTATCTGAAAGCGTTTCGGTCAACGTTGGGAGAATGCCAGTTACGTTTTGGTACTTCCATGCCTCGGATGTGATGCACTAAGAAATACAGGCAGATAATTGAGGGAACCAAGGTTCTGCAAATCTGAGCAGTAAATCAATATGGCTTTTACTGCTTAGACATGGAAGTTTACAACAAAGAAACACACTTTTGCTATGCCAACAACCAAAGCCTTCAGATATGCCTCAGTTAGCAAGATAGCCTCTTCAGGCCTCTCACTTCAAAAGGAAGCAAACCACAGCATTAGTGCATGCTTCTGCAGTGTGCTGTGCTGTGGCCTTCAGAATGTGATCTTGGAAACATAAGCCTTTCTAGAATGCTTTGTGAGGATGTGGAGATCTAGGGAGCACAGGCACTATCACAACAGAGAGCTTTTATGATAGTATACCATACGATGCACATTTTCTTCTGGGCAATATGACTACAAGTCCAGAAAGCTCTAAAAATGTCACCCTTTCAAACCTTTATGATACTTCAAAAATAGTGCTACGGTATACTGAGTCCAAAGTCCTTTTACAGTTTGAAACAGACAATGCTGCAATATTTGGGAGGTTTAGACTTATGTTAATGACTCAGTGAAGTAGTTAGAGTTGCTCATGGTTTGGCTAGTCAAGTGTAAGTTGTACATTAGATGTAAACATTTGGCTACAGAGAAGATTTCACTCCCAAACTCAGCTATTTGTAGGTGTTTACGTGTAAGCAGAGTGTCTAGGCATGCATTATAGTCAGTGAAGAGCTGGAGGCACTGTCAGTGAAGGCTAGAGTTGTTCAGGTGAGCAAATGTAGATGTAGGCTAAGCTGATAAAATGACTTGATCGACTGGCTCAAATTAGTCACATAGCCACTTGAGAAGCCCTACTTGTCTTCCCACTTCCCAATCAAAAGATGTGAATCTTCTACAGATCCTCTATCATATCTGTCAGACCCATGTGGATGCCTCAGATACCCCATAGCCTGTCAAGCAGCACTTTGTTTACAGAAATGAATCAAGATCACATCCATCAGCCAAGCTGGGTGTCCTAACCTTGAACTAACTCCCACATGAATGCCCATTCCCACTGTAATAGCAGTGTGATACGGTTGTGAAAACCACTTATGGAAATCATTCCAGATCTGTTTGTAGATTGGTGTCAAGACAGAGAAATACATGAAGTGAATCATCCTGCCTTTCTACAAGCTTCATTATGACTGAACTCATTAAAGTTACAGAGGATGAGAAGTTGGCTGATGGCCTTGGAAAAAGAACTTCAGACTGCTGTAGTGAAGGGGGGTATTTTTCCCACTACAAGGCAGCTGAAAGAATTCCAGAACAGTGAAAAGAGTGAAAGCCTGCTATGAAGAGCCAACTGGTCATAGCCCAAGTGCACAAAATAGAAGTCCTATACAACGTCCTACGAAATTATGTGGCCTGGGTTCCTTCACTGATGTTCACTGTGACACCAGTGAAAAAAAACAAAAGAAAGAAAAAAGAGACAGAAAAAAAAGCCTGCTGACTACAAGGAAGGTTCTCCTTCTGCATCAACAGTGTAAACCTGATGAATAGGACAAGCAGTACTGAAGGGACATGACAGACTTCTGGTGCCTTTAACCTTAGCAGACTGTGTAGCACAGGAGCTCACAAAATCAAAGCATGGTCATGAACAACTCAGGTATATGGCAAGGTTGTGACATAACTGTAGTCCAGCAGTTAAGGTACCTGCACTTTTTTTGGGGAAGATTTCCCTTCCCTATTTATTAAGAGGCAAACGGAGTGATCAGAACTTACTGAAGGAAAGTTGGAAAGAGAACTGAGAACATTCTGCTGCCAGTATACGAAAGGGGCACGTGCCTAACCTGAGAAAGTAGTGTTGCTTCTTGTTAACATCACCTCAGAATTAATGAGGAAGAGAGGAAATGAAGAAAAGCAAAAACCCAGTTACTGATGCTTTATTGGCTAAAGTATATAAAATGTTGTAGAGCAGCTGGGTGAGAAGACATGTTCATTCTTTCGTGTAGCCCACAATGAAGTTAAGAAGCAGTACAAACAATACATATACCAATGCAGCAGGAATTAATTTCTGCAGAGAGACAAATTTTAACTGGACAAAGATGACACATTTAAATGCAGGTAAGTGAGAAACTGCCAGGGTAAGTAGAGGAAAGGACATAAAACTGGCACACTTTGGGGTGTAACTCAAATGACAAGGCATATTAGTGAAATATTTCTTGCTTGAGCAGCAGAACCCAAAAGCAATTCTGAGGAACACCATAAACCCTGTGCCCAGACCTCTTTTTTGAATACAACAGGCATTGATCACACAAAAGAAAGATATCCACACACAAATCCTAACTTACTCAACCCAGTATGGCAATTTGATTGTAAAAAATAGGCCACCTGCTGTATATCCTTAACAAGAGCCCAGCTCATAAGTAGTGCTCATGTACGCTCAGAAATCATATTTGTAACTAATAACAAACTATAAAGAGGTCTTAAAATGAAAACGATAAAGTTTATAACCTGAGAAGGCTTCATTTTCCTCTGTCCCAACCTCCCAGGTAATAACCTGAATTTGATAAAGCTTTCTAAATGAGACACATCTGCAAAGAGGGCTGGGAAAGTCACATGCACATTAACAGAAACTTCTGCAAGAGCAACAGACTGATGAGATTATGACCACATGTAAAAGCATCTTATGTCTCTACAATCAGACATTCAATTAAGTTTCAACTCCTATGAGTTAATGACACTGACAGCAGAGGATGCTACTTACCTCACCATTCAAGAAGCAATAAAATACTGACACAAAGAAACCCTGGAAAGAATTGAAAGCGGTCAATTAGTAGGTAAGTATTTAACACACAGAATCAGGAACTGAGCTTTATTCTGGGACCATCCTGAGCAAAATCATAACCTTGTTGAGATAATTCACTTCTGGACAGATGAAATCTTTACCTTACAACTTCATGCAAAATGAAGTGTTTTGTGTCTCACAGGTGAGACATAAGTGCTAGAATCTAGGCAGCTCTACCACTGATGGATGGAATTGACACTTCAGCTGTGCTAAAGCATATCTACAGCTTCCAGCTGCCTCCTCAGTATGGCCCACACCTCTCAAAGTGCTCTGTCATACCTGCCAGCTCTATGTGGATGTCTCAAACACTTCTGGGGTGGAAGGGTGGGGTGTTTGTGGGGGTGTTTGTGTCAAATGGCCTTAGATGTAGGCCATTGTGTAGGCAAGTGTGTCAACAGGTTGCTTATACTCATCAGAGCTGAATTGTTCTGTGGAATCTATTGACAGCAGTGACTAGACCCCTGTAGTGACTGCAAAGATTGTAATGACTATAATGGAAGCTCAGATGACAACATGATGGCACTTTCATCTCTAAACCTGTGAGCATTTTGCTTTTTACAATGGAGTGCAATTATTGTCACTATAAAGGAGAGATTCCCTGGGCTTTCTTTCTTACATGTGTCTTTATAACACCAATAATAAAATAGTGTAGCATTTTTTTCAGACATGGAGCATCAGCAGATAAAAAAATACAACTGAGTTTAGGGAATGAAAAATGTGGATCAGTTCACTGGAAGAGGCTTCCCTTCGTCATAGATTAAAAGGGACATTTTTAATTTTGGATATTCATTTGCAATTTCTGGTGGAATGCTCTGTGTTTCAAAGCTAAACATATAATCAGTAAAAACAGCAATCCAAAGCTCAAAACTTTTGTAATCCAGACAGTGCATGTGCTGTGTATTTCTATTGATATCTTGGGTATCAGAGTGCTTGTTCCTGCACATATAAGAGGTGCAATATTAATGTCACAGTTCCATCCACCATTCAAGGTCTTCAGTCACTTTTGGTTCTGTGCCAAATCCAGAAAGCTGGGGCAATTATGTCCCATTGCCTTTTACATCCTGGCAGAATGAGTTCTTGGTGTGCTCTGATGTCTGAGTGTACACACCACTGCAGGAGAGCTGGAGTGAGAAGCTGGGCAATACAGTTAATCAAGTAAACCCAACAGGTAGAAGCTTCCGTTTGTTTTAGCAATATCTATAAGTCTGAGTCTTCGTCTCAGCTCACTGTGTGCTCTGTTAAGAGAGAGGTACCTTGGGAGGGTGATTCAATGTCCTCTCTCAGGCAGTTTAAGATGGAATGAAACATCATCTCTCTCTCTCTCCATTGACTTTAGATGTTAAGTGAGATATGTCCCTCCAGTACACATCTGAGATCTCTGCTTCATATGACATGCTTATATATCTATCCCATAAGAATGAACAAAGCTGAGCTATTTTCAACTACTATTTCTATAGAGGACTTCATTGCCTTAAGTTTCATGACTGAAAAGCATGGAGGATCTTTTCAGTAGTAGCTGGTACCAGCTGTAAACTTGCTCTCTTACCTGAAAAGACTGCAGGAAGGAATTGAAATAGATGAAGACAATCTGGGAAATGTCATCTTCACCAGGGTTGACAAAGAAAAGCATATAGGTGATGCCTAGCAGAGGCAGAAGAACTAAGGTTGCCTTGACTGCCTTCCTGTGGGTGGGAAACAGAAACCATAAGTGAATGCAGGAAAGAACAACTGTGTTACCTGAATCATTGCAGGCTGAATCAATTCAAACAAATCACTCATTTAGTGGGGAAAAGGGTAAATGCACCATTCAGAGGGAAGTACCTCCATCAGCTAGAGAGGGAACTTAGGGAACTCAAGACAGTTTAGCACTTGCATGTGTCAAACAGTGTGAGAAGAAAAAAAAAGGATGGCCTAAGACACGTCTGCTCAGGCCTGTCCAATATGTACTGGAGTCACTGGAGGAAAGAAGCATTTTAAGAAAGTAATTCACATGTCAACTTCTATCCAGTGTCTAACACAAGTAAATGAAGTTAGGGAACTTAAGTCCTCCCTGTGGGTACCTCCATCTCTCAAGACACACTGCTAGAACATTTGCTGAGGATAACAGTGGAAGCCTATGTTTGCATAATGGCCAAATAACTTGAGCTTTTTCCCAGGAGGACATCCAAGTTTTAGGCATTTCTCATCCTGCCTGTGCAGGAAGAGTCCTGAGGCTCATGACCAGCTTATTGTGTAACCCAAGACAGAGGCTCCAAGGGTCCTCAGGTGAAGAAGAACACAAGTTTATAGGGCAGGGAGAGGATATTTAAGGGGTAGACCGTGGGAACCCATGTCAAAAAGGCTGAATAGAGTTTAGGAGAGGAGCATGGATAGAGTGAGACACTCTACTTTGGGCTGTGAAGTCACAGGTGAGTTTGCTAGTTATCGCTTTCTGACTAGTGCACTCAGAAAAACATGTTCTGGAAAAGTATTTTTCATTGAATCCTGCTGTTTTTCCCCACACCTTGAGCTCCAGGGGACAAATGGAAACCTTTTTTATATCCCTCCATTTCTCCCTCTCTCCTTCCTCCACACAGTGTCTATCCTATCAGTGAGGCTTGCATTAGGCTGAAGCCTTGAGATTCTCTGCAGTTCTAGTGAGTGATTTCTTACTCCTCAGAGTGATGGGATAAGTGCACAATTTAGCTGCTGACCAGGGTAGGAATGCTGTGTCCGCGAGACCTCCTCTACTCCCATCTTTTGATTCTGTCTGGAGTATAAACTCATGCTCTTTTTCTGCAACACAATTGCTTTGGGCTGTCTTATAAATAATAAACAAGCAGATGGTGCATAATGAAGCATAAGTGATTATTAACAGAATTATTAGGGGCTAATCTTTACTATTGGCGCTGTAATAGCATCTTGGGATGTTAGTTGCAGAACTGCACTCATTGTGTACAAATAAAGCTTGTACAAATCTCTGTATAATGCCATTAACAGTGAGAAAAGGACAGGCAGGTAGGCAGGCAGGGGAGCACAAACACATTGCCAGTGTCAGGACAAAGTGAAAGTCTTAACAAAGTAGATGCCATGTCATCTAATAGTCACTTAACAAATGTTTAGACTACTTAGCTTTAGGGCAGCAAGGCTTGCCCCAGGCCTTCCTGGAAATATAAGGATTTCTATTTAGGTTGTGAAAAATCAGATTCCCTCATAGAGCTCATAATAGGGGTAAGATCACTGTCATGTCTTCAAGGACAAAGGCAGTTACTTTAGATTGCCTCAGAAACTAGTATCTCTAATGCTTCCTGCAAACTGTCAGGGAGAAAAATGTACTGAGATTTGAATCACTGTGTTCTCATTTCAGTTTTATGGCATGAGATTTGAGCATGAAAAGGGATATTTTTCCCCTTCTTTTCTCAGAAGATGCACAGAAAAAGGTCTGAACAAGAAAGTCAGACCACTGCATTAGCTTCACATTTGTTCCCATACCCTAGACAGGAGGAAGAGGAGGGAATGAAGCAAAACAGAACCTCATTATTGCTGTAAAATTGCCTGCAAAGTTAAGAACAGATGGATTTGAGGACATCAGGGTTCAAGCCTCAGCTTGATACATGGAGCTTTAATCTAAATATGACTTAGAGGATTTTGACCACTTTACTCCACAAAATCTGTGCATAAAAGCTCCAAACAACTTGCAACATACTGCAGATGGTAGGAAGGGTTCTCAGCATCTCCTGATCAAAAAGAACTTGCTTTTGTACCGTTTAGGCTGATGTAAGTCCACACACACTGCTGCCAGAAGGGGCCGGGCCACCTTCATTCTGCTGCCCTGGGCTAAACATGCCTGTCTTCATCTTTCCGTCATACTAGTGTTTGTGAAGTTGCACCATCAGCCAGCTCAGGAAGACGACCCACCTGAGAAGCTGCCCCATATAAAGGTAACAATCAATTAAGGATCAGTTCCACAATGCAACCCACTGAATGGTTACACTAATGCTGGTACTAGCTGAAGGGACGGGGCACAATCACCCTCTCATTCCTACACCCTACTCTTCAAAAAGAACACTAAAATCTAGTGTAAATACCTGTAATCATCAGTAATTATAGTGCTATTGATTACAGATATATGAATGTTTTGGTTCAAGCTGTGTTCTCTTACTTCTGGCTCCAACAGGATATTAGCATCAAATAGGATCTTAATACGCAAATGTACATGCTTTATTGGGAAGTCTTGATACTGTATTGTTCTGCGCCTGCAAAGCTAGAGGCTGGGGCAGGGAAGCAACCTAGCAGGAACTGAACAGTTTTTCACTGATTTTTTAGATTGGTTAAATGAATGGCCTAGTTAGCAGTGAAAGGGATGTGGTTTAGTGGTGGGCTTGGCAGTGTGAGATGAGTGGTTGGACTTTATGATCTTAAAGGTCTTTTCCAACCAAAACAATTCTGTTATTCTATACACTTGTGTACATACAGAAATAGATAAAGTTCCCACCCTCACTCGAAATGAAATCCTTTGGATGTCACTGGAAAGGGGAAGTTTCACATGCGTTGAGGCATGTAAAGAGGTAAAGAGGCTGGTGGCTGTGGCAGTGCATGTGCTTCTGCCTGTAAGCCTGGGCTGTTTGCATTGTTTGGGCATTGAAATGGAATGGACAGAAAAAAATGCAGGCATGTTTTCATGGATAGCCTGCAAAAATAAATACAGTGTACTTACTTGTATGAGCTCAAGGGCATGAAATACACCTCCTGAGAATAACAGTGACATATGGAAAGACAAAGACAGGGCAAGGACGAGGCAGGAACCACTTTTCTTTGTTAAAACTGGAAACAGCAAGAAGCACCAGCTGACTCACCTGTACTGTATTGTTTCTGAAGTGGTTGAAGCTCTCAGCTTTGTCATTAAAATCCTAACTATGTTAAACAGAAATACAAAATTTATCTGCAAAAGAAGGGAGAGGAAAAAATAAGACTAGTGAGTCAAATAACGGCTTAAAGGACGTAATACACCTTAAAAGGCACATTTTGCAGTTCCAGTCTGATTGAAAACAACCTATTGGTTTTACCATTGACTGAAACAGACCTAGAAGTTTACTTGAAATACCAGATTACACAGCAAACATCCAACAACTACTAATGCTTCTGAAACAGCAATGAAAGTGGAGTACAAAATTAACGGTCCCAGCAAGGAACTATTTTTGCTCTACTTTTCTCCTTTGCTGGGTGCCACAATGAATAAAAGGTGGGATTTGTTTGGCTTTTTTTCACCTATCTCTGGCTGAGCTTGTCCAAGGCTCCCTGTACAGAGTATTTGACAGCACTGTGCTGTGTTGAGATGGTGGGTGTTTTAAACCATCCTCCCATTGCACGCAGGCTGCAATGGTTAGATGGGGCTACTCAGACTCTAACAGCCCAGAATGTGAGCTGGTTACACCAGAATCCCTTCGTATTTGGTGAGGGAAAGACATTGCACTCCACAAGAGACATTTAAAATAGAGCAGATGTATCACACCTGAAAAATGCCTGGTTTTTTTTTGCATTTTCCATTTTCTTCCATTTTGCATTTTCTTCCCTTTTTAAGCTGCTGAGCTAGGGAATTATTGATTCTGATACAACCTCACCACTGAGAATTGAGATTCGCTCTGATTAATGCTGCTGTTGTAAGCATCTGCTAGCGAGTTTCTTACATAAGTTTCCTCTCAGTGTAAATAGGAAAGAAAAAACAGCCCCAAACCTGAAAGAAGATTCTAATTTGTAGGCTGTGATCAGCAGAAGGATTTGGCACCTAGGAGCAAATTTTGAGCTGCTTTCAACTCGTAAAGTAGGGTAGCTTACAAGATATTGACCCATCTCAAAATTGTTGATGATATATACTGTCAGAACTACAGAACTTTTATCTCAAGGCTGCTGAGGTCATAACCTAAGCTTGTGAGAAGATATTTCTCTCTCACACATTTCCAGAGTCCCAGGGCTTCTGGTATTTTGCAGTCTAGGAATGGAAAAATTCTATGATTGACTTCTAACTATTCATGAATGCTGCAGCAGAGCTGACAATAAAGGTGTTCACAAAATATGCTGCTTTTTAAAATTTCTCTCTGTGCAATGTGGTGTATTTCTGTGATTACAGAATCTTGTCATCTATCATATACTTCCCTGTGGTTACTGTAAAATTGTTTATTGCAAATGGTGCAATAAGCACTTGAATAGACACTGGGAGACTGGCAGCACTGGGAATCATATATATTAAACACTTATTATGTAAGGTACAAAAATATTGCTCTAGGAGTTAACATGACATTTTCTGAAATTATTTTCTTAGCAGAGCAGGGCCTAAGGGAGTATAAGAAATAAATAAACCAGCATAGCTTGTACAGTTATTCTTGCAGTTCTTTGAATATTGTCTTTCTCATATTTAAGAACTTAAAAGTCAACTGGTTCTCACTTTGTCAGAGATAAAACCAGATTCCTATCACTGGTTTGACCTGAATCTCATAATGGTGACTGCACCATTTGTCAGTAACAGAAAGAGAAATGTTCAGGCAGTCTCTGCTGAGGTACAGGTGGACAAACATGTCTTTCACTCACAGAAAGAAAATTTCTGCCTCTGAAATTCTACTACCAAAGGTTGAGGTTCTTCATCTGAGAGACAGGATCCATCAAGGATCATTCATCTGAGAGACATCCATCAAGGATGCAAAAAGACATCAATCCAAAACTTGCCATATCTGCAATTGTAATGGATGGTGACAGATGAAATTATAGACTCTTAGGCAAGGGCAAGTTCCAAATATAAGTAGTACTGATCACATGGGATTAACATGATGAACTGGTCTGGGGAAAGCATTTTAAGTTTCATAAGTCCTACTTGGACGTGACACAAGGAACTGGAAATTCAAATTGGCACAGGCTGCTTCAGAAAAATTAGGGATTTCAATCTTCTCTGAAATTAAATTGCAGAAGTATGATTCATCAGTCCAGAAGGAGAATTGCTATCTGAAAAGTTTGGGTGATACTTCACTAGAAATGTGCTTATTCTATATAAATAAAGTTTTCATTCTCATAGTCTTTTTCCCAAACTCCCTCTGTCTAAGGGCTGCAGAAACAAAACAACAATGGTATACAGGAAGGATGTATTAATACTTCTCACCTAGAATTTCATGTATGTTTGCACTGATTCTTAATGACAGCTGGCTTGCTCATCTGGTTGTTAGCAGTAATACTGACTGTCTCACTTCACATAATAAGAGAATAATTTCATTGGAAAACAACTTTAAGATCATCAAGTCCAACCACTTGCCTCAAACTGCCAAGCCCACCACTAACTCATGCCCCTCAGCCTGTCAGCCACTTAGGTTATAAAGGGACAGGGAATCTATCATCTCCCTGGGCAGCCTGGGACAGTGTCTGACAACCCTCTTGGTGAAGTTCTTCCCAATTTCCAATCTAAACTTCCCCTGCTGCAACCCGAGGGCATTTCCTCTTGTCGTACCACTTGTTATTTGAGAGAAGAGATCAAACCCTCACCTCACCACTTCACTCCAACTTCCTGTCAGGATCTTGTAGAGTGTTTCTTAGGGAGGGTCCCAATTTTAAACTAGTCCAAGATCTAGACCTGACATTTATTCACATAGCGACACTTTGCTAACATTTCATAAATGAACTTAAAATGCCTGTGCAGTCACTGAAGGACAAATGTCACCATGCATATCCTGATGTCTTAAAATGAGAGAGTGAGGACAAATAATGACATTGCCTGAGAACAGTCTTAGCTTTCAGCAAGAGGCAACTCTGAGGACTTTCTGAGACAGGCATTAGAGACTCATCTTTGTGCCTCAGTGAGCTTTTCCTCTCTGAATGGGTCTAATCCATGAACTCAGTTTCCTCTTGGTATCATTTTTACAACATCCAGTGTCAGTGAGTACTACACTTCAGCAGTTCATGAGGAGAAGAGAGCGCTCAGACGTCTAATCTGAAGATCAATTTCCATTGCATAATCAGGTGGGTTTTTTATTGACCATTTGTTCATACCAGGCCTGATACCACAGGGATGAAAGCTTGAGTTTTGTTCAGGACCGAAGACACAATCTAGGAATCAAACAGCAAATAGGCTGCTGCAGACAGCCTGCAAGAGCTGGAGTCTTTAAAATGAAAATGGAGTTATTTTCTCAGCTGGAAAGAATCCATACAGTTCTAGCCATTGCCAGATGGGCTCAGATTTGCAAGCAAAGAAAATGAAGCCTCTGATGTTTTTATACATACACACAAACATATATGTATAGAGTAGCATTTCAAAATAAGAAAAATCTTACTACTGCAAAGTGAGTTTTCCTAGAAAAGAGCCTCTGTCCTGTATTTAGCAAAATATACAATTATTTTGTCAAGGACTTTCTTGTTATTATTGGACCTCTGTGTCAACAAATTAATTTCTCTCAGAACTGGCCATTTCTATCAAAACCCACACACCAGTTCCGTAAATGGAGGCTGGTGACTGGACATTTAAGAGAAGCAATGATGACAGGCACTGCATCCTTTTTATTTAGCTCTAATTGTAGAGGACATTTTTATTCATTTCTGTTTACACATGTTTTCTGCTTCATAATGGAAAACAGAGCTATGGATTTTTTCTCTTAATATTTATTGACAGACAAAATGAATCCAAAGCTGAAGTCTTGAAGACAGATTATTTCTTATTCTCTTTTATTTATGATGTGCTAAGAATCTGCTGGAAAAACTCTCCAGCTATAGATGGAAATGAAGTAGTTTTCTCACTTTGCTAGGGCTTTGGAAGTTTAGTGTCTCCATTTCTAAATTGAGATGAAAATTCAGAGCCCCAAAATAAAGTTACAAGCCAGTAATCCAAAAAAGCATTTGGGCCACCCATCTACTTTGACACAATCAATTATAATCCAAACATACAAAGCCAGAAGCTCTTTTTTTTTTGAGCCAAAATAAACTTTTTGGTGGAAGATTTCAGGCATAAAAACTGTCAAAAAAACCAGACTCGACTTGAGAGGAAGTTTATCTCCCTTAGTGAGATGAAACAGTCAAAATATTCCAAAGATGCACAAAAGAGGGAATGCTGACTGTGAAGGCAGTTTTCCTTAAGCTTAGGAGTTTAAATAGGAAGTCATTAAGCTTTTCTCCTTCTCTTTTGAGAGTTTAATGGGCAACTAGCATTTATCTTGCTAATTTCTTCTGGGCTTCCTACTTAATGCTTCACAGAAAATTTGTACTTCTGTGCTTCCTAGAATGTTTGCTCCTCTTCACTCCTAGGAAATATAAATATTATTACTTTGCATTTTTACGCAATGTAGTAAAATCAGCCCCAGGATTAGGTAACCCAAATTGGCGTCAGAGCAATCATTTTAGCTGGAGCATTATATACTGTCATCCTGACCCTAAATGAATAGTCTGTCAGTTTATTAATGCCTCATTTTAATTGTTCTGTCATGCTGTCCTGACATGTATCTCAGACAGAGATTTTTATCATAAAGGTTGCGTTTCCAAAAGTCAAAGATTTTTTCCAAGCTAATCAATTCTATGATTCTGTGACTCCTTTTGGCATACATTAAAGTGCTGGAAAATGCTATCTGATCAGGAATAATGAGATGTGGTTAGGAAGAGAGAGGCATGGTTAGGTGTATGAACACAGTTACAGAGACTGGGGAAGAGACACCCTAAAGCAGCAGTGAAAGACCAACTCTTTGGGCAAGCAGAGCAGGACCATACACATCCTGAAGACTGTATGGGATGAAGTCATGTTTTGGTGGGGAAAGGAGACAGTAGTAAATGAGCAGACACATTCCTTACCTAATGTCTGTGTTACACATCACCACACAGACCCTTTCTTTTGCCTACATTGTCAACTAAACCCAAGTCCAAACATAACTCCAGTCTTCCTAGTTGGGTTCACACTATTTCCTCACTGGAGCCCTGCATCATGCATAAGCATGTACACAGTGTCTTTTCCAATCTTATAATCCTATCTGTGCTCCTCTTTCTACAGTGCTGGTCCTTCTGTCTCTCCTGAAACATCTTGTATTAAAAATGCTTTGTTGAAAATAATACATTGCAGGTCACTCCCCAGTCAAGTCAACTGCCATGGGGTCTCTAATCACATATGACTCAAAAGAGCTTCTCTCCAACTATTTCACCTGACAAGCTGCATGTTGCAACACCAGTAAACACATACCCTTGCAAAAATAACAACGGCACACAGAGACTTCTTGCTTGGAGGAAGTGATAGTCCTTCTGTAACCAACTCATCACATCAGCATATTGAAAACGACCAAGATGACCATAATGGCCTAAAATGTGGGCATGCTGCTGTGAATAGTCCACCTGGCAGTTCCCTGGGATGGGCAGGTCCAAGTTACCACATGTTGACAGTAAGAACCACAAGAGAAGACTCAAGAGAGAGTTTTTCTCCAAAGAGGAACCATCCAGCAAGATGTTGATGAAACGTGATTTCCATTCTGGCAAGTATTCTGAGTAAGACTTGGCAGGATGAATTTTGGAGAAAGTTTTTTGGGCAACTGTTTCTGGTCACATGGGTTTCTTATTGGCTGTGGAACATCTCACAAACAGAAATTACAGAAATAAAGAGACATTGTAGGAGTGCAATTGGTGTTGGACACCTTGTTTGACACTATTGACTCCACAGCTACAAAAAATAAACAACAGGAAGACAATAATAGCAATGATGGCAGAATTGGAGATAAATTCTGGAGAGAGTGTATATCCTATTTGTAGCTATGACAGCATGCTTGCAAAACAGTGAAAATTACAATAAATGTCTTGTAAGAAAAACTGAGGGATGTCAACAGTTTGCAGGTCATGAACTACAACCTTGGCAGCAGCGGAAGAACAGGGAATCTGTAGAGAAAAAGGCCGGTCAGATAGGAAGAAGAAAAAAGAATGACAACATAGATCAATAATAATAATAGTAACAATAATTATCAGTCTCTGAACAGAACAATGCAGAAACAGAAACATAGTGTGCAGAGAGTCAGCAGAAACTAAGAAAATATTCAGAAAAGCAATTGTGTCACCAAGGAAGATGCTTGCACACAATGAGGGAATGCCTTTCAGTAGAAAAAAATAAAATGAAATGCATATAGATACATAAGTAGGTGCAATGCTTCTTTCTAGAAAATGGCAAGTGAGTAGAGTATTACAGTCAAGCAAAAGGAAGTGAAGATCAAGACTAAGATGCACTACAAATTTCATATATTTGATGGTATCAGAAAGCAATGGATTGCATAAATATTGGTTAAGAAGTTGCTTAATAAATCTCTCTCTCCTACCTGCAATACTTTTAAAGATGTATTGGAAGAAGATAGAAGTCAGGAAGACAGCTCTACTCTCCAGAAGTGTAAATGCCTATGTGCTGTTAAGATAATCATGAAAAAGCAGGGAGCAGCACACTGAGAGTTGGGAAGAGAGGAACCTCATGAGGTTCAACAAGGACAAGGGCAGTGTCCTGCACCTGGGAAGGAACAACCCCATGCATCAGTACAGGCTGGAAGCATGGGCTGCTGGAGAGCAGCTCTGTGGAGAGAGACCTGGGAGTCCTGATTGATAATAAACTAACCATGAGCCAGCAATGTGCCCTTGTGGCCAAGGTGGCCAATGGCAGCCTGGGATGCATCAAGAAGAGTGTGGCCAGCAGGTCAAGGGAGATTCTGCTCCCCCTCTACTCTGCCCTGATGAGGCCTCAACTGTGTCCAGTTCTGGGCTCCCCAGCTCAAGAGGGACAGAGAACTGCTGGAGAGAGTCCAGCACAGGGCCACCAAGATGATCAGGGGACTGGAGCATCTTCCTTATGAGGAAAGGCTGCAGGAACTGCGGCTGAAGAGAAGACTGAGGAGGGATCTCATTAATGTTTAAAAATATCTAAATAGTGGATTGTCAGGAGGTTGGGGCATCAGTTTTTTTCTGTTGAATCTAGCAACAGGATAGGGGGTAATAGGCTAAAGCTGCAACACAAAAAGTTCCATTTAAACATAAGAAAAAATATTTCACAGTTGAGGTGAGGGAGACCTGGCACAGGCTGCCCAGAGAGGGTGTGGAGTCTCCTTCTCTGGAGGTCTTCAAGACCCACCTGTACTCATTCTTGTGTGACCTGATCTAAGTGGGTGTGCTTCTGCGGGGGAGTTGGACTGGATGATCTCTAAAGTTCCCTTCCAATCCCTACCATTCTATAATTCTGTGATTTCAATAAAAAAAAAATGTAATGTGTGAACACTGTTCTGTATCATTACACCAATAAACTTGGATAAAACAAAGGATGGAAAGAATTATTGAGTCATGTCCTACAGCTATTATAAGCAGTTGTATTGAAACATCCTTTGCATAATTGTGCAACATTACATAAATTGTTAATATTACTTCTATTGGAAAACAGCTGACGAAGCCTACTTCTAGGATGGCTAGAAGTCTTGTTAAATTAGTTTAAATATATTAATGCTCACTATGACAATTTCCTTTTTGTGAATATTAATGAACTTCAGTACTTCCACAGTCCTCTGTGATATACTTATAAAACTCATCATATCTTTCTATACCCTTGGTTTTTAAAAACTAAGTAAACTCAGATATTTACTTTCTCCATGAAAAGGTCTTTCAAAACATCAGGTGGTGGCTTCTATTTATAAGATATTGCTATACCCCTTAACCTGAAGCTGAGCTGGACAAATTCTTTGCAAGCACCGTGAAGAAGATCATTTGTAGAAATAAGGTGTAAAGGGGAGGAATTATGTGGTTTGTGAAGTCCTTTGAAAGAGTCAGCATGGTGTCAAGAGAGATACAGCAGATAGTCAACTCAGGTTTCTAAAAGGGATTCAAATTTGTTTCTCCAAAGGCTCCTCTAGAAATTGTTAGAGGCAAGAGTGTGACGCACAGAAACATGAGAAAGAGTAGAAATATATATATATGTACAGTCTGTATGGAATGGAGACAGGCTACTGAAAGAACTGTGCTGTTTTACATAGACCTCGCTGATGTATAAGAGGGAATAAAGAGCAGATTGACAGTTTTCTAGTGACACTAAGCTACTCAGGATAGCAAAAATAAAGGCTGATTCCAAAGAGCTGTATAGACTTAGAATACTAAGTGACCAGGCAATAATATGGCACGTGAAATCACGTGATCTACAGGTAACACAATGGGGAAGTAAAACAATCAAACTTTACATGAAGAGTTATGAGCTCTGGGTGTTTCCATTCACAAAAGAAATGTTGGAATTACACTAGCTAGCTCTCTGAAAACTTCATCTAAGTTCTCAGAGGTACTGAAGAAAAGAAACAAGAATTGCTTAGAACTACTGAGAGGGAAAAAAAAGAAAATAAAACAAGAGAGCAGGATACTGCTATAAAAGCCCATTTGTCTGGCTGTACCTTGAGCACTGGGGCAAACATTGGCACGGAAAAAAATGCTGCATCATTCATGATTAGCACATTATACGGACCACTTTGGTACACGTGTCAGCCATCTCCTGAGCAAAATTCCACATTGCAAGGAGGACAATGAGCCCATCTTCTTAAGAACACTTATCTGTTCTAGCACACTTGTCATCCAAGGATCTCAAAGCATTTCAAAAAGGATGATAAGTATCATTAAGCTTGCTTTATAGTGGTGGAAATTGAGACCTAGAGCAGCAATCAAACCTGGTTCAAAAGTAAACAGCTGATGAAGGCAGAGAGAGGAGGGAACTCCAGGTCTTCCTATCAGCTCATATACCCACTTATGCCAGCAGTTAATTGACTGAGGTGAAATATTTTCCATGAAACTCCAAAAACAAAGGTTAGAACACTGTTCAGTTCTCAAGCACTAGGGGAAAAAAAACCCCAACAAAACCATCCTATTAAAGCTGAATGTTAGGTTTGAACATGAAAAAATGACCTTAAATATTTGATCTGCCTTTTGGAAAAAATGAAAATTTTATACAATTTTATACAATCTCTAAGATGTACTGCAGAGCTGTTCACATCTGGAGTCAGCTCGCCACAATAGTTACTGAGCAAAGCAGCAGCTCAGTTAACTGCCTCCAGTGCCTATTTTCCAAGGTTTGGCTGTGTTTTCATGGCTCACTGATTCTTTAACAGAAACTATGTTTAAAATTACACATAAAAAATGTATTTTTCTTAATAAATCAGCCTGAAATTCAGTTCCCTGGCATGCATTTCAAACCTTTTGCCTCTTCTTTACCTTTAGAGTATGATTAAATGATTAAAGCTTGGTTATGCCACTTTGAGGAAAGGTATCAGAACTAAAATGAAATTCATTAATTTGAAAACGCCTAACAGAGTGTATTTTTCTAGTGTTATCAGAAACTGGATTTCAAAGTATCCAAGGTACTGAATGGTTAGATCTCTCCTAGGATACACTCATGACAAAATCCATTCAGGAATGAAACAAAGAACGGTGGTTACCTACATTTTCTGCCTCTCATTTTTTGTCTACAAAAATACAAGCTTCTTGCTCAATAGTCAGGATCAGAACTTATACCCAGTTTCCTTTGCCTCTGAAATTTTCTTGTTGTTTTCAGCCCAAGCCAATGCTCAAGCTTCTAAAGTCAAGTAGGAAAGCAATCAAACAAATCTCACTATAGCATTGTTTCAAGTTTTTTACCCTGAGATATAACAGGGAATAATAATATGATTTACAGATGGACTTGGAGACTGCAACTATGAACAAAGGGCTTTATTTTTTGGCCAATCTCTATTTCCCAGGGAGGCTTAGAACACCTGCATGACCTGTTTCTTGGTGTTGTGGTACCTTGTGCTGCAGCAGTTCAACACATAGAGGCAAGAAAACGTGAAATTGAAAGCAGTGGTAATAATTTTTGACAGACAAAATCTTCCCATTGTCTAAAGAGACTCATCATCTTTAGAGGGAAGTTTTATTCCTCAGGAATGAAGAATATTTATCAACAAGGGCACTGTAATCATATTCCCACTGTCTGGTATAATGATGCCTCTTGAACACACAGTGCTGCTGTCTTTGTCAAACAGGTAACCAAATCTCCACTGAGCTATACACTTGGCTCCTAACTAAATAAAGTGGGTGAAACCAATTTCAACTGCCATAGGTTGAGTGCTCATACATGGGCAGGAACTGTGATTGGATAGCGTTTTTAGACTTTTAGCTTTTAACATGAGCCCTCTTTTAGAAAGAACTATTAATTTCTTCTAGTAACATTCTTTACCTTCCCAGCAGTACACTGGGAAAGTTCTCTCCTGCGTGTTTTTTCTTAAAACATGAAGTTCAGTTGAACGTTCCAATTCTTCATTAGTTAAAATCCAACTCATTAGCTGTTATTTAAAGAGGTCACAGTTGTGCTAATTTTTGAAATCTTTGTATCTTCTGTTTTTGGTGACTGTTGTTCACTGGAGGGAAAAGCAAAGCAGCATTTGGTCCCCATCTATGGTAAGGCAGAGCCATACTGACATACTGGAGGGGTGACATTTGACTGTGTTACCCTCAGTACATGGCAAACATCAAACTTCAGCACTCTTCATCTCCCTGAAAGGGTCAATAACTCCAATAATCTAAGTGTTGCTTCAATTATCACACGCAATTGGATTTTAGTCATGTAAAGATGAAAAGGTGATTCTGCAAAGTTGTTTTAACCATATGGTGGAGTTCGGTATTTTAATTATAAACACAAGAGTCAACTCTCAGTTTAAAAAAAAAAAGGTGGGTGGAGGGGTACATTTGAGCATTCAGAAATGTATTGTAACAGCAGTTTTCAGATTTGCCTTTCAGATTACATCTGCAGAGAGCTCTTTCCCTCACCCAGCAGTGCTTTCTGATGGGAGTAACCATAAGGAGAGGGAAGGAAGGGCTTGCCCTTATGCCACTTCTCTAAATTCTATCAGCTGCTTTCTACCCCACAGAGCAATTGCTGTTGTTATCTCATTAGTGTTTTAATTAAAGCTCAAGCTAATGTAAAAAGGTGGAATACACAATGTCAGTTCAGAGTAGTGTAGTTATTGGCTCAGTTTAGAGGGGTCTCAAGGCTGCTCTAAATTAGAGGCATAGAGATATATATATGTATACCTATATATAAAGAGGCAGCCTCCAAATGTATCTCTATTTTTTTGTGCCACTTTGGTGTCTTTAAATAGAAAGTGCTGTTCTGGGGAAAACAAAGCTCTTTTTATGCCTCTGAGCTACCTATGGTATCTGTCAGAAATGCTATCCAAGTACCTCACAGATCTTGTTGTCTAAAGGGGATACAGTAGGGGTGAGGTAAGGTAATGACATGAAAACTAAATGCTCTGAGTATTGCAAACTTGCTTCCTTGTGTTGTCTAAATAAGATTTGCTTGTGAATTAGTCTCTATATCAGTGATTCAATTTCCTGTGAGGCTGTGTTTTTGGGATGGCTCCCTTGGTGACACACAGTTACATTGTGTGTATCACATCAACTGTATTATTTCTCTCCTTAGAGTATAGGGAATTTTTTAATGTAAAAACAGACTCTTTTTTTTTTTTTTTTGTCTTTTCAGCTATGCACAATATGATCTGTTTGCTCTATCTTAACAACACAGAAATTAACTCTCCTGACTTCAGGTTGAAAACAATTAGAATAGTTGCTGGCTTCCTAGGCAACAGAGAAGCTTTTTCCATGCTGAATCACATAAAAAGCACAACAATGACAAGGTGAGAGCACAAGGCTTTTTAGCTTTGCAAAAGCTGGCAGTGGCTGCCTGTTTTGGCACATTTGCACCTCCTCCATGGGTGTTGGAGTGGCATAAGGGACATCTATACTGAGCCTTGGTTCTCTAAGAAAGGGGACTCCACTCTGCCCTGTGAATTCTTTGTTAGGACATCTGTCTTCTTTCTAGGTGGTTTTAACTGCAAAGGAGCAGAAAAATAGAATCAGGTCTTTCAGCATTGTCCTTTCTAATAGCATTGTTCTATTCCATCCACACCCAGTAGTTTCTGAGGAAAGCATCACTGCACTTCAGTGGAAGGTTCAAAATGGTTTACCAATGAGCTTCCATCTTCCTCTGCCTACTCTTTGTTGGCACAGGAGACAGAGTGTTGGGTAAACAGATAAACAGCCTGTTAGCTGTAGGCGGCACAGAAAAGGAAAGCTAACAAATACACAGTAATGATGGGGATGTAGAAGATGCAGATGACTGTACAAGGAGATGCAATTCCTTACCATGATTACTACATTTTTCTAATCAATGTGCATGACAGAATGACCCTAGTTCTCAAGTGGATGAGTGGATATTGGAAGGCACTTGCTGTTTTTGAACACTTTTAATTCCTGCATTTCAAAACAATGTACAAAAGAAGACAAACAGCATTACAGAAGAAGGAAAGAATGGTAAAGGAAATGGCCCAAACCCGATCACTCCAATTCAGACTTGCAGTGTTAGCTACTGTGGCAACTTCAGAGAACAGTTGAAGATGTTTGACCTTGTTTGTGTCTTATTTTACATTAAAGGAGATATGGAACATCACAGATGCCTATCAAATTACCCCTAGTGGGAGGTGGGAGTGTCCTCTCACCCATATACATGCTTACCAGAAGAACAAGAATCACTGGCCCTTGATATATATAGTCGATATATTTCCCTGGCTCTTTTCCAAACCAGCACCTGTAAGAAAACAAACAAACAAGAAAATCGGTTATAAAGAGGAATGCACTTGTTTTAGATTGCAAAATCAAGGGCACCATGGTTCCTTTATTCCTTGAATTGCTTAATCATCAGTCAGCAAGTGATTTTTTTTGTTACAAAGCCACCTTTTGCTTGGACACAAATCTAAGCCCCGTTTCCCCCTCTCATTGGACCATTTATGTTTCCAGTGTGTTTTTTTGGCTATTGTCTACATAAATATTTCCAAGACATGTGAGAACCTGCTATAAAAAGGATACAGAAGATGTGTTCTGCTGGACCTGAAAGAGGAGTGAAAGAAATATTCCCTGTAAGGAAAAAAATATAATGTTATCTATCTTAAATTCCATCAAGGAAGGCCTGTTACTTACAGCAAACATGCCTCAAGTTGCATAGAAATGCTGCCTAAATAAGGTACTGGGTGATTAAGGAGTTCATTCCATTGGCTCTGACCCAAGCTTGTGACTATGAAATCTAGCATATAGCATAGAGGCATGCTTTGCAGCCAGCAAATACCCGATCCAACCTCACCAAAGGGAAATCGACTCCAGTTAAGTGAAACCTCAGGTAAAGTGAAGGACCTCAAGCTAGCAGAGATCCTGGATGTGTTCTGTGTGACTGAGTGCTGGCTTGACTTCTACTTCCACCAATTACAAGTGATTTTTCTCCCTGCTGAGTTATGCAACAGACTGAGTCTGTGATTTCTCCACAACTCGTGCTGACGTTCACTTCATTCTCTTAACTGTGAGTAATAAATCAGTGATCTCAATAAATGAATCAGAAACCAGACTCACATCTGGACTCAATCATTTACACCATTACATTTTCCTCAGTGCAGTTTTGGCCCAGGCCAAACAATATCCAACTCTGAAACTATTCCTGAATAGGAATATTCCTGATCTGGAGCTAGCATAAGCCACATGACATTGCCAATGATCTACAAACTGCAGCTACCCTGATTTGGAGGCTGAGGGAGTCTAGCAATACAGATGTGAACTACTCCACACTATTTGAACTCTAGCCCCAAGAATGATTATAGGCCCAGCTAATTTAAAATTACAGACACAGCTACGTGGTCTGGATCCCGGTTCTACTCAGCAGAGACAACTTTGCTATGATAATATCTTAAGGCTTGGGTCACTGGAGCTCCAGATCCCTTAGCAAGTAGATTTTGGGCTTTGAGGGTCTAAGAGTTTTCTTTGCTTTTGTGCATACCACGTAACAGACCCACACAGCAAAAATTATGCCTTCCCTGCATTTGCCTTACTGACATTAGATAGGTTTAGTGCCACTGGAGACATGAAAACAAGGGTAATTCCTGAGCCAAGGAGACCATGGAGACAGGTGAAGTTTTGCATGTGACTAACTTCCAAGAAATACTATTTGTTGCCTCAAAGAGGCTGCAAGCAAGACATGACCTCACAAGTTCAAGGCAAATAAACTGAGATACAGCAAGCTATGGTACAGACATAATTCTTCAGAATAACATAATGCCCTTAAAGCCTTTCTCCAAAAGATGTTGCTTGCTAAAACAAAAGAAGCTGTTTCACCATTGCAAAACACTCTTACTGAATTGACTGTACAGAAATACTGAGATGTGCAGGAGGTGTCTAGGAACACAATTCAGTATCACACAATTGTTTGCCTTTTCTTAATTAAATTTCTACATCCTTTAAGTTCCAAATGAATGAGAAAGCTTTGAATACTTTCTAAACACGTCTGTTATCCCCTGGTGATCTCACTGAAAGTTAGTGTAAATTGATAATATTGAGACTAATCTTTCAAAATTTGGTGGTGAGAGCAAGACTTGGCATAAGGTACTTCCTCCAGTCAAATTATCATCAAAGCAGAATCCCCAGGGCAGTCTTAAAGGAATGAAACTGATTTTTTGGTGTGGTTTTTTTTTTTTTTTTTTTTTGGTTATGGAGATGGAAAGACATGAGATATGAAGCAAAAATGAAATGCAAAAGATATGCCAAAGCAAGAAACACATTTCTCCAGAACTTGCAAGCACTACATTTGAAAGAGATTGTTTGAAGAGCATTTTGGGAAAATTATTATATATTGCTTGAAACTCAGAGAATCTAAAGCTGTTAGAAGAGGAGTTTCCAGGAAGCTGACTGTTGTAGCAGAGGAATTTAGGAGAGGGACTAATAAGAAGCAGCCTAAGGCATGTGGCAGAACTTACTGGGCTAAAAAAAGTCATCAGAGAATTTGGAACAGAGCTGGTAGAGCACAAATAATGTACCAGGGCAAAGGCTGATCGTTGCTCTTTGGAATCTAAATATTGCTTAACTGTAATACCATACTGAAGAGCAAAATGCTCATATTTATTATCTGTAGCCCAGCATTAGACCAAGGCTGCAGTGAGTGAAGCATCGTGTGTGTACACACATGCTCACAGAACTTGAGGAAACAAGGCTGTGGCCAAAGGTAAACTGCTACACCACTGACAACTACATGAGAGCTTGATGCTCCAGCTTCTTCTCGTAGTTAGTGGAGAAAAAAAAAATAAGCAACTTTTAAGACAGTGCTCATCTCCCTGGGCTGTAGAACAGATATTGTACGTTGGAATCTAAAGATTTTTAAATCTCCCCATTTAAATCAGGCAAGCAAGGGTGAGAGGACAGATATTTGCAGTGACATTTTGTATGTCTGCATTTGATCAGCTATATTTCATGTTTACAGTCTGTTTCAACTGCAACCTTAGCTGACATATTGCAAACTTTTCTGCCTGTCATCTTAGCTCTTACTTTAAATCCAACATCAGGCATTTTTTCGACAATTAAATCAGCACTGCACAGTTCTTTGAAACCAAAAGGAAAAACTCAAGCCACTGAAAAGTACTTGGTGTATCAGAATTCTAATTCCATCTGTGTGAAATAAAAGCCTTTTTCTTCTTTTTTTAATCTCTGAAAGAATAAACAAACACTCCCTGTATATTGAAGATTACAATTTAGGAAGACAGTTCTGATTATACTCAGACATGTAAACACACTTCTCTTGAATAGCACTAATTAATGTTCTTCATCATTCCCTGATAGTTCCTTATATAACGAAAACCACCACTGGTTTTATCATCATTATTGTTAATTAGATCTTACTACTACCGTTCTTTCCTATACCAACTGACCATCAATGAAATTACTAGAATAATTCTTAATCATTTGTGTGTTAATACTTAACAGTATTTTTTCCAAAGTGGTCAGATTTTGATAAAGAATTACTAAACCCCAGACAGGGCATTTGCCACAGTACCAATTATATTTGCCTCACTATGCAGAACAGTGTCTACTAAGCACAAAAATGAAAAAAAAAAAAAAAACAACAAACGAAAGTAGTTGAAGCATTTTCTTAACATTCTTCATGTATGTTATTTTGAGCTTTTAAACTAGTATGAGCTACCTAACCTGAACCTCAGTTCCACCTCCAAACAATTTAAGTTACAGTTGAAATGCATACTCAGACAAAGATGAGAAGTTTTCCCTTTTGTCCTGAATTTTAGGATTCCATACACTCTTGGAAGTTTCAGGAAAGTACATGCTTTTTGCATGAGTCCAGTTTGCTCAGCCTGACCTCATGGAGGAACGGCACCTGATTTCCCCAGTGGTCAGGACAAACAGAGCACAGACTAGGGAGAGTTTCCTGTTGTCACAGCATAGCTGAGGATGGCAAGGACCTCTGGAAGTTGTCTAGTCCATTCCTCTGCTCAAAGCAGAGTCAGCTGAAGCAAGTTGCTCAGAGTTGTGCCCAGTTGTCTTTTGAGTAGCTCCAAGGATAAAGACTCCACAGCCTCCCTAGTGAACCTCTACCAGTTTTCTACCACCCTCACAGTAAAAAGGTGTTTTCTCATGTTCAGATGGAATTTCATGTTTTCAGTTTGTGCCACTGCCTCTTGTGCTGTCACTGGGCACCACTGAGGAGTGTCTGGCCTCACTTTCTTGATACATTCCTACAAGATATTTATAAACACTTAAAAGATCACTCCAAGCCTTCTCCTCTCCAAGCCTAAACACTTCCAGCCCTCTCTACCTCTCCTCATGTGAGAAATGTTCCAGTATTCTGACTAAACAGTTCCCAAAGCCAGGGCTTAGTTTTCTCTCATTTTTCTATATTTGCACACACTTATAGAACTCAAACTAAAGGCATGAGTTCTATTTCAGCCCAGCACACCAACATGATTTTCAAAGTGGCAAACCTGAACTGAAGAGAAGTGTTAAATACACATGTGCACATCACACACATGTACATATGAATTCTTACATGTGCTTCAGTTGGATTCAGCTCCTTTCCTCAGGCCAGGAGGCAGTGAGAAGGGACTATCTGAACTATCATACACTGTAATGTTTAAGAAGGTGACTGAATATTTGTGACAACTGACAAGCCCTGAACAAGTTATTCCTCTCATTTTGTTTTGGTTCATTGACTTTACTGAGTCTCCCCTGCATATGACATTACTACAGATGTGAAAAGCAGATTTAATTAAATAGCCCTTGTCTTACTTAATGACCTTATTGACTCTTCATTTGCAAGAGCTCTGTCTCTCTGGCTGAGTGCCTATGCTAGATCAAAAGAATGGTACTATTGAAGCATCTGGTCTTGATTTCTCAAACACAGTAAAGCAGGTGAATCTTGGCCCCACCACTGATAATAAGGGAACACAACACTGAGGCTCCAGACTGTTATACATCACAATAAGGGTGGGAAGATGCCAAAAGGAATTTTTCAATGCACAATACATTTGGAGCAGCTTTGATATACAGTGAGGATAGGTGTGAATGTTTCACTCCAAGGCAAACAACAGCATTAAAGAAAGGTGAAAACATCCCAAGACATTGTCTGGGTCTACCAAGAGTAACTTGGTGCCCCTCTTATAAGTAAGACAATAGACATTGATCCAAACACTAGTTGGACACACAACAGCACAAGTGGGGCTATATCTAATCAGTACCATTATTTTAGGGAAAAACTTCCAAAACACGGGTGCCTCTTTATCCTCTATATTTCTCTCCTATATTTTTCAATATAATTAATCTTGGCGGACTGTCAATCGAATTCCACACACCCAGAAGACTAAATCCTTAACCACTCAACTGTAGCTTTTTCAAAGCACTTACTAAAGCAAAACTCCCATTGAAGGAGGTTGCCTTGACTAAACCATGTATAAAGCTATCAAATGAGAGCTTCAAGAATTGGATAAGGATATTTGGGAAGGGTATTTTCAGAAGATGACTCAAGTAGTGCTCAGAAATTTGAGATGGTCTGGATTTGGACAGTGACTTTCCTCTTTCCTATCAATCAGTCTAATTCCTAAATTGTCAGTTCAGTCTGTAGACATTTCTTATGTCATTTAGAGAGCCACATAAACATAGATATTAACGTCACTTACTGTTCATTTTCATAATATAGCTTGCCAATGGCCCAGGCAATGATGATTGGGCAAGGAATACCTGCAGGAGCAAAAAAATTAGGAGTTAATCATAATCCATGTGTTTATAGATGGTACCAAAGTATATTCATATCTGTGTGAGAAGAGTCTTGGTCCATGAACTGGAAGACTCTAAACACAAGCAGTCCTATCTTGGAATCCTTGGGCATCACAATTGCTAATACCTCTCTGGATAGAAATAAAAAAAAAGATCTCAACATGAGAAAAGTCTACTACTAGTACGAAAAGTTAATGATATTATTAACAAACACACATACATACCTATATTTCTATATAAGTGATCAAAACAGTTTTGTCTAACTTAGAGGCAATTTTGGTCCCTTTTCCTTTTCCTGCAGCTGATACAGCAAAATCTTAAAGATGATACTTGGAAGTCCATGTTTCCCAGGCTGCAAGAAGCTTGTAAATCTATTTGGGTCTTTAGATGATTCATATTTTCCAAATTTTGAACAATTTTTTGAGTTGAGTCTTGCTAACAAAACAGAATTATGAGAAAGAATCTGTTAATATCTTGTAACATAAAAATTAATTCATTTTTTCCTTTTCTGAGGGATACAACTGCTCTTAACTTTGTATAGATCATCCTACTCCCTATGATGTACAATGTATTCTGTGTGTGCATATGAATTCTTAAAAAGGTCATGCATTTTCTTTACAGAGCTTGCTTCTCAGTGGTACCCAGAAGGTGTTGAAGTATTTCTCCTCAGGTGTGCCAACTCAGTGCAGCTGACGAGGTGTATTGGTACCCTTAATGTCCCAGCTGTGCTATATCCTCTGCTTTTCAATTCTATTATGATACCAGTCTCATGTCCAGAGCCTTGCCTTAGTGCTGGTTTGTGCTAGGTCTTCAGACCCCAGGTAGTTGGAAGGGGATTTTACTGTAGGAAAAAACTGCAAATGAGGAAGAATAAGTGGAGCTGGCCTTGTGACGTAGACCTCCTAAGGAAAAGAAGAATTTTCTCACTCAGGCATTCCCCAAGCAAAGACTGGATTGGAGGAGGAGAGCTTGCTCTCTCCATTTCCCCTTTAACCTGACACCTCAGGGAAAACTAAACAACACAAGCCTCTCCAGCCCCATAACTCATTCCAACCTCCAGGTTCATGTCCCTCTGAAATCACTGCTACCCTAAGGTGAATGCATGAACAGGGATCCAGATTCAGTAACTCACTAGTATCTGCTTGTTTCCCACTGGAAACGTGACTTAAACCCTCACTTAGCACTGTGCATGGCCTTGTATCTAACAAAGCCTTCTAACCATTTTCTGCTTCTTTTTGAGAAATGGAGACTTTAAAAAGATGAAGTAGCTTGGAAAGAGAATCGTAACAGAGTAGGGATGGGACTGAATTGCTAAGTGGTCATCTCTGACCTCAGCAAAAAGTACAGTGCAGTTCTGATCTTCTGCTCCTCCACCCTGGTTGTTCTTGTGCCCTGCAAGCGATTGTATTGTCTTCCATCTTGTCTGCCTTTGACTCACAGAGTCTGCTGCACTGGTTTCCCCGCTGTTCTTGCTAGACAACATGTAGCCATGTGCTTTCTCTCCCTTGTGAAGCAAGAAACCAGAGTTTGAGAATGAGGATCATAAAAGCATGTGCATGGGAAGGCAAAGCAGAGCCAGAAAGCTCCAGGTAAGAGGAAAGGTGTATTCAGCTCACACCACAGCTACATTAGCAATCAGAGATCCAGAGGGCTCTGAGAGAGGAAAGGAGGGAAAATATCAGGGACCAAACCAGTCAAGGAGTCTGTGAGAGCTGTGTGAGCAGCTGATTTCCCAGTTTGGTGAGGGAATTGAAAAATACTGAAAAAAAAAAAAATTCAATTCCCGCACAAACATTTTCTTTCTACTGCAACTCCTCTTTCCTCCCATTTGATTTCAAATTGAATGACATATTTTGTTTTAAAGGCTGTTTCTGCCTTCAGAACTGCAATTTGATTACTTTTACTCAATTCTGAGAGGAAGAGGAATTTCTGAACAAAATGTCGTTCTGCTTTCATAAAAGAAAATATTTCCTACCTGTCTTCTTTCAACAGAAAATAACTGTCTGACCTCAGACTTCGTATTCAAGTAAACAAGCTACTTATCTTGCCAAACATCTCCTGGCCAAGTTCAAAACATGGATATGATGGTTGGAAAGGACCTCTGAAGGTATCCACTCCAATCTCGTGCTGAAAGCAGAACTATCAATACTACCCACCTCAGCCAGGGCTCAGCCCTGATGAATTTTGAATGCCTCCACTGTCAGAGATTCTACAGCATCTAAGGTAACCACCTTAGATCTAAGGGCACCACCTTTTGCTAAAAAAAATGTTTTCTCAATGTCCAACTGTCATCTCTCAGCCTGCAATTTGTGGCCACTGTCCTTATAACATCTGCTGTTACCAAGAAGAATTTGGCTAGATCATCATTATAATTATCTTTCAAATAATTATTGGTACCTAATAGATGCTTCCTTAGCTTCCTCTTTGCCAGAATAACCAAGATCAGTTCCTTCAGCCTCACTTCACAGGTCATGTCCTCTATATCTCCAGTCGTATTAACTGCTGTCTACTGGATAACCTCTGTTTTTTCCACATTCCTTTTGACCTAAAAGACCCAAAACTGACCAGAGTATTCCAAAGGCTGCCTTACTCAAGCTGAGTAGAAAGTATTAGTAACTTCACCAAGTCTTCTGGCCACACTCCTAGTGTAAGCCCATACATTTTACCTTATTGATTATGAGAAGGCACTGATGGCTTATACTTAGACTGCATCTACTGCAAGCCCTACATCCTCTTCAGTAGGACTGCTCCTGATGGACCAGTTTGTGTTGGTTGCTGCTGGGGAAAAGGAGCAGCTTTTACTCTGGCCCAGGCTAACACAATAGAAGTGTAGTAACACGGCATGCAATGAGTTATTTTTCTGCCTTTGAGTAGCCGCAATGATAGTACAAAGATGATATGTAACTCTATGTTAAAGGCTGTTTTCTAGGAACAAATCCCTCAGCAGTCCAAAAGACAGATGTAAGGTTGGACTGGCAGCTAATTAGGCTTCTCTTCCAGTCAGCTTCTCACTTAGAAGTGTCTCTTCAACTGAGTGTTCCACAGGGCATGCACAGTGAGTGACTTTTGTGTTTCATGTCATGTTGAACAGCAGTGTATAAGGCCTTGTGATCAGTGCTTTGCCAATCAAAGTGAAATGAGTGTGATACGAACTGCTATATTCCCAAAATGCTGAGCCTGGGAGTTCTCTTTCTTTAATACCAAGTGCCTGGGGATCTAAATGAAGAAGATAAATCCAGTCACAACCTAGTAGTGTTATGTCATCACCACAATGAAGAACTAAACCTGATCTCACGTTGATGTGACAAATTTAGGTTTGAATGTCAGATTTCACCACAGTGGGATTTTTAAAGTTCATTCCTGCTACTCTTGCCTTTATCACTTCAATGTCAGGTGCCACATAACACAGATTTAAACACACAAGTGACTTACACCATCCTATGAAGAGAAAGACCCATTTCCGCAGCTTATCTGTGGAATAAGTCATCACTATAGCGGTGTGTAAGTAGCAGCCTTCCACAAACATCCAGAAGAAGTTGGTGACCACAAAGTAATTGTAGACAGTGGTAATACATCGACACCAGGGCTGAAAAGGAAACAGAAAAGGATATTTTAAAATAAAAGTGAGAACATTTAAATTATTCTACATCTTGTTATTCCCTTAAAAATCAACAGTAGAATTAAGTTATGGGATGCAGATTGATACCTGTGACTGAGAATCACAGTATCTTAGGTGTTGTCATGAGCTCCACAGCTATGTCTGTGTCTTTTTGCTGAGGCTTGGCTTTGACCACAACCTGCAGGATTTTTTGTATCTGAGCATGTCTGGGAAGTCAAAATGTCATAATGCATGGCCACACCAACAGTCTGCAAGCAGTTTAAGAAGCAAGCATCCGGAAAGAAGACAAGAGGAGGCAGGTCATTTGACTACAGATGATCTTTCAGAGATAGCCTAGGGTTGTACCCAAAGATAACTTAAGTGTGAACATATCTTTGGCAGTATAATCCACCTGCTGAGCAACCCAAAGAAAAGAAAAGAAGGAAGTTAAGGTCAGTCTTGCTACATTTCCACTGAAGAGAAGGAGCACCACTGACTTTTCAACAAAAAGGTATTTTACTTTAAAGATATGCTTTTGTCAGCTACTTCATCACTTCTATTCCTGCCATTACTGCTTCAGTATGTCAATCACATCACTACACACATCACCCCTGAATCTTGCCATAACTGCAACATGAATTTTTGGTCAGGCTTGATGTTATCAGTAAAGATACCTTTTCCTAAAGGCTGTGAAGTGAGACCACAGCTATGGAATACATAATGGGCTATAGAGAGGCAGATGATATGATGATAGAGAGCAATAAATCACAAGTAACTGATGATGGTAATTTCCATAGTGCTACACGCAGAAGTCTGGGAAAATTTCTTTTTGACCAAGCAGGCATTCCATTTATTCCCTGAAGCATGACATTAATTACCCATGTTAGCTGGTATCATTGATGTCATTTTGGTCTCACCACTCTCCCCTCTTTTAATTAACTCTACCAAAGTATTTGAAACTTTTGACCTTCAATTAATTTTATTTCAGACAGCACATGCATGAGATATTGATGATTCCAGGTGGTAAACAGAGAGCAGATTTAATGCCAAACCCAGCAAAATTCTGTGAACTAAGAATTTATTGGACAAGAAACACAATTACAAAATGATAGCCTATTCACAAGTTGTGATCACTTCTGTTTATTGAATTGAAATAAACAGAGGAAATCTTTTGGATGAGTTACAGCTTCCATTTCTGTATTATTTCATTAAAAGCTGAAATGTAGTTTGGCTTCACCTTCGAAACAGGAATAAAAAAGCAAAACAACTCAGAAGAAGATGAAGTATTTTGTTTTAAAAGTTTTGTTTGTTAAATTAAATTTTCTCTGTTTTTTTTTTCCTGCTTTTAGCCTGAACGAAGGAAAATAAAGCAAGGAGTTTAAAAAAACCAACCTATTTTTTGCTAACACCAAACAAACATTTTTTCTCCATTCCTGATTGACCCTCCAAACTAGTCAGACTAAGTTTCCAGACCCTAAGTCTCACATTTGATTTTTTCAAAGGTATGAGCATGAATGAAATCTTTCTCTGTGGCCTCAATCTCATGTAAATTCTCTGATACAATGTCTAGTCTCTTGTTCCTTTCTCTCCATTAGTTGCAACCCTTCCACAGTTTTTACCCTCTCCACAGCTGCCTCTTTTCCCCAAAACTGTAAAAAATAATTATATCTGAGTCTGCTGCTCCTATATCAGAAGGGAGCAGAATTGTCCAGTGGATTGGGAAGATACTGGGACAGATACAAAGAAACACACATAATAGTGATGAGATCTCCCTCTGCATCGTTTCCATAGGAAACCAGAACAAATGAGTTGTGAATAATTCCTTTTGGAATTGTAGATTTATTCTTATTAAATTATAAAAACAATTAGCAGAACTCATTAATTTATACCTTTTCATTTATTTGACCAAGGATTCTTCATTCTCATGTGTACTCACTATTAGGCTCTAGTTATCTTCAGCAAGTCCCCTTCTTGATTCATTAATATGTGCACTATAACGTCATGTAAAACGTTTCCACATTGAGTGATGCTTCTGTAATTGCATTATTTAATCCCCATTGGCTGAGGGAGCTGGGGCTCTTTAGCTTGGAGAACACTGAAGGGTGACCACATTAATGTTTACAAATACATAAAGGGTGGGTGTCAGGAGGATGGAACCAGACTGTTGTCAGTGATGTCCAATGATAGGACAAGGGGCAATGGGTACAAGCTGGAACATAAGAGGTTCCAAAGAAATACAAGGAAGAATTTCTTCAGGCTGCCCAGGTGGATTGTGGAGTTTCCTTCCCTGGAGACATTCAAAACCTACCCGGATGAGTTCCTGTGTGACCTACTCTAGGTGGTCCTGCTTTGGCAGGGGGGTTGGACTTTTGAGGATGATCTTTAGATGTCCCTTCCAACCCTTAGGACTCTGTGATTCTGTGATCATGTCTTTAGCTAGCATAAATGATGCTGCTCCCATTGATTTTGGTGGTATTATTGTGACTCCAACTTAGACCTCAATAAGAACATAGCAAAGTTATCACTAAGCTTGTATAAAGCACTGGCCCAAAAAGACTGCAGTGTTCTGCAGAAAAAGGATGAGTTAATGAAAACTGACATATGTCCTTGTATTTGCAGGTTTATATTTTCCTTGGTGCATTGTGGTCACATTTGAAATGGCATTTGAGTGCCTGACTCCAACTGATTTTTCCTAAATATCTGTAAAAATCTCTAAGATTTGCAGTGTGAAAATGTCAGGAACACAGACAAAGCAAACAGTGAATTAACAGAAGCTCCATCTTCTCAAAGGAACACCTGATTGAATAATAATACAGTTATGCATAGAGCTCATCTTTATCTAAGTACTAATGACTTTTCTATTGTTTTGTAAAGTTGAGATGTCAAACGTTACATTTGAAAAGTTAATGAAGGATGATGTGTACACAGCTGATACTAAAATTAATGGATATCTAAGCTCCTGGAGTGGTTTTCAATTTCTGCATGAGTGGAGCCACATTCACTGATATCAGCTATGGATCCAGCTCATAATCTACAGACACCTGCTTTCCAAAGACAGTATGAAGGGGGTGTGTGAATGTGTAGCACACTTTTTTTTCTGGATTACAGAGGTAAATATCAGGGGATGATCCTAAAAAGGAGGATACTCCACTGGAAAATATAACAAGGGAAAGAGAACAGTAAAAAACCCTAACAAGGGACTATCAGGAAATGTAGAATTACTCCCCAGCAAAATAACAAATAAAAAAAGCAAGCGTTTTCTTTTGGAGTGGATGCTTTTAATCCACTCCAAAATCCTTGTATTATTTGGGCTGTTGGGTGACTAAACAGTGGGAGGCATGACAGTACTTACATAGGGACTGATTCAGTGTCCTCACTCAGGCAAGCATCTGCAGCTGGGAGTTACTTGAGTGAACAAAAAATAACATGGAGAGTAACAGAAGTGGGAGCATGGTGACATGCTGTATTTCTCAAGAGTGCTCAATGCCATTCAAGACAGATGCTCCACTTCTTTCCCCCTTCAGCCTTCCCATTTTTTATCGTGTGAATCTGTCTGGTCCAGTGAACTCTGTCACACATTAGAAAGCTGACTTGTATAGCTATGCCAGCAGAAAATGCCTTGCTTTTTTTTTTTGCTAGGTTAGATCTCCACCAGTATAGTGAATTCAGTCTCCAAGGGTTGAGTCCTCTTCAAGGGATCATGAAAAGGAACAGAACTAGGGCAGAAGCAGCAGCAGGAGCTGGAGTGAAGCATGGGGACCCTGGAGGAGTGAATCATTCCTTTCAGTGACAGGGAATTGCTGCTGGACATAACCCATATCACAGAATTTCATCCTCAAAGTTCAACATGGTGAAGAAGGGATAAACAGGAAAGTAGATTTTTGTAAAAAAAAAAAAAAAAAAGACACTCACAAAGATAAAAACAAGGAAAAATTACCCTTTTTCAGACCCTATTTCTTCTTTTCTTATGAGTCTCATTGACTCTAGATAGCCAGGTGCCCACTGGCATCAGACAAAGTAGATGACTCAGACTTTCAACAACAAATTAATTATTTCTGGACGCTGTTCAAGCAGATGTTGCCCTCTGGAAAGAATGTTTTCCCTACATTAGTGCACATCACTGTGACAAAAATGTTCAAGAAGCACCAAATTTTGTGTCTTGCACAATACTGTCTCACAGTATATAAATTCTGAAAGTATCTACGGTTAAGGAAGAAGAGAGAGCAGCTTTTGGGCAGGATATTTGCTTTAAAACCCCTCTTTGATATTTAGTAATGAGAAAATAAATCAAAATTTAGTAAATCTAAGCTAATTTTCTTCATCTTTTTTAAATGACATGAAAGTTACTCTGAGCATGTGGATCGGTATCCTCTCAGCCGAACAAATGCAGCATCCCTGACTGGAGCAGTCAGACTACATGGTGGAGACAGGCTACCTCCAAGCACTTACTTCATTGCTTTCATGTATATTGTGATCTATCATTTGAAGCAGAAACCACATCACATTCCTCAGGATAAACGTGGTGATCAAATTCCAGTGGATGATATTCCGCAGGCATCTGATACTCCTGAACAGGGAATGACATTTAAATAATAATATATAGTGATCATATACACATATGCATTAGTTACTATACAAAAATAAGCAAGCTAATACTATCCACTTGCAAAATTCCTCAACTTTTCTTCCCTCCATTACCTTTCTTGCAGTATGAAACAGGAGGATTGTCTGTGCAATGGGTCAATAATACCAGTCTATGAGGCTGGCTGTATCAGCAAGCATATCTGGGTTTGGTCCCATTCTCTGTCTCTAAGCATAAATTGCACAGCCAGTGCCAAAGCTAAAATTTGGCTTTTGCAGCATAGTCACAACACAAATTAATAATATAAATGTAAAACAGCAACATAATGATGACAACATCCATGCTTCTTTTCCTTGCTATGTACCTTTCTTCCAGAAACCACAGCCTAACTTTTGCAAAGCCATGCACAATGATTTGTTTTGATAAGGTGAGGAGCATTCTTCAACAAAAATCATTTCAAGCAAGTGAAACAAGATCTACTGGAAACACTCAAATATTCAAATGTTCATTTCATCCTTCCTTATCCTTTCTGTTACCCTTCACTCCATCCCATCATCTCTACTACAATATCAACTAGATCTGACAAGCCCCTGAACAACCAAGCTGCACTGCAGTGTGCTGCATTGTTCACAGAAGGAGGTTTGGTAACAAATATCTGTGGTGGAGTAGCAAAACTGAAATAATTTACATTTGGTTACTCTCTTGAACAGGGCTGCCTCTTTCAAGTTCAATTTTCAGCATCATTAATGCAATAGGAGAGCATGGACTGCCTAGTTTTCAATCCCCAACTTAGATGGCTGTACTAAGCTTTCTTAAATAAGGTAGGGTTGCATTTTCTTCTTCACTAGAAAATGTCTATTTTAAGGCTGTTCCCAGCCCCCACTCAAATTAAATGTGAAATACCAGTGCAATATAAAATATCAGCACAATATAAAACAAGAGTTCAAATAAGTTGGGACACAGTGCCATAAAACAAAAGAGGAGACATCTTAATTGTGCTTGCTGCTGAAAATGGCTCCAAGAGGCAGCCAGTGCATGATGCCGATGACAGCAATCACAGAATCACTGAAGCTAGACAGAAAGTTACTCATTACAGATTCAGTCATCTAAGGCAGGATCATTTGTCTTGTCATGCTTTGTGAAATGCTACAGTAAGCCAAATGCCAAGTTGCAGTTTTGCAGTTACGGAGTTTTCAACTAAATAATCTCTTCTAAGCTAAATGCAGAACATTCCAGCTATTAACATAACTTCCACAGGTCTTCAAACAGCCAGTCCTTGGATCATCAGGCTAGCACTCTTCATCAGTCTCCCTGCTTACAAAGGAAGCTGTCAAGTAATATGGGACCAACATAGAATCATCTACGTGTCTTTTAAATACCTCTAGGGACACTTCTACTCTAGCCTAAACACCCCCAGCTCCCTCCGCCAATCCTTATCAGACTTGTGCTCCAGACCCTTCCCCAGCTTCGTTGCCCAGCTCTGGACATGCTCCAGCACCTCAATGTCCTTCTTGTAGTGAGGGACCCAAGAACTAGACACAGTATTTGAGGTGCAGCCTCACCAGCGCCTGGTACAAGACAACAATCACTACTTCTGATACAAGCCAGGATGCCATTGGCCTTCTTGGCCACTTGGGCACACTGCTGGCTCATGTTGAGCCACTGTCAATCAACACCCTCAGGTTCTTTTCCTCCAGATAGCTTTCCAGCTACACATCCCCAAGCCTGTTGCATTGGGGTTTTAGTGGTCCAAGTGCAGCACTTGGCACTGGGCCTTGTTAAACTTCCACATACAATTGGCCTCAGCCCATCACTCCAGCCTAGCCAGGGCCCTCTGAAGAGCCTTCCTGCCCTCGAGTAGACCAACACTCCCACCCAGCTTCATGTTACCTGCAAATTCACTGAGGGTGCACTGGATACCCTCATCCAGATCACTGATAAAGATGTTAAAGAGAACAGGCCCCAGCACTGAGCCCTGGGGAACCACCACTGGTGACGGGGCAACAGTGAGACTGGCGTTCTCAAATCTCTTCAGCTGTAACTTATTGCACCTCATCCCAGTGACAGTAAAAAGAGAAGGCACAATCCAGCAAACAACTCTGCTGTTGCCTCAGGTCTTCTGCATGACCAACAAGATAGCAAAACACTATTTTTCTATAATAGAACACTTACTACACTTTTCCTAAGACTCTGTTACAGTCACTCTAAGGGCCTAAGCAATTCTGTTATGTCCTTTGGTCTCACAAATCTATCAAAGATTTCACAGCAATCCATTAAAAACAAACCAAACAACCAAAACAAACCTCTTACATATGAGACACTCAAAGTTATGGAAAGATTCTCAGAGGTATAACCCTACTAAGTCAATGCTAAAACAGCTTCTGAGTTTAACAACTCAGGCTCCAGGTATGAATTTGGTATTTGGTTTTGAGAGCCTCAGTGACTCATGACTGGAGTCAATTGTGAAAACAATCTCCAGCTGCTCAGATCTATTCACTTTTATTTAGGCCACAAAACCCCAAAATGTTGCTCGCAGTATAACCTGTGCTGACAGAGAACATATCAGAGAAGTGTCTCACTTTGAAAATTTCACTTCTAACAAAAGACAAAGGTTCACAGTGGGGCTTTTAAATAAACCAGGCAACCAAAACCTACTGCCCTCTATGATAAACCCCAGGAACCCATCTGGCTCTGGACAGACTGAAACATGCTATTAAGGTCTGTACTCTGCTGATTGTTCTGCACATAAATATCCTGTGGCTGCTGTTCATCTAGATGTTTTATTCACTCCCTTCAGGTTAAGGATTAGCAGATTAAGGAAAGAGTTTGATATAACTGCTTCTAGGAGAAGTGGGTGGCAGGGGACTAGAAACTCAGGAAATTCAGGTCAAACTGTACAGTAGTGGTATAAAATTAATTGCTTTTGAGAGCTCTAACAACAAAACATATCCAGTACACTCGCCACCTGAATATATTTCTTGACAAAGACAAGATAAAGGAGTGAAAAACAAATATCATTGCAGCATGCTTCCATTTAGATGTAGTTTAATGATCCCAGTTGCTGGAACTTCACTAAATCTGGAAGAAATCTTATTCTCACAGACTTACAAAAGAACACTGGACTAGCCACAGAGGCAAATAGGATCAAACAAGTAGTTGTAGACTTTTCCCCTACTAGGATCCCAGTCATCAAAACCACATTCTCTTCCATGTCTTGAAATATAAAGACAAATACAAAATCTACTGGCTGCATACTCTTTTCCCTCCTTACTCTTTCTCAGTTCACACCGTTTTGTCTCCTTTGCCCATCAATCTGCATCTAGCCATTGGCTTTTGTCTGGATTGCAAGATACTTGGCACAGACAGAAGCTTTTAGTGATGTTTGTTCAAGACCCAGGGCAAGAGGGTCTGCTTGGGAATCCCCAGGCCCTACAGATAAGTACAATCAAAACTCTCCCTGTTTTCAAAAAGCCACATGTGCTGAGAGAAGATGTGTTCCTGGTGTAAGATTAAGTATAAATGTGGCCAACATCTAGAATTTACCGAAATGAGGCCTGACGCCTTGTCAAATAATGCTTTGGACGTGAATCAGGGACACTGATAGCTCCCACTACCTTTAGCAAAAGCCATACTTGAAGAATCAGCAACATTGTACCATGAAGCCAGTCCCTTTCTGTCATCCCCTGTATGTGGCACGGAGAGTGAGCAGATGTTTTGACTTGTTAAAATCTTCCTATCTTTGGGAATAATAAAGCAATGGAGAAGAGGCTCCAGGGCAAGCATTTTGCTTTTCTGGCTGCAGTCTCTCCCTAGTCACATTCTCCACATTACTGCCTTGGCAAAGCAGTGCAAATGAGTGAGGGGCAGGATTTGCTTTTGTGATGTTTGTGCCACCACTCTGCGGGTGTTAAGAGAACTTAGGGTTTTAATGGGAAAACCAGTATAGTCAGGCTGAGAAACACAAGTCCAAAAGTGCTGCACTCTCTTAATGGCTCCAGCAGTGTTGTGACTCTAAGCACAGAATGGTTTTAACCTTTTCCCTATTTTTTTTTGTTTTTCCCTTTCTTCTTCTTTTAGCAAGAGTCCCAGTTGGAGACTCAAAGTTTGTTTTTGTTTGCAGAGAGCCCAGAGCACATGGTTTCTGTTTGTTTCTGTCTCCTAACTACTACTAACAGGGAAATCACAGTGGCAGTAATGCAATTCATAGCCAAGGGCAGTAAAAGCTTGAGAAATAACTGTCAGGTTCATATTGGAGAGGGAGAAACTGCTGGGTTAATAGAGTGTGTGGAGGCTGCAGGGCACAGTATTGGAGGACTGCAGCTACGTCAATTGATGTCACGAGTGAAAGATCTCTTCCCAGCCACCTGAGAAAGCTGCTTTCATTTACTGGCACTGCTAGTGAATGTTGTTATCATAATTTAGCATGGGTAAAGCATCTGGAGGAATACCGACTGAGATGAGGATCCCTTCACTTCAGGCACTACTCACATGAGACTCTTCTGCCGGGATCAGGGGCTTTGTGCATAAAGCCAGATTGCTTGTGCATGTAGCCAGATTGGAGTCTGAGGTGGACAGAAACTGAAGACATGTCCAAAACAAGGCAACAAATCTAGTGAGTAATAGGAAACCTGCAGAGCAGCCAATGCTTGGTGAAAGGACAAAGCTGACCTTGTCATACTCACTCATCTTAAAGCCTGGGGAAGAAACTCATAATATTCATAAGGGTAATTTGTCCTCCACAGGGCTTTTCCTGGTTCCTGGTAGATGGAAGGGATGTTAAATTTATAAGACTTAATTTAAATTTAAATGCTCCTGTTAGTCATGAAAGTGACCTCTCCCTTTTTGAAAATTTCTTGAACAGTCATAACAATCTTCTGTAACAATGAGCTGCACAGTTCCTTATTCCTTGAGTAATTATTGCCTTCACTCTGTGGAGTGAAAAAGTAAGCAAGTCTGTGCCCTAGAAGCAGCAATAACTACCCTCACATGCAGCACTGAAAAAGAACTCACATCACATTTTAAATTGCAGGAAGTGGAATTTGAAGCACATTTGAGCTGTATTATAAGCTAGTAAATTGAGTCTTCCTGGAGTCACAGTGATTGGCATGAATACATTCCCTCATAACTCAGAAGGTAAGAAATTTAGGATTATTCTCAATTCTGTGGGGAGATATCACAATTTGGAGAGTGTGGCAGTGACAACATCAGGTAAATGCGAGCATAGACAGCAGAGAGCTACCTTCTCGAGAGGGGAGAAGTGGGAGATAAAGGAATCGGTGCTGAACTGGTGCTTCAGACACAATTACAGCATCTCTGATGAGTTATAGAGCCATTTAAAGTCCCCTGGCCTAAAAGATCCAAGGATAGAAGCTTTCATATTAATCTTCCTTTCAGGTAACATTATTTACACCATTTCCACCTGGTTTACAAGCTTTGATGTGTATTGAATGGTGCAAGTGTAGCCCAGCTTCTAAGAACAGAAGCGCAAGTCACCATGTCAGAGACCTGAAATCTGGCACATCACAGACCACCACAGACTGAGGTTAGGGGCTTGCATTAATGAGCTTTTTCCTGTATTTACTTCTTGCCCTGATCCTTTTTGACAAAAAGTGTTGGTCAAGGCTTTGTCTGGCCTCTTCTACTAACTTTTCCCTGGGGCATGGGCCCAAGAATGGCCGGAATAAGGAAAGATGTTGAGCAATACAGTGAGAACAGATACAACAATTGAGGCAACAACATAAAGGCATAAGAACTGCCATCTTCAGTCAGACCAATGAGCCATGTAGGCCATGACTCAGTCCCCAGAGGTGATCAATTTGGGAAATGGCATGGGAAAGAGGAGAGGTAGACTGCTAGTTTTTCCTTGCTTTTACCTCCTTGCTTCTGGCAGTCAGAGGTTTTAAGATATTTCTGATTCAGAGACCACATTTAATCACATTAAATCATCTTGTTGGTGGTCCCAACTCCTCATAGAAGTCACTGAACTCCTTTCCTGGTTTATGTCCACTGGGGTCAGGCCATGGCGTGTTCTACTAACACAATGGAATGAAGAGCTCATAAGGTATTATTTAGGGTAAAATACATTTGTCTATGTTGGTTCCTTTTCTCTGCTTGCCTGTCCCTTCCCAAGGGCTGGATAGCATTTCCTCACAACTGCATTCTCTCCTGTCCTTTGGGAGTTGTTGGGAGAACAGTTTGAAAGAGCCTGGTACTGGAGAGCAGGAAACTGCTAGTCCTGTGGATTGTGAGAGCAAGCAATTTCACTTCTGTCTGTGCCTAACAGATTTTGAGCCTGAAAATTCCCCCTGAAATACAGCTCTGTAGCAGGTTAGACACACAGAAGCAATTAAGGTCAATGCAAACATGCTTCTCTTTGGCCTTCCTAATTAATAAATCAGGTGTATGGTGGGAAATTGCTCATAATGACACCTTTATTTGATTTGAGAACAGGCCATGTTTCAGTCCCAAATGTCATTCCCTCACTCAGTATCATACGGCTGGCATCCTGAATTGCTTGGTGTGCCAGGTGTCATAGTGGGGCTTCCACAGTATGAACAATAGCAGCAAATGAAAAAAAAGAGCAAAATTCTCCATCAGTTTGACTGCAACCCGTGTCAGAGGTGGGCAGAAAGCATTTCTGATTGTTCATAGAGAAAGCACCTTCTGCATATAATTTCCATCAAATCACCGTAATCGTATGGTTGGATACAGAAAGCACAGAATTAGAAAATTCATTCTTTTCACTTCCGAAATGCTGAGATCTGAAAAGGCTGAAAATCTGATAAACTCTTTCTGTACAGGTGGTCTTATTGAATGGTCTCCACAGAAATAGATTCTATAAAAGGTTTTCTAGAAAAACAGTGGTAAAACTCACAGTGGCCCCTTCTATTGATTCATGGTCTTTTTTTCTCAGCTTATTCATACAGTGGTATTTTTCCTCTGGGATGTGCAGAGCTACTGTTTACTGATTCAAAGCATGACACAAACAATTAACATTAGCAATCATAATAATGTGCCAGCATGGTTGAAAGCTAGCTGAATTAGTTGAATCATCTGCACGGAAGTAATTGCTAATGATAACTTTATTAAAGAAGCTTGGAAACCTTCTATTAATTCATGTAGTATTTCATCAATGATGATGTTCAATTAAGACAGCTGTCCCACAGTCTGTCTGAAAACAGTTGGCAGGAGAAATGTGGGAGCATTTTGCTGGAGTCCCTCCCATTCCATGACTGTTGCACAAGCAGGAAGAAAGACTGTGGTCAATACTTCAAAAAATACTTTTTCCCTTTAGTCTTTTCCAAGGCAGGCAAAGCTCATGGACAATTCATAAATGGCAAAGAGCGGGAAGAATACCTAACAGCAAGTTATTTCTCAAGCTGCGTGCCGGTCATGGCCTATTTCCTTTCATCCACATAGAGGCCTCCCCTGAGGTCCTCACAGTTTCCCTTGCTCAGTCACTGCATATATTCTGGGTCTAATGCTTACAGATGGGAAAAGCAGCAGGAGAGGTTAGCAGGGAAAATTAGTCTCTTGGTGACAGCTGCCTGGGGAAACAGAAATATTCCCACAGGAAATGCAAGGGGCAGTTGCAAGGGAAGAACAAAACCCTGGGACAGAATAATGACTTTATAACAAGGACATGGTGAAATGCTCAGGTGAAGAAGCAGATGTCATTAGTGTGTAGTTTGTGCATTATGCCCTAAAATCAAACCCATTCTGGAATCATCTTTGCTCCGCTAAGCCTTTTTCAGAGCTTCTGTCTCCTGCCTTTGAGGCGTTCTACCTGTTTTAGACAAAGTCCTAAGCATTGTAAGGATGCAGCAAATAACACAGAACAGGATCACAGGGCACAACCAGAATGACCACGTTCACTGGCAGTGTTTGTGCCTAGCACAGTCTAACTGTGCAGCATGTTGAACAAGGGTCAAAAATGCCCTCTGCAAACCATCTGAGAGCATGCCTACAATAAATAGTACGGATAACTGTAAGACACTATAGCAGCCTCTGCTTTGTCCCTACTCAGCATGCAAAGAGAAATGTTACCCCCTGCCGAGAACCACGTGGTTACATATGGGCTAATTGAAACCCAGTCCCTGGATACTCCCATCTGCTATGGCTCCAGTCTTGACTGTGCAACCAGCTCTTCCACTGGAGGAATTTCCCTTATTTTCACAGGGATGACAGTCAGATACAGATGATTGCACTTGGTGCGACATGTGCTTGTGTTTAGCTGGTTGAAAAAAGATTCAGGAATCTGTTCTACTTTGCATTGCTAAATGGAGGTCAGATGTCAGTCATTTTTGTACAAAACAGGAAATGAGGCTGTAAAGTATCTTTTTAGAGGGTATCTTGCAGCTCAGGTTTTAGTCCCTCTTAACAAACTAGCTTTAGAGTAGCTGGGGCACAATATGCATCTACAACCCTATGGGATTTATCTACGACATTGCCCTGTTGACACACAGTCCAGATTGTGGAAGGGGGAATCTGTTAGAATAACAGAATCATACAATCATTTCAGCTGGAAGAGACCTTGAAGATCATTGAGTCCAGCCTTTGTCCTATCATCCCCTAGACTATTTCCCTAAGTGCAACATCCACCCTTCTCTTAAACACCTCCAGGGATGTGACTCCAGCACCTCCCTGGGCAGCCGTTCCAATGTCTGACAACCCTTTCACTAAAGAAATTCCTCCTCATATCCAGCCTGAACCTCCCTGGTGCAACTTGAGGCCGTTTCCTCTTGTTCTATTGCTTGTTATTAGGTAGAACAGACCAGCCCCCACCTAGTTACAACTTCCTTTCAGGTAGCTGTAGAGAGTGACAAGGTCTCCCCTGAGCCTTCTTTTCTCCAGGCTAAACAGCCCAAGGTCCCTCAGCTGTTCCTCATCTGAGATGTGCTCCAAATCCTTTAGTAGCTTGGTAGCTCACGTCTGTATCCTCTGCAGCACCCCAGTGTCCTTCTTGTAGAGAGGAGCCCAAAATTGGACACAATTTTTGAAGTGCAGCCTCACCAAAGCTGAGTATAGGGGAATGATCACTTTCCTTCTGCTGAAAACACTGTTTCTGATACAGGCCAGGATGCCCTTGGCCTTCTTGGCCACCTGGGCACACTGCTGGCTTGAATTATAGAATTAGAGTTAGGATTTCGTAAGCCCGGCACTTTAGAGCTGATAGTGGTTTACCTGACTTACAGCTACTGTTTGAGAAATATAAGAGCACAGCATGTCCTCATTCATAATCCCCTTGTGGGATTATTAAAAAAAAAAAATCCAGAAGAAAATTAATTTCATTGACCAGCTAGGAAATTCAGATTTTTTTTTTCCTT
>WBNH01010117.1:604-11333 GCA_013401255.1 Urocolius indicus
CACGGCTTGCAGAGGGGTCTCTGGTCTGGTGCAACTCCCTCCTTTCTCCTTCTCCGACTGTGGAGTCCACATGGTCGCCTTCATCTTGTACCACCCTTACACCTCCTGCCTAGCACTTAAAATTCCTGTCCCTAAATAGTGATCACAGAGGCGCCAGATTGGCCCAGCCGGGCCGGGGGGTGGTCTGAACCCAGGAGTCGGGGGAGAGTCCAAAAACTTTTACCGGGTCTTCACTGCAACCCGCTCCTCCTGTTACCAAGCAAAAGCAACTCCTTGCTAAAGCATGACACATGTACTCTTTAAATCACTTTGATATTCAGGCTTTCTAGTCACCTCAGATGTTTCCTTTAAAGCCTCCCATGGCTTTTCAAGAGAACTGTAGTTCTGAGCTGGTTCGTCTTTATCTTCCTAGCTTTAGCACTCTTCCTAGTCTTGTTCCGGGTCTTTTGATCTTACCCTGCGTGCTTACAGACTAGGCTCTAGTTTTTCCCCCGGAGTTTGCTCTTCACTGGTCCTGCTCCATCTGACCCTCACTTCCTCTATATATCAAGATGCATCCTCTTTTTGAATGTGTCTCTCCAATCTTCCTGTTTGCACTTCTGCTAAGCCCACTTCAGGGCTGTAACCATGTACTTTCAGCTTTGTCTTGAAAAAGAAGTGCATTTTATTGTCTCTGTTAGTTTCTTTTTTTCTTTTATCTTCTATATTTGTACAGTTTCTATATAGGCGAGTCTGCACTGAGCTCTCTTGCACTTGTCTCTGAGCAAGCATTTTCTGACTCTCTGGGTAATAAAGCCATATTATTATGTTGTGAATGCTAGTACTGCTTTCTTGCACACAACCCTCACTAGTATTTTCTTTTGTTCTTTCCTCCTAGTGATTCATGTTGGATATGCAATTACCTTGATTATGCATAGACCACACAAATGGTTAATTAAGCTTATTTGCATACACTATTTGGGCAACTGCACAATATTAATCTTGTTTTGAAATGATGGCTCTCACTATTTAGTAGATTAACTCATTACACTGATCATGTAATTCAGTTAGTAGAAATTATCCATTTTGTATCTACACCAACTGGAAATATAACCATTTTTACCAAACAGAAGTTACTGAGCTACACAGACTTCCAAGAGAAGAAAGGGAAAGCTGGGTCATCTGGGTGAGCTCAAGGACATCTCATAGACCTAACACCCTACAAGCACGGCACAATTTGCAAGAGTCTGTGTCTAGTCTAAGTCATGGCTCTCCCTAGTTCTGCAGAGAAAGGGAGGAACAACACTACTTAGAAAGACTAAGGTCTTTCTCTTAGCATTTCCTTCAGTTCAAAGCAGAAAAATTTAGCTGTGTTATACCTTCTCTGCTGATCTTTTCTCTGCCCAGTTGCACGGGAGGAGCAGCAGCCATCACAGGGAATCATTCTGTATCTCACATTCAGCTACAGCACTCCACGGTGGAGGTCGGACAGGGCAGCATCAACTATAACTACAGGATAATGGCAGACTGTGGAAGAGTGGGAGGACCATAAGCTCCCCTTTAGATAATTCACACAAATGAGACTGAGTGGAAGTTTACTGTCCTTTTGTTTATGAGAACTGCTCCTGAAAAGGCAGATGTTCTAGTTGCCTGCAGCTGATGATCCATTGGCATTTTCCCTTTCTGTGCCAGTCACCTTCTGCAGGTTATTTCCACAGAATTTTCCAGCTGTTTGATCCTCTCCAACATCTTCCAAAGTGTACCCTAACTGACTCAAGAAATCTAAGAGAGCCTTGCCTTGAGGCTGGATTGTGACTCTCTGATCTATGCTGAACTAGACAGGAGGATAAGCACCACCTTGGGTGGAGATCCAAGTATAGACTTTACCCTTACCTTCTGCTCCATTCCTTCTGGAGAAGCCCATATCTCCAGCCTATGTAATTCCTCTTCCTGCCCTGGCCTACATTTGCCATCAACCCTCAAGAGTGTCTGGCGTCTGCAGTAACTAGAGGAATGTAATTTTCTCCACTCTATCACTGCCCACTTCCTTATGTAAGTAAGGCACTACTTATCAATGCTTATAAATACCTAAAAGGCAGGTGTGGAAAGGATGAGGACAGTTGTTTTTTTCTGTAGTGCCCAATGGCACGACAAGGGGTAACAGGCACATGCTGGAACACAGGAAGTTCCACTTGAACATGAGGAGAAATTTTTTTCCTGTGAGGGTGGGGGAAGCCCTGGCACAGGCTTCCCTGGGAGACTATGGAGTCTCCTTATCCGGGGTCTTCAAGACCTGCCTGGATGCATTCCTGTGTGACCTGATTGAGCGGAACCTGCTTTAGTGGGGGCTGGATCCTTTAGTTGGACTGAATGATCTCTAGAGGTCTCTTCCAACCCCCACCATTCTCTGATTCTGTGATTTGCTGATTTTGTGATTCCTTCTCATGGTGCAGAAAGAATTAAAGTCTTTTTATTTCCATTGCCAAATAAGTTGAAGCAGTGTCACCTTAGTTCTCAGAGAGCATGTCATACCAACAAACAAATAAAGAAATAAACTCCAATGATCCTCTACAGCTTTCACAGGCCTGCACTTAAGCATTTGGTTTTTGAGGTTCCCACTTGCAGCTAACTGAAAAGGTCTCTTTATATTTTATTTACAAGTCTTCTGCCTGGCATATAAACTTCTTATGTGTATACAACATGGGCAGAGAATTTAGATGCCTATAACATGGCTAGGTATTTGTACGTGTTTAGAGAAACTGAGTCCCTGAGCCCAAATGCCCAGTGCATGTTTGCATTTCAAAGAACCATCTATTATTTGGAATCCTTCTGGTTCATAAGAAGACAATGAGACAATTCTTTTTTACCCCCTAAACCAATTTTGTGTTTTCTTTTTGTAGAGGTCATGAGCAATGGATTTGCAAATAGCAGAGGAGAATTGGTTATAGAATGTGATTATACCCAGCATCTGAGCATGTGTGGCAAGATTGTCACAACCATAGTGATATCAAGTCTTTTACATGCAAAGGTGACAGATGTGCCAATGAAGTTTGGATGTCTGTTTCAAAGTTAGGGGCCTGATTATAGAACAATTTATTACTGTATGGGTGTGTTTGCCTGCAAGCTGTGGATTTTCAGATGTGGGTTCAGCGCTCTGGCAGTGAGTGGTGCCGCAGTGCAGTGAGACCCACAGACTAAAAGCCAGAGTATCCTGGACAGATCAGAGGAGGTAGGGCACTGCTGACTCCATTTTCCTGCTATGGTTTTTTGGCTGTGCTAAACAGGAAAAAAATGTAATTATTTAAGAATAAAAGTCTGTGTCAAGTCAGTATCAGTTTAACAGTGAGAGGAAAGGTTACAGTATAGCTTTTCAGCTGTAATTCTTGATGTAATACCTCTCAAAATGAAGATTAAACCATTTTAGATTGTAAATTATTATGTGCCAAAGGGGCATCATATGACAGATTTAGTTAAACAAGACCTTGATGAACTGATGAGCTTTAGGAAGAGGGAAACATGTATAGTTTATTGTGCAGGGAGGCTAAAGAAGTGAGCCTGGAATAACTGAAATTTTATTGTGTGTAAAGAAGACAGCATTAGAAGGTTCCAAGTGGCTCTGTAACATAAAATAGCATGGCGTACTTCTCAGACTGGTACAGGAATAGAAGTAGATTAAAAAAAAAAAATCCCAGAAAGCTACAGAAGAGAATTCTTGAGGAAAGAGACCTAAATATAACAGCAGCAAAATAGGGTTCAATTCATTTTAAATTGGCTTAATCCAAGAGGCAGCATGATGACTCACAGATACAATGCAATGGATATAAACTTCTGTTATTTATGTTAACAAAGTGCATCTGGAGGCCTGTAAAGATCTGACAAGTCTTTACAAGATCAAGTTTGTTCTGTGCTTTTATCTTTTGATTTTTTTTCCTGAAGGTAGACAAAGGGAGAACAAAGCATAAGCATTTCCTTTGTGTAAAATAGTTAAAATAGTTTGCAACATTAAATGTCACATTAGAATAGGTGAACCTGCCTCTGCTGGGGGGTTGGACTAGATGATCTCTAGAGGTCCTTTCCAACCCTACCATTCTATGAATTTATAGGAAGACTTGATCATCATTGTCTTTCACCTGGATGAGGTGAGAAAGAAAAGCCTTTTGAGGAAAGGTCTGGAAAATGCAAGCAACACCAATAGCAGAATCTTATTTCATGACAAAGCTATGCCCCAGGCTGCTGTACGGTAATGTGCTAGGGCCAGACCCTTGGCCACTCTGGGAAACTGTTTTCTGAAGCTGATACAGTCTCCAGGGAGCTGTCCTGACTTAAACCCAGAGAAGATCTAATCTGATATACTACAAAAGATAAGATGGTTGATGTAAAGAGGCCTTAATAGCCATCTGTCTGCTTGGCAGCAGTGATGTTGACATCAAGAAAGGTGGCTGCAAAATAAGGACATTGGTGGCATTTGTTGCCATGATAGGTCCATGGTGAAACCACTAGTTTACAGTTACAGAGCAAAAAAAAAAAAAAAGGGGGACCTTTTGTGTAAAAAAAAAAAAAAAGGAAAACCAAAAGCAATCCAAACAAAAAACCTTGTCTCTTAGTAAATAGAATACTGAAAAATAGCCCAGCTCATTCCACTTAATCTATCGTTCTTTATATGCCCTTTATCACTGCTCTGTGAGTGAGCCTAATTCTGAACTGAATAATGGCAGTATAAATCCAGAATAGCTCCACTGATACAGGTAGAGATAGATAGATTACTCTGAGTATAAAAAGTTGTATTTTCATTTTTCAAGCTGTATAAAGGTCAGTATTTACTTCCTTCTCCAAAGAAAGTACTTTATCTAAATTTTTATAGAACTCGTCACTTAACAGAACAAAAATGTGAAGTAGACTGCTATTTAATGTACTTGGAGCAATCATTTGTCTGGTTTTTCTTGTTCTATCTGGAAGTTTTGTCTGGACGGAATTTAACAACTTTTGCACATTTTCTAGGATTTCTGGGTATCAGCCTTAATGAAGAAGGAGGCTAGATGATGCTGATTAAGCATCCACATCCCATCTAGTCCACGTGACCTTTCTACAAACACAGAAGGCAGTTCATAGAACATAGATTTTCTGAAAGGTTTCAGATTTTCTGGAAGGAAAATCTGGACCAAACCACAGCTGTAGTAATGTAATGAAAATATTACAGTGTATTGTAATTCAATACAATTTTTAAAAGATGTGGCATAATGTAAAGATGTCCCTCAAGAATGTGAAGTTCTCAATTCTTACAATATAGACTCTAAAAAAAAAAAAAAAACCCAAACCAAATCAAACCACACATCATAGAATTGTAGAATGGCAGGGTTGGAAGGGACCTCAAGAGATCATCAAGTTCAATCACCCTGCTCAAGCAGGTTCACCTAGATCAGGTGGCATAGGAACATGTCCAGGTGGGTCTTGAAGACCTCCAAAGAAGGAGGCTCCACAACCCTTCTGGGCAGCCTGTTCCATTGCTCCATCACCTTCACAGTAAAATACCTTTTCCTGATGTTTATATGGTACTTTTTGTGTTCCAGCTGCATCCCATTACCCTTTANCTGTGCAGATATTAAGATTATATAGACAATTCTATTAATCTATAGCATCCTAGTTCATAAAATCTGCTGCCTCTGTGACCTCTCAAAAGTTCATTTGGTCTTGTGTTCTCTTGGGAAACAAATTGTTTCTGAGCTCCCATGTATTAACAGTCTGGGCAGTTGTCATGCCAGTGGTTGCCTTTGAACAATCATGCTTAATAGCCAAAGATTAACTTATCCCTCAAGAATCAGGTGAAATCTTGGTACTAGTCTTTGCAGGTGAAGAAAAGAGAGATGGCTATATTGTGGAAAACATCTTTCATCCTGAAGAATAAGAATCAGGTTTTTATGACAAAACGAGTACCTCACTAATTCATGAGTTTTATATTTATGCAAGGAGGGGCTTTTCTGATGTCAAGAAAGAAGTAAAATTATTTCAAATTAGGCTTATGAAATAAATAATGCAACTTTCTTGTGTTTTCTTGGCCAAAAATGAAAAAGTTTCTTCACCAGGTAATCCTATCTTGGCCCTGTCAGTATCTTAATGGTCTATTGACTGGATCTTGCTACCTGCTATTTTTAAAGAAATATTTTTAGTCTGCTAGGGCAAACATTGAAAACTACTTCTAAAGACTTTGAAAAGTTTTATGACTTTTAAAAAAATCTTCTCAGAGGCCTATCAAGGTCCAAGACAGCTGGAATTAACTCTACAGTATTCTCTCAGTGTTTCTGATACAGTGATTCATCCTGTGGCAAGTGAAGTTTTCAGTGATATTTGGAAAGAGACAGAGTGGGAACATCTTAGATAAATCAGTGCACAAAAGGAGTTGGAGACATCTAATCTCTTACATTCATCCAAACTGGGAGACCATGTGGTACCTACAAGTGAGTTTTTTAATATCAGGTCCCAGAGGTGAACCTGGTTTGTGATGGAGTGTGTTGCGTCCATGGTGATCTCTTAAAAAATGAGACTTCAAGAACATGACTGTGCTCCTACAAGGTATGTGGTGCTCATTCTCCATTTCCCCCTTGATCCTCTTAGAAAGAAAAGCTCCTCTTCTTCAAACTTTTGCTATTTCCTCCACTACTTATATTTCCCTATGGAAGGAACAGAAGAGACTGGCTGACTGAATTAGCAGATCTTGTGATCTTACACTTCTCCTTCAATGGCCTTCCCAGAAGTATCATTCCTTCTGCAAATCTGTCCTTTACCATGCTTTTCTGCAAGTAAGGAGGGTAGCGTGATTCATGAAGAATGAAGTTATTCACTGAGGCACAATAAATAGGTATTAGTGAGTAAGCTCCATACATTTGTCCTTCTCCCATCACTTGCCTCACAGGAGTGTCATCAGCATAAGCAGGAAGTGATAAAATTGGAGCAGTGTTCTCCCCTTCAGACATCACTTCTCCCTAGCAGAGACTGCCGAGGATGACTCTCCTGCACACAAAGCAGAAGCAGACAATTGTGCGCTTGCCTCTAGTATAGGCGTACTCCTTCCAACAGAATGAAAATTAATATCAAAATTTAAAAAGCCATGAAGTGCCGTACTTTTCATTTGTTGTGTTGTCTCTGCACAATTCATTCCCTTTCCCCCTTAATCATTGTAAATAAACAATGCAAGTCTAAAGACATATAGACTTCATCCTGATCAGGAAAGTGGAGGAAATGCCCCAGGAGAGTATGTCATAAGTAGGAGCGATGTACTGGTCTGTGAAGCTGACAGATGAAAAATAAAAGAATAAAAAATGAAAAATATATTAATTACATTAAATAGAAAAACAATGAAAGTCAATCTTTGAAGTAATATTTTTTTTACAGCAGTAGAAAGACTGAAATGGGAAAATGCATATGAAGATGGTGCCCTGAACTACTCAAAACACTGTGGATCATTTGTTTTCTTTATATTATCATCATAAACCAAAAAGAAGGCAGAAAAGAAGCTTGTATTGGGCAATATGTTATTTCCCTAACACTTTCCACACTTGCAAATACTGAATATATAACATTTGATGCAAGCAAGTTTCATGAGGATCTAAAGCAAGGTCTCATTACTTTCTTCTGCTGCTTTTCATTACATTTACTGTAGATATGAAGCCTGTCAAGAATTGACTTGTTAACAAGAAGAGAAGAACATGCTTCTTTAATTCACCAGAAGTAAAACTGGCAATTGACCTATCTGAGACAGTGGGAAAGTGAGAGAGATGCATAACAATTTACTTAGATTCTTGGGTGAGAATGTTTTGGAATTTGGGTCTTTGCGAATCTATTGTTTCTTTGTAGGCTGAATAAGGAAGAATATAAAGAACTCTCTGAGCTCAAAGCAATACTTTCTCCACCTTACCAAAACATAGCCAAAGAAGATAAAAGGAGAAGGAAAACAAAGTTATTAAAACTGGAAGCTATAGATCCATAAACAACTCTGACAGGAAGAATAACTCAACAATTTTCTCATAAACCGTAAGTGTAAGGTGTGGCTTTTACAAGCTGCCACTCATGTTACCCAGCCTATTTCCAAGTGGCTCTTTGTGCTTATGAATCTGCCCATCTTGAGGTTAAATTTATTCAGATTGTGTGACCTTAGAGCTTACTGTGGGCAAATGTAGCTTTATTGACATCGCAATCGATTAAAAAAAAAAAAAAAAAAAAAAGAAAGAAAAACTGCAAAACTATTTGCTTTACGAGGAAGAAACACGACTATTTACAAAAAGAAGTTTGCAGGATAACACTTTAGGATTTGAACACACAGACTACATCTGTTTTGAAGTGCTGAATGATTGTGCTCATTGCTAATCACATTTATTTTAAATTTTAAACAAAGTAATAAAGTTGTCCCATGGGGGGAAGAAAGTAACAGTAAATGTTTATCCAATAAAATCCTATTGTTTTAACAGTCTAATGCATCCTAATTATTAATTATAAATATACTGCTGATGCTTGGGAAAGGACTATCCTGTGACTAATAAAAATGTATATCATGTTAGGAAAGAGCACTGGATAATGTGATAAACACTAATGTGGCATAAAAAACCCCCGAAAATGACTGAGGGCAAAGAGTGAGACAACATGAAGAACATAATGGTTTGTACTGACCATGTAACTGCAGGGCTATGACTACTATTTCTCTGGTTGCTCATCATCACCCCATTACTCTTTTTTGTTCTCAGCATTTAATTGTTGCATGCTTAAAAGTTTTGGCCACAACAAGGATTTCTTTGTTAATCTATTTGTCTCTAGTGTAGCACTACTGGTCTTGACTGGGGTGTGCTGATACAGCACAAGTAAACAGTGAGAGGTCATTAATAAAACCAGCTTGAAATACAATAGAAAGCATGGAGATTGAGGGAGAAAGCTGACAGAAAGAAGACAGAAAGCTGAAAGAAAGAAGACTGTAAATACTCTCAGCTGATGCAGATATGGCCTGTGGCCTTTTTAGCACAGTTACCACTTGCTGCTTTACAAACTGCTCAAGTGTTCACTTTCTCCCTATGCTATATCCAGCCCATATGAGAGATAATGAAGGAGAGAAAGACTCTTGAGTCCTTGGGCTTCAACTGTTGGTTTGGTGAATAAATACATGGTAAATATTTATTGATGTGGCAAGACAGAAAACTGATGATGCTTGCTTTGTTTTCTTTTTATTTTCAGCAATTAATATGAGTAAATGTCCCTGATGTATGGTTGCTTCTTTATTAAAATGTCAGTAAATGGCAGGCAGAGTTTGCTTTGTTGGGTTTTTTCCCCTCTCTAATTAAATCTAGGCTCCATAGATTATTTACTAGAAAACAGAGAGAGGAACTGAGCCTTGAAAGCTCAGTTCAGATCCAGATCTAAAATAAGTAGATGGTGTCAGAAGTTAAGAACCTAATACGATAAACTCATCTCTTCACTCTTTCAAGGTAATTTAAATTTAAATTAACCTTTATGTGTTTCCTAAAAATATCCTAAAGAGGAAACCCTACCAATTCTGCAGGTAGACTAGAGTTTCCATGACCCTTGCTCCTTGAGTTTGTTCAGCAGCCTGAACCTCCTTCCTGACCTGTTCAGATGTTCACTGTCTGTTGCGTCATGTTTTCATACGGATGAAGCTGCTCTAAGTAAGTGTTGTAGACTTCTCTGTTGCCCTAGGCACCAAAATGATCTTAAATACTCTCAGGACTCTTAAACACTCGAATCACCATCCTCTCCGCAATCAGAGGGGTCTATCCAAAACACTCTACTTAATTAAGCCAGATGTAAATAGCATATGCAGAAGAGTTATGACTTTAGAGGGCCTATTTAAACGTACTTCACGCACATCTATGACATTTTGTGAGTGATAAATGAAATAACAAATGTAAACAGCCATTATATTTCAAGGTAATTAATTATTTGTGTTTTTTACCAGTTAGACAATTTTTCGTTATTAATGATTAGAAGAAGCAACAAATACATACATTAATGAAACACTGTTTTCTAATTAAAATATAATAAGATACAAGTTACTGTGATTTGTTTGTTGTTGCTATAAAACTAAATGTTACCTGCTAAAAAGAAAGTTTGCTGGTTTTAAGTGACATTTACTTTTATAAGGTTTGTATTTGAACATTGGTAAGTAATGATCCTTCTGTTTTCTAGACATTTATGAAGGTACGAAAGTCAATAAAAAGATCCTCATTTTCATATAATTCTATGTATCACATTTATAGACTGATATAACTCATTGTCAGTATCTCAGGTTGGAATTCCTATCAGGACGGTAAAATATGTAGAATGACCTTGGCATGCTAAGAGGACCTTAAAAAGTAAAGAGTTTATACACTTAATTCAAAAGGAACCTATGAAAAGTCCTGACAAAAAAACCTATAGTGGGTTATAGACAAACTGACCCAATTCCACATATTCAGAATTTGTTTTCTAAAAAGTTGCACTTTGAAGTGGTTTTGCCTGGGCCAGGTGTTGGAAGCAGGGGGCTACAGGGGATGTTTCTTTAAACAAAGATCTGCCAGAAGCTTCCCCTGTAGCTGACAAGGCTAATGCCAGTCAATTCTGAGATGGACCCCGTACCTGACACAGGCCTGGCCTATTAGTAATGGAGGTAACACGTCTGTGAATAATGTATTTGAGAAGGGGACGAAGTTGCTGTGCAGTTGCTAAACTGCAGGAGCAAGAGGGAGTGACACTGTGAAAACATCTCCGCAGACAC
>WBNH01010117.1:11489-26764 GCA_013401255.1 Urocolius indicus
CCTGAGAAGCAGCAGCAGCAACGTCCATCTGTAATGAACTGACCACAACCTCCATTCTCTGCACTGCTGGGGGAGGGAAGGAGAGTCTCAAAAAGGAGAGGTAGGGGAAGTGTTTTAATATTCCATTTTGTTCTCATCTCTCTGTTCTTATTGTTCCTTTAATAAAACAAAACCTTTTCTCCCCAGATTGAGTCTGTTTCGCCTGTGACGCTAATTTCTGAGTGATCTGTCCTTATTTTGACTCACAAAATGCTCGTTATATTTCAATCTCCTGTCCAGTTTAGGATGGGGAGTGTTATTATGATTTGATGGACACCTGGCTAAACCACCACAAACTTTATCAAAGAAAAAAGATGCAGGAGAACAACAAATTTTTTTGAGGATTTAGTTAAAGAGAGCAAAATCCATTTTTTATAATTACATAAATGTACCAATTCCTAATTTCCTAAACTGAGCCCTACACTGAAATATAAATAAAATATCCCATTTCATTGTAGTGCCTCTGTTTTCATACTTTTACCTCAAAAGACTTCTTCACTGGTTTTCTTTCCATTCTATTCTGGACTAAATAGGTCCACATATGGAGCTACTCTGGAAAATGCTATAAATTTACACGGTCCTTTTATCCCAAATATCTTTCAAATAAAGACAAGCCCCAAGGCAAAGATATGGCTTTTCTTCCTCAGGGAATCACAGCGGAAAAGCCTGCTAAACCCACTGGCCAAAATCCTACACTCTCCAGTCTCTCCATCTGCTCACTTAACTGCCCACAGAGAAAAGCCTTCTCACTTTTACCAAATAGTTTTGATTAAACTTCCTGCTTTAGATCCTTCCACAGTAAACTGCTTCCTCAGTATTTTGTTGCAAAATCATGTTTTGAGAAGAATTATAGGGATCTATTTTTTACTAGAAATGAAAAATGATCTAGATATATGCTACAACCACTTTATTAGGAAATTTGATGAGTCAACAATGAAATTTACCCCCAAAATGAGGTGATGTTACATGGGACCTCTAAAACCTGGAAGGGAATGTTTGAACGTTTGGTGCTTTACATTCATATCAATTTTCATCTTTTCAAAGAAAAAGGGGAGCTCTTGATTTCAGCACTTGAAAATCACATGACATACCAGTTGGAATGGCAATTGGTAAATGGTAATGCAATTGGAAGTTGCATTGAGACAACCTTTCTGGATGTATGGTTTTTTAGAGGAGTCTAGGTACACAAAAGTGTGAGAGTGTTTCTCTCGCCTGCCTAGGACAACATTCCTTACATTTGTGTTCCTGTATGCACATGTGTTGCTTCCCAGAGTAAGAAACTATGTGGACTAGATCCCTGTTCCCTCCCATAGCTACAGTATGAGAGAATGGATGGAATATTTGACCTGAACATGGGGCTAGTATATCCAAATTCATGTAGTGGCTTAATTAACATCTTCCCTGGTGAAGTATGTTCAGCAGATAATGATGGAAAACTGTCTCTGCCACCACTGCACTTCTGGACTCCTGGAGTTCAAAAACCTTGTGTCCTTATCAACCACTGTATACAACCACAAGTGAACCAAGCACATGATGGCTATTTAACAGATCATGGCAAAAAAAAAACCCAAACAAACAAAAAACCCTCATCACTGTCATAGAGATGGCTGGAGCCAGTAACAGAGCACTGATTAAAGCCAACCCCAGACAAAATGAGTTTCAAGTGAGAACAAGGAGAGGCAACTGGATGAATAAGCATTAGTAACAGCTGCACTCCACCAGCACAGCAGTCTTCCATGCTAAAGGTATTTTTTTTTTTCATCTGTGAGAGGATGATGTATCACAGAAGTTGTTCTGTGGAGCTGGCAAATGAATCCATTCCAAAACTCAGCATTGTCAGAAGTCCATGGTAAAGATCACTCATCTTCTCTCAGGTCAATGAACAGCAAGGTGTACATTTGTCTTTTAAACGCTAGTTGTAAATTTTTAGTCTAGATACCCCAGTAAAATGCTCTCCCTCTGGACAGAGGTTGCAATAACAAACGTGTGCCAAGCATTATTCATGTTAATCTGTACATTAACAGAAGACAGCTAGGGACTATGCCAATGAGGAGAGTGTGAAAACCTTACTGGTATAAAAGCCACTGGGATTCATTCTGTTACTGAATGGGAAATCAGTTGGCTTGTGGTGGATTACTTGTGTTTGTGGGATTTTCAAGAGGAGCACCTGTACATACACCCAGAACTGAATTTCCCACTCCATCCTAGAGAAAAACAGGTTTCCAACTTGCCCGGCTGAAGAGCTAATCTTCCAAAACTATAATTAAAATGACAAACTCTTTCTGAGTCTTAAAACTGCCTGAAAGTCATATCAATTTCTGTGATCCAATCAATTTGGCCTCAGTATGTCGAAGGAAGGAAGGAAGGAAGGAAGGAAGGAAGGAAGGAAGGAAGGAAGGAAGGAAGGAAGGAAGGAAGGAAGGAAGGAAGGAAGGAAGGAAGGAAGGAAGGAAGGAAGGAAGGAAGGAAGGAAGGAAGGAAGGAAGGAAGGAAGGAAGGAAGGTGAAAAGCGGAGTAGTATGTATTTGATGACAGCACAATGTAAAATTGCTTCAGCCATATATAAAGTACAGTTTGAGCTTTTTTCCATTTCTGTCCATGATTGTTCTGACATCTTTTACTGAGGAGTGAGCAGTTCCATGTGACTTGTGGGCAAACGTGAAATCCACAATCCTCTGGTGCAGTTTCACAATACACTGCAGCTTCTGATCCTGCTGGGGATTCCAGCCCTGGGCCCTGAACTTCTCCCACACAAACTGCAATTCCTGAGGCTCTACAAAGGAGAGGCGACAAAGGTGTGAGACACACACCACTGGCATCTCAAATACATTGGCAGGACTACTCACTTGTAATTCCTGTAGCCTCAAGCACATTTTCTCACATGCTGCCCTTTCTAAGGGGACTGTGTTTATCTCCTTGCCTTGTTGCTGACGGATAGGAGCACTGCCCTCTTCACTGTCTCTGGTGAGAACTTTCCTTTCCTCTGATCTTTTGCCCAAAAGAACTTCATCACCACTTCCTTGTCTCCTCTCATACCCTGAAAGGGTGCAGCTTTCCTTATTCTTGTGTCTCAGCATTGTTCCCACAGAGAGACAGCTTTTCTTCTGATCTCCTGTTTTTTCCCCCCACATGTCATAAAATTACATCCTGGAACTCATTGAACAGGGTATCAGTGTTACGATTTAATAAAATTCAAAAAGGAATTATATAAACATATGTAACTTATATGAACATCAAACCCACTCAAAGTTATCAAAGTGAACAGCAAAACAAACAAATAAAGCTCATTTCCAAAGCAAAGCTGACACAAAATCTCAAGACAACTATTTCGATGTTTCAGGGTTTAAACTGATCTCTAACTAACCATGATTAGGAAGACACCTTAAGCAGAGGGCACATAATTTCATGTCTGCCTAATATGAAGTTTTGTGAACCTTCTGTCTGCTAAATTTCAACGATGGGACCACTGGACCGAAGAGATTGGGATTTTTGTCCTACCACTGCAGCATTGCTCTGAAGGTATGCTTTGGGCTCCTTCTTGCTCATCCCTTCTTGTTTTTATTTTTTGTGGGATCCCCAACCTTCGTGGCTTCCCCTTCTCTTCCTCCTCTATCCCTCCCCACCCCTTCTAATCTCCACAGGGGTTTCTATATTTGTCTGAGTGGCTGGCTAGGTCTCAGCCTCCATCTGCGGAGATTAAACTTAATTTATCCTCTTAACAACAACTTCCTCACTTGAATCTTCTCCCCAGCTCCGCCTTCATCGCAGGACTTGGCCACCTTTTCATCCCCGTCCCTCCCAGGGAAACTGGTGATAAAAAGAGGGAGCCCTAAACCGAAGTGTCAATGCCGATGCGTCCTGGGTAGAGGAGCCGCCGAGCTGCGGTCCCGCGCGACGGGGGCAGGCCGAGGATGTCCCCGTGCGCGGGGGGAGGGCAGGCACGGGCAGGGAGTCTCTGCTAAGGAAGGGGTGGCAAGTAGCCCCAAGGCGGGGCGAGGGTGCGGGGTTCCCAGAGCCAGGGTGTGGGGGACACTCTGCGGGGGACAACCGAATCCTCCTTCGGGGCCAGTCCCGAGCCCGGGGCGGTGCCGAGCCGTGCCCAGTCGCGGCGGGCGGTAATCCCATCTCAAGGCTGGACATAGTCTTCTCTCCCCTCCTCTTCCCTCCCCTCCCTCCCGCCCCGTCCCTGCTCGGAGCCCGGTGCGAGCCCCCGCGCCGCTGCGCTCCGCTCGGCTCCGCTCGGCTCCGCTCGCCCCGCGCCCCGCGCCCTGCTCCTGCCCAGGGGAGACACGCGGAGGCTGCGGCGAACCCCGTCCGCGGACACCGATCCCTCGTCCCCTCGCGGGCGGCGGCCGGAGACCGCGGCGCAGATGGAGGTGCCGAACCGCTGCCACCGTCGCGGCCGCCGCTTCTCCGCGCTCCGGCTCCGGCTCCTGCTTCTGTTCCTGGCGTCGTGCACCGGGTGCGCGGCGGCACCGCCGCGGAGAAGCATCCCCCGCCGGCAAGGTAGGGTGGACGGCGCGGGGCGAGGGTGGGGGGCCTGTCCGGCGCCTCGCCCGCGGATGGGCAAGTTTTGCGTCTCGTCCACACTGTCGTGGCCGCAGGGCTGGGCTGCGGTATCAGGGTAGTAGCCGCCGCCGAACGCTCCTGTGGGACATCAGCTCGCCCGTCAGCTCCGGGCGCACTGAGCCCGCGGCGGGGCCAAACGGGATGCCCGACCCTTCCCTGGGGGCCCTTGCTTTGTCTTCCCACTCGCGGGTGGGAGAGGATGCCCAGGCAGTGTACCACTGGGAGCACTGAAGTTGCAGAATCGGCGTGCTATGTATTTTTTCTGGTGTTTTACACTCGGCGTTGGTGGGCTCACTCAAGTTACAGACCAGGACCCGACTGCCGCGGAAGGGATTTGCAACAATTGTGTCTGTTTTCCCTGGAGCCCGCAGCCTGTGGTACTGCGTGTGAAAATTTAGGAGTCGGGTGAACCTCTGTGCCAGTAACACGGTTTCTTGTCGGCAAGGCTGTGCTTTGGCTGTGACGTTTATGTGTGTGGTGCAAGTAAAACAAAACGTAAAGTAGTAAATGTGAAAGTAAAACAGCTAGTGATGCAATCATTTCATTTTAAATACATGTAGTTATTTCATACCAAGAATAACGTGGGGTGCTTCGCGGTCCTGCTTCTGGCTGAATGTTACCTGTGACCTGCGAGAAAGTTGCCACAGCAGTTACAGGATCAAGGCGGTACGTGATCCTTAGTGGTTAAAAGTTAAAAACCTGGACTCTGAGCAGCTTTTACAGCCCCTGCAGTCTGTGGTATATGAGACGGCAAGCAAAAACGTAAACAGTGTGATGGGACACACTGCATGGTGAAGTTTGACATTTTACACACCTGAAAAATTATGGTGAAGTTTGACAGTCTACATACCTGAAAAATTATGGTGCTAAGGGAAAATACTGATGCCCGAGACTGACCAACCATGATTTTTATCGTGGAGCTCACTGGAATTGATCAGTGGAAAATGTAACAAGTTTATTAAAGTCTGCCTCAGCTCACAAAGTGTTGGCAGTTTCAGACCCTTTTTGTACGTATTCCACAGCATTAAAAGATTTGTGATGATGTTCTTTAGAACCACAGTTGTGCATTCTCTTGCTCTAGTGAGAAAAAACCAAATGCCTGCACAGTTGGAAACTTAATACTTAAATACAGTCTGGTCTTAAAGCCTTTACTGGACAGATGGCTAATTTTACTGGTCTGACCTTGTCTCGTAGGGATCTAGTCCCATGATCCCTGGTTATCATAACAGCTACCATTAAGTACTTGAAGAAATTAGGCAGATGGTGGTTGTGAATGAGATGATTAGTAACTTGTGTTAAAATACTAGGAATGTGAAGTTGGAGATGGAAGTGTGTAGATGTTCTTAAAGATTCCTCCACTGTCCTAGTATACTTGTTTCCCCTAATCTTTGCAGAATGACAGACTTAGGGGAAATGTATTCCTAAGCATTGAGTTAAAACAGTTTAAAACTGGAAACAAAATAATTGTAGCATTATGGAGGAGATGAACTAATACACTGACACTGTGTTTACCTTACTTTTGTTAGCTACACATTTTATGTTCATTTTTAAATAACATGTGTTATTTCAGGTGTACTGACTGATTCAGTCATTCTTTTTCTACTTCTTTTGCTGTATAAGAAGTGGCCAGTTCTACATGGGAACAATTTTTCAAAATCTGTGCATACATTTGAAAATCCACTTGCATCGAGATGTGAAGAGGGAAATCCTCCAGACAGTTTGTGTGCAGCAATATATGATTTAAATCCCATTTACATTTTGCCAAAAGCTATTGGAATTGTGGGCTTCCAAGAATCCTATGGCTGGGTCCTTGCTGTGAAAACACTGAGATGAGGTATAATTCCAGGTAACTCACATCTCTATCTTGTTCTGCAGCATATCAAATGCTGAATGGTTAAGCGTGAAAGAAAACTGCCATTTACTCTGACATCAAAAAGAAGAGATAAGACACTAAAAAGTTCTTTAACATTTCTTTTTCCTTTCTCTTTGCATTTTAATAGCAATGTGAGACTTGTAACTGAGGTAAAAGCAAAAGGTTATACTGAGAAAGAAGTGATAAAACCAGTTCATCTTCGATAATGGGAGCTAACTGGGAGTTTCCATGGGTCAAAAGAAAAAAAGTCAAATGCATTTCCATTTTTCTAAGTTTTTCCTTCAGGGCTCACCTTACAAGGATCAATTTTGTGATCCCAGGAAAGCAGCATAATGAGAAATTTGTGAAGTTAAAAGTAAAGCGAATAGTAAAACGGCCACAACTACTACTTAAATTAACGGGGAAAAAAGCTGTCCTGCTCAAATTCAAAACATCCTGGTGGCTGTTAAACTCGTTTGAAACGTTATTTACAGTTACGTGATACATTTGCTGTAGACAAGGAAACAGGATGACAGACACTTTAGGAAGGGCTTAAAACAAATCCTTAGACACCGTGTGGTGAATAGCGTAGTTGGGAACAGATTAGGCTGGGAATCTCTAAATCTTGTACTCCCAGAAGTTGGCACATATACTGCTGCTTTTCACATTGTTTTCTTACTTTTGCCTTCTGCAAAGACACAGATTTTTGCCACTTCTCTTTCAACTTTCAGTCAACTGCTTCAAGGCAGGAAAGCCTAAACCTAGCCCCCAACATGTAATACTACTACTATTGTAAAAAGAATAATACTGAATTTTTATGGCACTGTGATTTCCGAGGATTACAGGGGGAAGAGTCAGCTACTTAGCTGATTTCCCATGGATGCTCATGGGACAAGCTTGTTGCACTATATTTTACTATCAGAGTGTAAATTCCAGTGCCTTGTGAAAATAATATTATGACTGTTGAGTTGGTCTGCATGAAGAAAGGAAAATATCAATATCTGATTATTAGGAATCCTTTTTGTTTGTTTGTTTGTTTGTTTTTAATATGTTCAGCTTGCCAACTAATATAAACAAAGAATTGGGCTTGTATTGTATCTATTTCCCAGATGACCTTAAGTGGTAGACATCACTGTCTTTATGTGTAAATGCCGGAGGAGTCAGGCTAGTTAAAGTCTGAAGACTTTACAAAATTGTAGCATATCAGGGCTCCTTGGTCAGCACTATGGTAAATGACCTTTTTTTTTTTTTTTTTTTCCCAAAGGACTTGGCACTATGATACTTGAATTCTTTAGAAAATCTGACTATAATAAGAGCTGCTGGTGGAACACTTTGGAAAGTCTACCCCTATTTAGATATCAAAATAAGTCAAACTACTTTGAAAATCAGGTATCCAGATAGGGAAAATGTAGTAGACTTTGGGAAGAAAGGTGCTGATTTGTATTTTTTTAATGTTACTTTTTTTTTAAAACAACAATGAAATAAATTGTAATTCACTGCTGTAATAAGTTCAGCACATAAACCCTCATGTGCAAGGGTGAGGCTGATCTGCTGCTGAATGCAATGTCTGAGCCAAGGAGTGAACCCAAAGCAGAACAATTACTAACAAAAAGGCTGCAGAGCTGGCAGAGATGGTGTGTATCTGTGAACTGAAACTAATAAAGAAGACGTGAATAATTTATTTGGGGAAAGATTAATGTAATTTTTGTTATTGTTTCAGACACAGGCTAAAACCCGGGCTGTCAGGCTGTCCTGTTCGACGTTTTGAACATCAATAACATCAGTCAACACTAATTATATATGCATTTGTTGTTTATCACATTTGGGCGTAAGTTGTGTCCCAACATCAAGTGACATTTCAATTCAGGTTAGACTTGCTCTTGTACCTTTGGTGCCCATGTCCTTGTAAATCCTGCAAGCAGTGGTCAATCTGTACACCTTGTGCAGATATGAGTGTCCCCCTTACACCCTCTGGGGCAGCAGTGGTAATGTGCCAAATGGTTTCACCTGAGCATATTACTTAGGATGTCACTGCTAATTGCTCATTTTGAATGAGCAAGGTCTCTCATTTTGGTTACTCTTATTCACAATGAGTTCTGTCCTTTTGAGCCTGAAATTGTGATCTTCCTCTGTAAAAGGAAACTTTTGTTAAATGTTTTTCTTGGGTAACATTTTGCCAATGCTCCCTCTAAAACTGCAACTTGTATATACATTTCCACCAGTGTTCAGAAAGCTAAAAGTAGCCAAGATTTTTTTATTTGTTTGTTTGTTTAATTGGTGGAATTATACCAGATACTGGGGTTCCCAGTGATGCTTTAGAGAAGTGGGGTTGTTTTGGAGTTAAGATGCTAGAGTGAGCCTTGGAAATCCTTCTGTCTCAAGGCTGTCACAAGACTTGTTTTTGAGGGTTTGCCAGTGTTTCCCAGGCCAGATTTTTAGTTTTAAAAATGGGGTTGGAGTGGTTTCATGTTTTTACCCTTTTCCAACTATGCCACATTAGACAGTAATAGGACTTCCATAAGGTGCTCAGCACAGCTGCACCTCAATTTTAATCAAGGCCGCTATGCATTTAGTAATAATACACAGGTGAGTGCCTTCATGTCTTCCAGTGTGCCTGACAAAAAAAACACCCTCTTTTGTCTGTCAGAGACACAGTGTCGCTGGACTAGACAGGGCACAGCACCATATGCTACTTACAGCTTGACAGGAGTGAGCACAATTGACAGACAGATTCACCTTCTTAAACTTAATGGCAGGGATTCTGAGAGTCAGCTACTCAAAAGACATTCTGAGGAGCAGGAAAGTACCATGTTGTCTTAAAATGGAAAGTTTCAGTGTATGAGTTCTCTTTAGTGCCCTACAAACTCATGAACGAGCTGAGAGCATACTTGGAAGTTCTCCATTCCTCAGGTGGTGCTTATACTGGGACTTGATCTGACACCTGATTCTGCATAAGTCCCTTTCATGTGGTTTTACTGGAAATAATTTTTTTCTAAAAAGTGACTAACGCTGTTGCTTCATGCTCAAAATAGGACTGACAGAGACTTTTTCATACCTTTTCTGCCACAATGAAGAGAAACACTAAATTAAATTGTTAACATTTTTCTAACATTAAAAAAGTTATGCCTGTAATCTGTGTGAATTGCCATAAAGACGTCTCTACAGACTTTATTATTTCAAATATTAAGGAATATATATATATATATGTGTGTGTGTGTGTATATATATATACACACACAATTATGGGAAAAAAAATATACACACAACTTGGTGCCATACTTGTTGGTGACTGCGTAACTATGCTCAGTGATCATGTGACAAAAGATTTTCCAAACAACAGGCACACAGGAAACTATGTTAGCTATGTCATCTTGAGTAATATTTCCTAATGTTTTTCTGTGCAAATAAATGATCTACCTAAAAAAAACCAAAAACCCACAAACCAACAGAACCTAAAACCTGTTCTTTGTAATTAATTCCAACTGAAAGAAAATACTTTTGGGTAAGAATAGGTAAGATTGTATTTCCTTTCATTTTTTTTTCTAGTGAAGATGTCTACACATGAAAACTAAATTAGTTATTTCATATAATGTGATCATTCAAACCTCAGCAAAAGATGAACATTTTTTGTTTTACTTTTCAGAGTTGCTGAGCTGAGAACAAGCACAGCTGAACTAATCTTTGAAAATAACTACTTCAGGAGGGCATAAGCCACTGAAAATTGGTGGCTTAGGGGAAAAGCTCCATCGTGACCAAGTAACTAACTCAAACCTATGTAAAGACAGGGCATGTGGTGATCCACTAAACCGGACAGGTGAGAGGTGTATAGTGTGAAAAACAGCAGATTCACGTCAAGCACAATGAATACTCACGAGGAAAGCTTCTCAAGTTATTGGCCTCCAATGAAAGAGAAATCAATATTCACCCAGATAACCTTTGCTAAGCATTTTTTTACAATTATGGAGCACAGGTGAGGTGTGTGAGGACTGGAGGAAGGCCAGTGTCATTCCAGTCTTCAAAGAGGGCAAGAAGGGAAGACCCAGGAAACTACAGGTCAGTAAGCCTCACCTCCATCCCTGGAGAAAGAGATGGTTATCAGGGGGAATCAACATGGATTGAGCAAGGAGGAATCCTGCTGACCAAGCTGATAGCATTCAATGATGGCATGACTGGCTGGTTGGATGAGGGGAGAGCAGCAAATGGCATCTACCTTGACTTCAGCAAGGCTTTTGACACTGTCTCCCATAATATCCTCATCGGAAAGCTCAGGCAGTGTGGATTGGATGAGGGGAAGGAGAGCTGGATTGAGAGCTGGTTGAATGACAGATTCCCGAGGGTGGTGATTGAGTTGGAGGCCTGTGGCCAGTGGGGTTCCACAGGGATGAGTTCTGGGGCCAGTCTTGTTCAACATCTTCATCAGTAACCTGGCTGAGGGGACATAGTGTTCCCTCAGCAAGTTGGCTGATGACACCAAACTGGGAGGAGTGGCTGGTTCCCCAGAAGGCTGTGCTGCCATTCAGTGGGATCTTGACCAGCTTGAGAGTTGGGCAGAGAGGAACCTCATGAGGTTCACCAAGGACAAGTGCAGAGTCCTGCATCTGGGGAGCAACAACCCCATGCAGCAGTACAGAGTGGGGGTGACCTGCTGGAGAGCAGTTCTGCAGAGAGAGACCTGGGAGTCTTGATTGATAATAAACTAACATGAGCCAGCAATGTGCCCTCGTGGCCAAGAAGGCCAATGGCATCCTGGGATGCATCAAGAAGAGTGTGGCCAGCAGGTCGAGTGAGGTACTTCTCCCCCTCTACTCTGCCCTGGTGAGGCCTCATATGGAGTATTGTGTCCAATTCTGGGCTCCCCAGCTCAAGAGTGATAGAGATCTTCCAGAACAAGTCCAGTGGATGGCTACTAAGATTATGAGGGGATGAGGAAAGCTGTGAGACTTGTGGCTGTTTAATCCAGAGAAGACTGAGAAGGGACCTTATCAATGCCTAAAGACTGGACATCAAGAAGTTGGAGCTCAACCGACACACACTGAAAGTTTGACTTGAACATGAGTAGAAATTTCTTTTGTGTGAGGGTGAAGGAGCCCTGGCACAGGCTGCCCAGGAAGGGTGTGGATTCTCCTTCTCTGGAGGTTTCTCTGGAGGTTTCTCTGGACATGTTCCTGTGTGACATGATCAAGGGGAACTTGCAGGGGTTAAACTAGAAAGTCTCTCAAGGTCTCTTCCAACCTCTACGAGTCTGTGCAAAGGAAGAGGACAGCTTGAGGCCACGGGAAAAGCTCTTTCTTCTGTTAGTGACTTCCTGGCCATAGTTGGATAGTGTCATGGTTTGACTCTTCTAGCACAGAAGCACCACAGCAGTCTCTCACTCAGTGCCCCCATTCACTCCCACCCTCGTTAGGACAGCAGAGGTGCCAGTAAAAATAAACTAAAAAGATAAGCAAGGTTGTTGTGGATTGAGACAAGGGCAGGGAGGGTTCACTGCCAATTATGGTTCCGGGCAAAACAGACTCCAGTACTCAACTTAGATAGGAAAGTAGGACAGTTTATTCTACTACATACAAGAAACAGAATGGAATAAAAGCAAATGGGATTAGGACAATGAGAAAATTACAACCAACCCTCCTTTCTTCCCAGGCCCAGCGCACTGCTCCCGATATCTCTACCTCCTCCTCATTCAATGGGTCAGGAGTGTAGGGGATGTGGTCAGTCTCTCACAGATTGTCTCTGCCACTTCTCTCTTCTCAGATGAGGATGACCCTTCCCTTGGTCCTATATGGGTCCCTGCCCCGGGACACAGTCCTGAACAAAATCCTCTGGTATGGGTTGTTCGCAGCAGCTGCGGCTTCTGCCAATACAGGGTCCCTCACCCAGGACACAGGCCTTAGTCTCTGGTGTGGATTCTTTGCCACAGTTGCAGTTTCTGCCGATACAGAGTCCCTCCCTCAGGACATGGCCTCTTCTGGGCATAAGTTTAATGAGCTGCTTTGTCGTGGGTTCCTTCCCACAGTTATAGCTTCTGTGAATATTGGGCCCCTTCCACGGGCCATGGCCTGCTCTGGCCATAGTTTCAAAGAAAAGAATCACTGCCCCTGGCTTGGGGTTTATAATTAAGTGATTGGGTTCCTTCCAGAGGACATGGCGTCCTCCAGCCATAGTCACTGCCCCTGGCACGGGACCTTTAATGAAGTGCATCACTACCCCTGGCTCGGGGTTCTTAGCAAAATGAGTCCCTGCCCCTCATACGGAGTCATTTTCAAAATGAGTCTCTGCCGCTGATGCGGGGGTCTTTAAAGAAATGCAAATAAATCTGAGATTCACCAGTCATCTCTGAAGAATGCAGGGGAGTCTCTGCTCCAGCACACCTCCTTCTCTCTTTTCTCACTGACCTTGCAGTCCACATCGTTGTTTCTCTCACTCTTCCCACTCCTTGTACCACCACCAGCTGAAGAAGAAGGGACAGAAGAAGGAAGACCCAGGAAGAGCCCTCCTCTTCTGGTTTCTTCTTAAAAAGTGGTCTTGGAGGCATCAATTTGGCTCAGCCCCAGCAGTGGGTCTGGCTCAGAACCGGGGAGAGTTTTGAGCAACTTCTTACAGGAGCCATCTTTATAGCCTCTTCCCCCTTACCAGAAAAGGCTATCATGTCAAACCATGACAGACAGTCAAAATGCACTGTCTGTGTTTTCTCAAAAAAATTTTACATGAAGCATTGCCAAAAGTTATCCTGGATAATTTTAGAGTTAGTAGAGATAAGCCATGTACAGGTGCTAACATATTCTGCACCTGGCTTTCTGGATGTAGCACCAAGTAGTGATAGGGTGTCTTTCCACTTACATATATTAACGTTATAGGTAATAAACATGTTTTAAACAACAGCGCAGTAGCAGCTGTGTTAAGAGACATTCTGAGAAACAGACACTCAGTGGTTCTGAGTTTTCTCCTGCCTTTAGAGGATAGTCATACCAGTGTAACTCACACAGAAAGATAGTCAAGGCTGGAAGAATCCAAAGCTGAATTATTCTTCACACTTGTCTCAAATTTTGAAATAATTTAACATTTCTCGAACCCGTGAGAATGATGGTGCAGTCAAATATCAATACCTGTGTGCATTTGGAATTTGCAACTTGAATCATCTTTCTAAAATGAGGGTAAATTAGCATCTTGTGAATGTTGAGGGTGCTGCTTTCAAAATCAGAAGTAATTCTGATTCTTCGGATGTATCAGAGGCATTATTGCACATAAAAACTTTCAAACCAAGACTGGCTTTCTGTTGCCAAGCTCAAAAATCTTTTGAAAAAGAAAATTCTAAGGGCAAAGGTTATAGAGGATTTCCCCAAGTTAAATTCTTTCAAACATGAGAAGTTTCAACTAGAAGATCATTTTGGGAAAAGCCATGAGCAAAACTTGTCAAACTGCAAATGATGGGAAGTTAAATATCTAGGACCAAAACTTCTGTGGTTTAATTCGAGACAGCAGGAGACAGAATTTGTTACTTGGAACAGAAATGTGAGCTCTGCTTCATATTCTACTTTCTAGATAATCACAAGAGAAGGCAACATGTTTCTAAAAATAATGAGGCTTTTTATGAAGATGACTATTTACAGAGATGGTGGCATTGCAGCTGGTACTCCAGCCATGAAGAGACCAAAGTCCTCCTGGCATTTTTGGTTCTTGTTCCCATTTCATAGAATCACAGAATGGTAGGGACTGGAAGGGACCTTTACAGATCATCTAGTCCAACCCTCCTGCTAAAGTAGATCCACCTAGATCAGGTCGCACAGGAACGCATCCAGGTGGGTCTTGAAAACCTCCAAGGAAGGAGACTTCGCACCCTCCCTGGGCAGCCTGTGCCAGTGCTCCGTCACTCTCATAGTAAATGAGTTTTTTCTTATGTTTAAATGGAACTTTTTGTGTTCCAGGTGCATCCCATTACCCCTTGTCCTGTCACTAGATACCATAGAAAAAAGGATATCCCAACTTCCCAACACCCACCATTTATATACTTGTAAATATTAATGGCATCCTCCCTTCTCTAGACTAGATCCTCTTCTCTAGACTAAACAGCTCCAGTTCCCACAGCCTTTCCTTATAAGGAAGATGTTCCAGTCCCCTGATCAGCTTGGTGGCCTTGTGCTGGACTCTCTCCAGACTTCTCTGTCCCTCTTGAGCTGAGGAGCTCAGAACTGGACACAGGATTCCAAATGATGTCTCACCAGGGCAGAGTAGAGAGGAAGGAGGATCTTCTTTGACCTGCTGGCCACACTCTTATTGATGCATCCAAGGATGCCATTGGCCTTCTTGGCCTTCTGGCTGCCTTGGCCACGAGGGCACATTGCTGGTTCATGGTTAGTTTATTGTTGCCAAGAGAAGGGCATGGCTTGCATGGTGAAGCAGCCTTGTTAGGGGTTGGAGCTAAAGGGCTTGTGGTGGTTTTAGCCTTGGCTGGGTGCCAGATGCCCACCAAATCATTCTATCACTCCCCCTCCTAAACTGAACAGGGGAGACAGAAATATATTGAGCGGTTCATGAGTTGAGATGAGGACAGGGAGATCACTCAGCAATTAGCGTCACGGGCAAAACAAACTCAACTTGGGGATGAATGGTTTGATTTATTAATGAACAAACAAAACAGAGAAGGGAAGTGAGAAATAAAACTGAATCTTAGAACACTTCCCCATATCCCTCCTTCTTCCTGGGACTCTCCTTCCTTCCTCACAGCGGTGCAGGGAATGGGGTTACAGTCAGTTCATTACAGATGGACTTTGCCGCTGCTTCTTCTCGGGGGGGCCTCCTCACACTTCCCACTGCTACA